>JAQQBS010001434.1:0-19945 GCA_030347275.1 Microctonus aethiopoides | reverse complement strand
AAATATGTTTTTCCGCACAAAAAAAAAAAATACGTATCTCATCATTTTCGATGGAGATTAACATATTATAACCGCAACCAAATCGGAGGCGGACACCTCGGAAGGTTTCCTTGTTAGTGGCCCACTGTGCTACTACACGAGGTAGGCACCTAACATGCACCGTGCGTTATCCTAGTGCACTAGGTACACGCACCGTGCACGATCGGTGCGCGCACTTGGCTAATGGGGATGACATATTGTTTCCGATCGGTAACATCGCATGAAACCAACTTTGGGAAATGCAGAACTCTAACTTACCAACTGCGATGAAATATGGCGCGCTATTGTACAAAGTTTGAATTTATACTCAGAACACAACCTATATTACTACTTAAATTGATCCGTCTCGCTTCCAGTCGTACGTGCATAGATAGGACGCGTGGTTCCAGAATTTCATTGACGTACCTTTCGGCAATCAATGACCCGCGAGCGATTACCAATGGGGTTCTGGTATTGCGCTCGGTAGTTATTCGTTGTCTACCTTGACATAAACGACGATTGTAGTAACCAGTCTCATTGAATCTGGCAGAGGCACGACTGATAACGGACTGGCTTAAGTCTATTGTAGCTACTACTTCCACCTAACTGCAACCATTTTGAAGAAGAGTAATAACGCGAGCCATCTCTATCGCAGATAAGTGTCGACGGGCATTCTGAAAGATTATTTTTAAAAAAATTATTTTTTGCTGAACAAAAAGCTTATGTTGATAAAGAGGGGTTAGAGCATACGATGAAATTCAAGTTTTATATGAAGAAGAGCAGGTATCCGTGAGGGGGTAGTATCGATTTTTGGAAAAAATTTCTAAATTGACATCTTGAACTAAAGCAGTCGCCATGAATAAAAGAAACACCTCATTTTTCTTGACAATACTGAAGCATTGTGAACATGCTAAAAAAAAAAAAATCGAAACAGAAAATTAGAAAAAAATTTCCAAAAAAATATTTTTTTCAATAGAATTTCCAGATTTTCTACAATAATTTATATTTTCCATGAGTGAAATAACGATCATAGCCGAAAAAAAATGAAACTTCACTAAAAAATCCATAAAAAATCGAAAAATTGTCATTATGGTGATTTTTGGCGATTTTGGCCAAACCACAGAAGTCGAGGCTGCGGGGCACTAAGAAAAAAAAATCACAGGGATTTGAAACTCTCAGGGTATGTTTGAGACACCCTAAATTGAAAAAATAAACTGGAATATCCTGCATTTATCCTTTATATCCAAAGTTATGCAAAGTTATCCAAATATCCTTAAAGTAGTACCCTCGGTCATCGAATTACCGTTCAGACTTTAATGAAATTTTACATATTAGTACATTGTAATACGATAATGAATCAGTTAAATTTTTATAAAGCTGCAGAGAACTAGAAAAAAAAAATTTAGAAGAAATAATGGTCCAGCGGGAGGAGTAGCTATTTATCAAAATATGAACACAGTTCATTGTTGCACAAATTATATGAATGTGCATGCGAAATACACCAGCATGTTTAATGCTACTGTTTCTGATATCGGCGATATGTGTATAAGCCGTTGCCACTCTGGTGATAATCAGTTTATTATCATGGTTGCCGTTAACATTTCTCCAAATAAGTCATTGCGTGCTATACGAGACTTCTTGTATGAATATTTATTCATTTATTCTCATGACGCATCTGCATTGCTTCGAAAAAAAATTGGGAAAAGCTTTGATGATTTGCCAATGATTTTGAGTGGAGATTTCAACATAATCTCTGCAGACGACATAAATCAGCAATTAATTGAATTTTTAAATAATGAATTTGGTTTAACGCTGTCAAATGATCGCAATCTTAGCACAACGAAATACAAAACTACTATCGATGCGGTTTTTATTAGACATTTAAATAGATTTGAATCAAAATTGTTCTTAATTCAGCTACCATAAACCTATTGTATCAGTTTTAGAGATTGGCGATGATGATGCTGGTAATGATGATGGTAAAAGAGTAGTCGAAATTATGAATGAAAGTTGATTTTTCTGAGTGATAAAATTTTTAATGTAAAATAATTGTAATAGTTCTGAAGTGTTAAACTTTGAATGTAATATAAATTGGCATGTTTGTGTACGATAGCACAATAAATGAACATTGTATTTTACCACATAAATGATAGTACTTTTATACTGATAAATAAAGCAATTCGTCCGAAATTATTCTCTAACTATTCCAAAATATTAAAAAATGCACAACGTTAATGTTCAAGTTTTCAGTTCTACCGGCACTCCCGGAGTGCCACACGCGTTTTTTTTCTGCTCCTTCTTTCTAAGATTATCCCGGAACTATACGAGGTAAAAATTTTCCAATTTCAGGTCTGAAAACTAGACACTTGGAGCTAGATTAATTTTATACGCAGAATAGACTGCGCAATAGAGAGTATATCCTCTATAGTACTAGTAAAAGATGAAACTAAGATATAAACGGAATTGACGACTGCGGGGGAGGGAGTGGTCATTTGGGACCAAGTAAATATTTTTTTTTCGTTTTTCAAATGTAACACTACAGGCATTTTTTATCGTGATTCATGTAGATTTTTATTCATTTGGTCGTTTTTGAAAATATCAATTAGTGTTGCATTTTTATGCAATGTAGAATTAATTTAAATTGAATTGACCGCGCCATTACTTCACTGCAGGGCGCCATGCATCCTAGGCAGTACCAATGAAGCGGCGCTAACCTCAGACTTCTTCTAGAACACATCAATGCATTCTAAAAACTTTTATAAGCGTGCCTCGTGGTGCCACTTGTTACCACGTGCTGCCATTCTTAATTGAGCAGTCAAGCGTGCACATCGTGTAGTACAACCTCTATTAATATTATAATTTCACCATCGTTACACAGAATTTAGTTTTTCCAAAAGTGATCAATAATATTACGGAATTAGAAATTTATGTAGTGGAACATCAGTGAAAATTCAGTGTTTTATAAAGTATTCATATAATTGGAAATCACGAAAATCCACGTCAACTCGTCTCAACCAACATCATCATCTCACTTCAGCAACGAGAACTTCGAGTACAACTTCAACATCTTCAGCCAACATTCACACCGGAATATATCAAATATACACAACATTCACACACTTCACATTACACCGAGGTAACATCATTTATTCTAATTTACACTTCATCTGTGCAACAGACATAAATTAATTATGCAAGTTGCAGATAAAATCTTGAAATACACACATTATATCACCTGCGGCACACACAATTGCAATACACATAATTATAAATTACATATCAACGATAATTCATGCCAATAGAAATATGTGAAACCTGAAAACCGCCCTCATGGGGGTATTAACTTCAGCGGTCCTTTTAAACCCTTAAAAATGGTTTTCCGCACAAAAAAAATACGTATCTCATCATTTTCGATGCAGATCAGCATATAACAATCGCTACCAAATCGGCAGGAGTCACCTCGGACGGTTTCCTTGTAAGTACGTTGTTTGTGATTATTCTGAATGCCTGAAATTTTTCATACTTTGAATGTTTGCAAGAGTTTGTGATGGTTCCTACAATAATAGCATCTAAAAATACATGTCATAAATATTTTTCATCCAGTCAATTCGTTTGGTTCAATATTGATAAATGTCTTTTTTATCAGAAATATGACTTTCAATGTTCGTTTTGAGAACCTTACGAAATGGTGACAAATAATTTCATGCATTTACAGTATTTTTGTTTTAGTTCCTGTGAAATTGGCCAATTGCAATTTTCGGAGTGTGCTGTCTATTATAATTATTATCTCAAACTCAAATGAAAAAAAAAAAAAAAATTATTACGAAAACATATAATATTGATTTTGAACTACAGATGTCCCACGTTCGATCACGATGGTACTTGTGGTTTTCATACAAAGTTACAAAATTGATGTTTATTATCTAAACCAGTTTTGTTATGAATGAAAACCATTGGTCGAACGACCCTTCGTAAAAAATCATTTTTTGTTCCTCACTTCATATTTTATAATATATTACTACTATACTTTTTTTTTTTTTAATAACCCACCTGATAAGCCAGTGCATTCATAATTGTCTCGTGAGGGACCAAACTTAATGGATGTACTTCATTCATCAACATTGTTGTCGGAATTTTATGGAACTGTATGTATTCTAAGAAATTTCCAATAACATCTTGTAACGGAATGTTTGGATTGCTGTCACAATATTTTTTGCTCCACATCAAGGCCGCCTTGTAAATACGAACAAATAAAGTTCCATTCGTCAAGTTTTTTCTCATGCATTGTCATTATTATTCGCTGCAAATTTTTTTTTTACCTGAAATTTCGTGAATTCATCGGCTCTCAATTCTTCACGCGCCAAAATCAGTCGCACTACATGTTGTGGGAGCAATGTAAATGATCCGAGATTCAAAACTTCATTTCCATGTTCGTCCACAAACTCCAACACCTTTATCAAGGTAAACATGATTATTATTTATATTAATGGCGAAATCGAATAAGACAACTGTTCGATTCATCATTTGAATGTTAATGAAACGTTGCGGACTTATTGAATAATGAGTAAACGAGTCATATGATGAAGCCAAGATGATTGTGAATATTACGCAAATAATAATACGCAATTCGTTATTTCTCATGTATCAACATATTGGTGACTTCACCTTTTGAACAAGTGATTTTGTACATTTGTATTGAATGTAACGTTCCGCTGACGCCAGTAATGCGCATACAGTGTCAACTGTGATACAACATTGTACGAAACCCGCACACGCTTTCCTCAGCTCGTCTAGTCCATAATAATCAGCTGCGTTCATCACACCTGAAACATGAAAATAGAATATGTGAGCAACTGAAATCCACATATCATAAAAAAAAAATAAATAAAACATTTCGTTTTTACCTAATAAAGTTCTTGGCTGCAGAGTGACACTCCCAGTATGAATGTATTCGATAAGCTGGCGAAATACATCCGGTTCGAATTCTTCAATGATCAGCGTATGGTGTTGGTTCAACTGTGGCTTATAAACATCAGAGGGAAAAATTGTAAGAATATGTAAGTGAGTTGTATTTATGCACAATTTAATTCTCTAATTTCCATATTAACTTCTATTGTCAAAAGGACATGCTCGCAAAATTGAGTTATTACTATTCATGACACATAATCATGGGAATATTTTGATATGTGGAAAAAAACTCGAAATTGATTCCCAGACTTGTTTTTATGTTCTGCGGGAAATCTATGAATAAAGTGTCAACAATAATAATAGTGATTTTAGCATGCTTGAAAAAGTATAAGATTTACGCTCAGTAACGCATAAAGTGGATGATCGACATTTATTTATGAATATCATGATGCTTGTGCGCGAGTATATTCTATAATTTTCCCACAACTATTTTCTAGTAAATATTTATATAACATTACGATGATATTTAGAAGGTATGCATTAGAATAATCCAGGAGGAAAGATCGATTTTTACTTTTATCAACTAAAATCAAGATTCAAGACGGAAAAAACAATCTTGGTAGCTCAAATTCAAGAATCTCTTATCGGTTTTTTAAATTTGAACTTAATCCAGATCAATAGAAATTTCGTTCGGATAGCCTGTGGTTATGTATAGCTCTGAGCAGATATGAATCTGGCCTGCCTTCTCAAAGCCGTCCAAGCAGAAGCCTGTCATGCAAACAAGACTGACTTTCACCATTATATCAGGGTAAAATTATATACAGCTGTGACTATCTGTAAATCATGACGTTTTATTTTTTTCGGCCATTGAATTACAGAGTTTCCTCCGTGAATACCTCTGCACTTAGCCAACTTGTCAGACTTCATTCCGGAGTAAGGACGAAAGATGCGCAGACAAATTTATATTTGTGTGCGTTCGGTGCACTCCATCAAAGGCTACACGGGGTTTGGCAACTAAAGTGCACCAAGTGCATGTACTTGGCTCATGGAGTGTATCATGAAATCGAGAAAACTTTAGAAAAAAAAAAAAGAGAAAAAAAAGTCGCCAAGTGCACAATATAAGGTTATAGACTTACTATGTAATTATATTAGTTATCTATGTTTATAGCAGAATACATATTAATAATAGGTGTTATTGATTGCCATTTCCAAGAAACCTCATCATCACCTATTGTAATCAATCTAGTTATATTGTCAAAAATTATTTGTCAATATCCCACTTTTAATACGAACGTACTTGTCGCGTCCGAAATTTTCCAATATGAATATCAAAAAATTGAATTTTCTAATCATACTGGAGTTTATATTTGAACATTCATTATTGATAGTTATATTTCAAAATTTTTAGAAATATATTGGTATTTCTATATAAGATCCTTGAGTTTACTAATATATCGAAGCCACTTCTAATTCTTTTTCTGTTCATTTTAAATACATATTTTTTATATATATTTATAAATATTTCAGTACTCAAGAATCATCACAATGGTCACAAAATATTGTCATTGAAACTGGACATTGTCAAGATCAATTAAACACAAGACATAACATTAATGTTATGTAAGTTTTGTATCATTTTTATTTGTTTGATAGTACGAGAATATACTAATATTCATTTTAGCTTTCATTCACAATTTAATATTTTTTTTTTAGAGTAAATAATAAGAAAAGAGAATATCAACAAAGATACAGGGAACGGAACAGAGACAAACTGAAACAGCATGAAATGGAAAGAAGAAAACGTATCCGAGATTCACTGAGTATTGCAGGACCATCCATCTCTTCAAACATGATTGATTGATTGATTGAAATAATTTATTATGCCCTAGTATAAACTATGGGGCAAAGTATACATAATATATGATACAATAAACATATAAATATAGAAGGATTTAGCAAAATAAGTTTATGTTATTTAATTGTATGAAAGTGACATGAGTAGCTTCGTGCTCAAAAATGCAATAAACATTTAAAATAAGTATATAATAAGTACTAAATAAGTAATAAGTAATAAGTAAGTATAGCCGTATAATTTTTATGAAAATAATTATAAGAAATAAAAATAAATTTTAATGTAGTGTGTATGACACATAGCTTCAATAACATGTTTTAGCCATATAGGCGAATATGATATTATAGTGTAGAAGCAAGTTCGTTGTCAAATAAATGTTGAAACAACTTTATTTTGAAAATTGGTAATGATGTTAACGATGTGATCTCAATTGGTAATGAATGCCATAAGTAAATACCAGCCAAATGGAAAGAATTTGCATATAACGACGTGCGATGCAGAGGTATATGAAAAACATTGTGGTTGGATATACGAGACGAAGATCTAATATTTTCATTTTTCTTTTCAAAAATATCAAGAAGATATTGCGGAGCTGCACCGTGAAGTACTTTGTATATCATAATAGCCATGAAGTAATTTCGGCGATTAGTTATCGATAGTTATTTGAGTTTGTGACAATATGGAGTTATGTGAACGTCTCGTTTTAAGTTGTAGATGAATCTGATGGTACAATTAACTAGTCATTGTAATTTGACATTTAGTTCTGCAGTAATATCATTGTAAACCACACAGCAATAATCTATGATTGGAAAAATCAGAGTTGTTACTAATTTTATCCTCAATGCCGTAGAGAGTGCATTTTTCTGATGTTTTAACTCATATAAGACACCATGTACACGACTGGAGATATTTGATACATGCATATTTCATGTTAAGTTTGACTGCATAACAACTCCAAGATTACGTGCATGAGTGACAAAAGTTATGGTTTGTCCTTTGACTATTATTTCAGGCAAGATTTCAAAGTCAATTGCATTTACATACGTAGGACTTCCTAAGATCATTATTTTTGTTTTTGATAAATTAAGTTAAGTAAATTGTTATCCGCATAATCAACTATAGCTTGAATATCTTCTCGTATTATTGTCATTTTTCTGGGTAATTCTGATGGTAGACAGTCCGAATACATTTGGAGATCATCAGCAAATAATATATGATTTGAATTACGTAATGAATCTCCAATATCATTAATAAACAATGAAAACAAAAGTGGGCCCAGGACAGATCCCTGAGGTACACCTATATTCACGTTTGCTAGATTTGATTTTGAGTTAGTGGTTGTATCAATCACATATTGGACTCGATCAGTTAGATATGAATAAATCCAATTAAGTGCTGTTGAAGAAAAACCAATGGAAGCCAACTTATTTAGTAGATACTTATGTGATACCATGTCAAACGCTTTACTAAAATCAAACAAAACTAATATAGTTATTCTTCGATTGTCAGCCGATTTTCGTACATCATGACACAATTTGAGCAGTGCTGTCTGGGTGCTATACTTTTTACGATAGCCTGACTGAAATTTGTCTTGTGTATTATTTTGTTCAAGAAACTCAATGATTTGGTTATGAATTATCCTTTCAAATATTTTTGATAGCTCGCATAAGTTGGCTATCGGTCTTGTATCAGACGGTGATAGTGGTGGATTTATCTTAAGTAGCGGTTTGATCATAGTTGATTTCCATTTGTTTGGGAAGATAGAATTTTCTATGCAATAGTTGTAAATTGACATAAAAAGCGGTGACAATGTTGCTGTGAGTAATTTAATTACATATGGAGATAGAGAATCAGGTCGAGACGAATAAGCATGTGGATAGTAACAGTTGATGGACATTAATATTGTCAACGCTTTTAAATTGAAGTTGGATGATGCCAAGAGGTATTAAATTAATAGCATTTTCAAGATTACTTTGTGAACAAGGTGCTGTATTATCACTAATTTTACTGTAGAACTGTATGAGTTGATTTGTTGTAAAGAAACTAAATGGTGTCAATGTAGATTTCGATACAAGTCCTAAGGATGCTAGTTGACGCCACAATACTGCAGGATCAGTGATCATTTCCAATTTATTGAACTAATATTGATGTTTAGCACATCGCAATTCAATAGACAATTTATTTCTGAACACTTTAAATATTTGATAGTTTAATATCGTGTTGGATCTTCTATAACATTTATATAAGTGATTGCGATGTTTAATTTAGATTTTAAGTTGTTCAGAAAATCCATGGAGTTTTATGTTTTATGGTGTTGGATGTTTGTAAAGGCGCAACATGCTCAAGACTTTGGAGTATGGAGTGTTCTATACCATACAGAATAGACTCAATGTCATATGATGGCGATTGACTATTAAATTGTTTACGAAAAGGTAGAATTCTATCACTGACTAAGCTGTTTAACAGTTCAATATCTATGTTACGATAATCCCTCCAATAAATTTGACGAGACGGTGGACTAGGCATTTTAACTGAGTAGGACATCATCAAAAGATCGTGTCCTGCAATAAAAGGTGTATCAGTTTTGTCATAATTAGTGACTTTCATAATGTCATCCACTATAAACACATCCAGCCAAGTGTTTGACATGACAGTATGATGCGTTGGTCCAGATGGTACTATTTTTAATGCAAGTGACAATGCCATATTTTTGAAATAAGACGATTCAAAATTATTTGATGATAAATCACAATTCATGTCTCCAGCTAGTATTACATTTCTAAAGTTGGGATAAAAATTATTGAATTGATCAATGAAAGAATTGAAAAGTATGCCTTTTGGTCTCCTATACAAGCAAGAGTATAAAATGGAATCTTGTGTTGTAGTTGAAATTTTCAACATAATGTATTCAGGTTCATTAATTGTATTGTTTGGAGATAGAGACAAGATAGTAGCTTTTAAAGAGTTGACAACGTAACAAGCCACGCCTCCGCCCATGCAAAGTAGTCTATCGTTACGTAGTAAAAAATAACCTTCGATATTTACAAAATTATCACGTACTCTGGGCTTGAGCCATGTCTCAACAACACCAATTATATGATAATTTTGCTCTTGTACATGGTTTCTAATAATATCAATATGTCCCAAGAGAGAATTAGCATTGAGTTGACAAATATTTAATACAGATCGAGAAGATTCTGGTCGTGGTAAGTTAATGACAGTAATATTTTGCGGAGCAGATAGTCAAATGGATGATGTTATTTGGTCCAAATCACTAGTTGTTAATATTTTTACTTCATCTGTACCATCATCTTGGCGCACATAGATATTACCTTCTGAAATCCATGCATATTTCCACCTGTGACTGCGTATCTTGTCTTTAGTCTTTAAGTATAACTCATATATTGCAGAGTTAAGAAATTCATTTATATAAACAATTCCATTCATATCTGTTCCGAATAATCGCTCAAGTGTAAGTTTACCCAATTGTCTTTTACAATCGATAACATATTTTACGATGTGTTCTGATTTGAATTTAATTATTAATGAATCATTAACAGTGCGAACAGCTTGGTTTGAATTATGTGCATTATTCTTTTTCACACGACGTATGCTAAGTATATCAGTAGATAATTGCGGGGCACCAAGAACTGTTAATACTTTTTCAACCACAACGTTGTTATGTGTAATTAATTGTGATGGTAATCCTGAAATTATTATTTCAGATGACGATTTAAGACTTGAATCAATTATTGAAGATTTAAGATTTTTAAGTTCGTTTGAAAGCATATTATTTTGATTAAGAAGATCATTCATTTTGTTTGACATAATTTCGCTATGTTGTTCTAGTTTTTTAATCTTTATTTGATGTTCAGCAACCGTTTTGGTAATATTATGAATCTCATTTAACTTGGTATTTTGTTCATTCAATTTGTTGCTTTGTTGTTTCAATGACTGAGATTGATCTTCTAATAATTGTGTAAGACGAGTATTAAATTGATTTTGTTGTGCTATAAATGTATTTAAAGTAGTCTCAATTGATGATTTCTGTGAAGATGAAGACATAGTTGTTGACGTTGATAATAGCGATGGAGAAGTCGACCTAGGTTCATGAGTCACAGCAGCTACAGTTGCTATTGAGTTCACTGATTTTTTTCTATCACTCATATTAGATGTCGATAAATGGTTATTACAGCACAAATTGGCTGAAAAGCTCAAGAGGTAACTCTACTACAACTCGGATGGAATGTTCTGAGACACACACTGCAATGCCGACTCTCTCGTATTATAGGCTGTTTACATCTATAGCACTCTATTGACATGCAGAGACAAAATTATCTTCAATAGCAGAATTACACTACTGACATGTGAACGTACAATTCCCACTTGACTTGATGACCATTTATTGTAAATTGTATATGCGCATGCACATGCGCATGGTATACATTCAACACGTCAGGTCCCAATTAGAGGTTATGCATGGATATCGTTTGCAATAATTTTTGTATAATTCGATTCTATTCCATTCAAACATGAATCGAAAAACTAAAGCAGCGTGAAGCGGAAAGAAGGCGACGTCTACAAAATGCAGAAATAATTACAGAATTATTTACCTCTTCGCATATAGAATTTACAGAACTAGTACATGAACCATTAATAGATGAAATAAGTGCAAATTCTCAAAATGTAGCTGCTTTGGAAAATATCCAGCATCTATTCGTTGAAGTATCTCAGCAAAATGAAAGAGGTCAATCAAGCGCAAATGGAACAGAAATTACGAATAATTACAGTAAATTTAGATGCCGTCAATTAGCTCATAAATATTTCAACGATAAATTTAAAAATAATAAATTTGGACACGCTTGCTCAATTTGCGATTAACTTTGGTTTAAAAAAGATTTAAAGAAACCATCTGCACTTGGAAATTCAATTAACACAATTACCAATGTGCAAAATGTAGATGCACTCAATATTTGCTCTACATGTAAGTCAGCGTTAGATAAAAATAAAATTGCAAATTTTTCTGTTTATAATGGATTTCCAAAATATATCCAAAAATCTCACAGCATTTACCGAAAATAGATTTCATCACTGAAAGGCTGATTGATTCAGGAGGTTTGCCGTACGAAATCATTTTTGTTATCGGAAAACCTAACATTATTACGACTAACATAGACGTTGTAGAGGGATTAGCTAACGGCGACGTTGGAAAATTGGTTCATATAGAACAAAATGAAGATAGTGACTCGCATTTGGCTCGTTTTTTCGGATAAAAAAACTGGTATGATAGCTAAAAGAAAAGCAGCTGACTTCGTTGCGGAACATGATATCGATAAACGTACTGTACCCATTGTGCGTCGAACTTCAAGTATATCACTCAATAATAATAAAACCATTGTAGGGAAAAGAAATCACTTTCCATTGATATCAGGATGTGCTATGACTATACATAAGTCTCAAGGAGGTACAAATGATGAGGTGGTCTATAAATATAATAAAAGTCATTCCATTCCAATACTTTACGTAGTTTTAACACGAAAAACAAGTGTTGAAGGTGTTTGCGATGTTATCAAACTAACATAAATGCCAGGAATTTGCCGAGGATGTTGAGCAAAAAATACAATTAATCAATTCACTTAATTTCGTTTTACAAAAAGAAATTCTTAACGTTTATTTTAATATTAATATCACACCAAAAAAATACTGAAGAAAAAAGTAATAATAATTATATGATTGACACAATAATGAGTTGTAATGAGTAGTGAATTTGTCCAAATAAAATTATAAATAACTATTAGGTTAAATCAAATGAGTTGTGCTTTTATAATGCGGTGTAGACAATGATATCACGTGTATTAGATGTCCACGTGTTTAACCTTATTGAATAATGATTTGAAGCAGTTATACATATAAATGATTATTCTTAACAAATTAATAATGAATTAATCTAATGAGTGAATGAGTAACACAATGTTGATTAAGTCTACTGAATGTATACAATTTAGATGATGAATAAATGAGTTTAACAATGAATATATGATTGCACACCCACGAGACAATACCTCGTGTTATTCACACTGCATACAACACACAGAACACTTCAAATATTGATTGATCGATCACTTGATTTTGATTTCACTATTTGGTTTTGATTTACATTGATTGGATTGATAAATGATATCGATGAGCGTTACGATGATTTTTAAGTAATAATTTGGATAAACGAAACGCAATATAAACGACACGTGCACTTATGCAAACGAGCGAAGATGAATGTCCTTTGTTGGGCACACTTGTTGGTGAGACGTAGACGGGGCAGAGAGCAGACCCCCGAAAAACTGTAGCATGCGCGTCAAGTGTGCGCGTTGAATAATAAAGAAAATAATGTAGTCCAGGGAGTGCTGCCATGAGTGGTCAGCGACGAAACAGAAGGTTTGTTTAGATGTAACCGTCATGATGATTTAAGATTTTATCATGGAAGTAGAACTGATTCATCAGTTTTAAGTTTACAAGAAGAATTTAAAAGATTATCTCTGAACAATCTAATTACATTGCGAGGACTGATCACTGATTTCATGAACAACAGCAAGACATTAACCATACATACTTTAAACTGTCAAAGTCTCAGAAAACATGCCTCTGATTTACGAGATTCTATTTGCCAAAATAGTATCTTTTTATTACTAACTGAAACATGGCTTCCTACAGATGAATCACTTGACTTACCTAATTTTAATTGTATAGCTAAATTCAAACGACAAGATGTTAGAGCCGCTGGAGTTGCCATTTATCAAAACAGAAATACTTCGAATATTATTACAGTCAACATGGATCTAGCAATTCAAAATGCTACAGAGGTTCATGTCTCTCAAACATCAATTGGCGATATATGTTATTGTCACGTTACACTACAAAATGGAAGAGAATTAGTTATGATTGTTGTATACATTTCACCGAATAAAAAAATGAATGATATCACTTCATTTTTACATGAGAGATTATTTTCATACATTCGCAGAGGGTCAATGATTTTTAAAACCAAAAAACATGAACTACCGTTAATTTTAGCTGGGGATTTCAATGTAAATTTTGCTAAAGATGAATCAATACCATTAACTACGTTCCTCCAAGAAGAATTTCAATTGCAAATTAACAACAATCCAAGAGAACATACTACCAGATATGGAACCACGATAGATGCAGTATTTATAAGATACCTTGATAATGTTTTGTCCAACACTTTCATAACATACTTCAGTTATCATCGACTGATTGTCACAGTAATACCGACAGAAGCAACATCAAATATAACTATTGCAGGAATCACTGATTGAAAGAACTATGTTGTGAATTTAAACAATTTTTGAACATTCTATTTCTTTTTAATTAATGAATATAAACGTTTATCAAATAACCAGTCATCTTTTTCTAGAAAAATTCTTAATATTTTATTTTTCATAGTCCATATTTATTTCCTGTTGAAAACTATCATTTTATGCATGTTACTTGTACAACATAATTCCGATGTTTCACTACTAAAAGGCGTCCCACGACGGCTCATTTGTTTTTTATTGAATAAAAACATTGTTATTTTCTTTCTTATAATTTGCTGTGAACATAAATTATTTAATTTATAAAATTCCCCCGATAATCTTTGAGCCATTTTAGGCCATCGGGGTGGCATCCCTTTCACAAAGGGCAACGATAGCGGTGGCTAAATTTCAGGAACGAATCGAGTGCCGTTACAAGGTATAGCCGTGCACTATATGATTTCTATTATATCTACTGCGCATGACGAGAAAAGGAGCTCTGAATCCCCACTGCTCCATGGTATGCAGAGTCTGCGTACGGGCCCGTATTGGGACCATGCAAGCCGATGGAGGGGATTGAACGAACGATTGTGCGCATGGGGTGCAGAAATTTTGTACTTTTGATTGTGACAGCAAATTGCCATTCAATTTTCAATACGTTTACGATACAGACGTACAACATGAGCTCTCGGAAATGTTGTGTTCTGCATTGTTCAAATGCAACAAAAAGTAGTCCGTATCAATTTTATCGTTTTCTTATAGCCCAGCATAAATTAATTCAAAGGGCAAAGTGGATTGATGCTGTAAAGAAACAAAAGTAAGTGACATAACCCAACTTTTGCAATTATATGATTTATTCATGAATATGTTACGAAAAGATGAATGTGTTTTAACTTTATGTCCAAAATGAAATGTGCTAAAATATTGTAAAACCAATTATTTGTTTTAGTGGTTACAATTTCGAATGGAAACCAAACAAATCAGATGTGATTTGCAGTGCTCATTTTATTGGGAATAAAAAAAGAGATGAAGTATTAAGTGCGAGTTATATTCCAACAAAATTTTCTTTAAAAAAAAAAAATAATTTTTAATTGAATATGCAATTGATGAATCAAGGTAAATTTTTAGTATGTGAATCGATTTGAAAGTGATATTTGACATCTAAGTATTTTGATTTTAGACCATCCAGTCGACCTGTCGAAACCGAAAAATCAACACTTGCTTCAATAATGCTACATTCAACGAGTGATTCAACATTTGTAGATAAAAATAATGCAGATTTGAATAATTATGATGTTTTGGTAGTCAATTCAAATAAAGATCAAGGATGTTAAGTGAATTTTTTTGCAGAATGTCATGAATTCGATAAGGTTTTCCAACTGTGACAGATATATTTATGGCCATAATACATGTGATGTTGAAATTCAAAGTGGGATAAAAATACCAACAAATAAAATAACAGTGTATAATTCAAAACGTTTCAAGAACCAATGCTGTGGTACGCCGCAGAAAACTTTAGTATATGTAGCAGTTGGACCTGATTCGTCACCTAAGATTAAAAGTCCAGATGAAATAACCTTTGAAGGCTGTGTTACAAAAGAAGAACAACTTAATGATCTCACTGTTGTAACGTTTGATAAATTCCAATTTTTAATGACAAAATTGCATGTGTATGGAAATCCCATATTGTCCGAAAAACAGAGATTATTTTTTTTTTTTTTTTGGTGAAAGTGAAATCTGGTCTGACGTTTTCAGCATTAAGTGCAATGTTTTCCATACACAGAACAACTGTTTCAAGAATTTTTTATTCTATTTTGACAACTTTAGTAAATGGAACTCTAGATTGCTTTAAGCCTCAATTTAGCGATACGCGAGTCATCATTGACTGTACAGAGTTTAGAATAGAAGTTCCTTCTACTGTAGAAGATCGAGTTTATTGCTATTCTCACTATAAAAGAAGTTTTACTGCTAAAGTTCTTATTGGAATTACACCTGAAGGCTTCATTTCTTTTAAATCTATGGCAGCTGGTGGAAGAAAATCAGATTCTCAGTTGACAATTGATTCAGGTCTTATTGATTTGTTAGAAGATGGTGATGTAGTGTTGGCAGATAAAGGATTTCCTGACATTAAAACTACTCTGAAGGGGACCTTCTGGTCTAGAATTTTCGAAGAATTGATTTTTTTTTTTCTTCTATATTCCGAAAGTATAGTGTCTTAGGATTATACTGTGAAAAATTGGTAATGATATTCACAGTATTTCAAGTATTATAGCCCATTAAAGGTCCGCGTCGAAATAGGTAGAAGGGGCTATTATTAACTTTAAACGCGTTTATCTCGAAAGTACTTTTTTCTGTCTCACGGGAATGATTTGAAAAAAACTACTCGACCGATTTGTCTCAAATTTGAACACGTTATTAAGTACACTAACAGCTATGGTCGGAACTGGAATAAAAATTTTCAGTCAAATATTTCTAATTTTTTTATAAACAAAACGTTCCAAAAATGAGGCTGTTTTCAGACTTTTCATTTTGACAACGTGTCATTTTGTCAATTTTTTTTTTTTTTTTTTCATTCTAGTTCGTTGCCATAGATACATTCATAACAATTAAGGATCAATTTTTATTTTTGATTTTAGATGAGTAGAAAAGCCAAATCTATTCCCGTCAGCAAGGTCGATTTTTTTCACAGGGACAACTTTGGGGCCATTTTTTTTATAATAATAATTTTGTTTTTTATTATTTTTTTTAATTTTTGTGAAGATTATAAATGATAAAATATATTAACATAGTTTGGATTGGATAGAAAGATCGCGACGGTGTAAGTTGAGTGTGGTGTGTGACGAAGTAGAATTGCAATAAAGAAAAAATATACTGAAGCAAGAGCAAGATAGGGAGTGAAGTGCGCTTAAGAAAAGTGCCAAGGACAGTGAAGACAGAAAACACAGAGGTGAGGGGGCAAGAGCAAAAGGGAAAACAGGGAAAAGTGACAACGGAAAAAAAATAGAGGTTATGAAAGAAAAAAGCGAAATGAAGAGAGGGCCGGGGAGACCTAGGAAAAAGGACGAGGAGAAAGAGAACGTATGTGGTAACATATTGAGCTTCATGGCGATAAACGGCAGAGGGAGCGATAGGCCAAGAGTGGTGCACTCGCCGCCCAGGAAAAATGAAGGAGAGAGATTTTACAATAGGGGAGAGAACACATTGAGTGAGGACACAGAGGGCAGAGTAAGCAAAAATGAAATAGAGCAGGCAAAAAGTAAGGAGGAGGAAAAGCGAGATGTAGAGGAGGGCGCAATGAGCTTGGATAATAGCAATGAAGATGGGGACACGGAAAGTAATAGAAATTATCAAAGTGAAGAAGGAGAGAATGAGGAGCACAAGAAAAAGAAGGAAATGCAAAAAGAAGCACACGAAGAAAGGGAGAAACTACAAGGGTTAACAGAGATAAAAAAAAAGGAGAAGACGGCGCCGAGTGTCAGTGATATAGAGAAGATGCTCATGAAGGAGAGGATAAAGGTGTTGGAGGGCGAAGTATTAAAACTAAAGGAGAAAGACACACAAGGGAAGATCGAAAAACTGGAGGAAACAATTAATAAAATGATGAAAGAAAATGAAGAAGAGAAAAAAAATGGAAAGAGGAGAGAAGGATGCTGATAAAAAAAATAATAAATTGTGAGAATAAGATAGATGAAAGGGCGCAGAAACTGAGCGAAGAGAAGAAGGGTGAAAGAGATGGGAAAAAAACGGGGCCGCAAAACAGACAGGGAGAGGATAAGGAAGGAAATAGAGGAGAAAGTGAAGAGGAAGCGGTCCGTCAAAGAAGAGGGAAAGGAGACGCAGACGGAGATCACAGAGCAACTGAAAAAAAGGAAAAAGAAAAATGCAAAAAGAAACACAAGAAAAACACGAACGAAGAAGATAGTGAAAAAGGAGGTCCAAGCAGAGAGAATGAAAAACAAAGTAACAGGAAAGGGCAAAACATAGGAGAAGAAGAAAAAAGGAGCGAAAAAAAAAGGACGGAGAGCAAAATAATAAAACCGCAAAGGGTGACCGAAGACTTTATGAAGTACGAGCAGAGAGAAAGGAGGGAAAGGAGAAAGGGAGTGATACTAACAAGAAACAGGGAAAGAGAGGAGTACGAGGACGAGAGGAACATAGTGCAATGTGTATGCAAAAGGCTGGGTATCAAAGCAGAAAAAGTAATTATAAAGTACGAAGGAGAGAACAAAGCCAATATCGAATTCCAACAAATGGAGGACAAGATTGAAGTATTAAGAAGCAAAAAGAATTTGAGAGGAACGAACATATGGATGGAGGACGACCACACAAGAAGGGAAATAAGTATTCAGAAGTGGCTGAGGGAGATGGCAAGAATAGAGAGAATGAAAGGAAGAAGCGCAAGAGTAGGGTACCAAAAGATAACAGTTGAGGACAAAACATGGAGATTTGATGAAAGGAATGGACAGCTGGAGGAAAAGACATTTCGAGAAGCCGCAGAGGGAGAAAGCAGCGACAATGGACAAACGTAGGAAGAAAAGGAAACCATTAAATGCGTCACATGGAATGTGCATGGGTCGAGGAATTTCGGCGAAATAAAGACTTTTTTGGAGAAATACGATATCGTGATGCTGCAGGAAAAATGGCTGGATAAGGAGAGAGCGAACTACGCAATAAAAAAACTAAGTGAGAAGTACAATTACTGGATTAAAGAGGCAGTGAGGAAGAGAGAGGGCACAAAAAAAGGGAGGTTGGCCGGGAGACATATTGTCGCGTTGAAAAAAAATGTAATGGACGAATGGAAGGTGCATGAATGGATGGGTGGGCAATGTATAAGGAACAGAACCAAAAAATGCATTATCACGATATATGTGAATGAAGGATTGAGAAAAATAGAAGCAAAATTGTATGAAGTATTGGAGGAGTGTATGAGTGAGTGCGAACTTATAATACTGTGTGGAGATATGAATGCGAGGATTGGAGAAACGAATGTAGGAACGAATGACGAAAGCAATGAGGGAATAAGGAATGAAAGAAAGTCGCAAGATAAAAGGATAGATGAGGAGGGGAAAAGACTACTGAGAATGTGCGATGACTTAGGGCTGATTGTGATGAATGGTAGAACAAATGGGGATAGAGAGGGGAAAATAACCTATATAGGAGGAGGTGAGGAGTACTCTGGGTCAGTGATTGATCTAGTATTGATGGTGGACAGGGGGAACACAGAGGAGGTAAGAAGAATGGATATAATAACCAGAAATGAGTCAGATCACTTGCCAGTGTGCTTCGAAATAGTGAGTGGCGAAAAAGGCAAGGACGCAGAAGTGAACGAGGAAGTGGCGAAAGAGAGAATTAAGTGGAGAAAGGAGATAGAAGGAAAGTTCACGGGAAATATAACAAGGAAAATAACGGAAGAAAAATGGGAAGGAAAAGAAATAAAATGGGAGAGGCTGAAAGAAATGATATGGGAAACAGCAAGGGAGATAGGGATAGTGACAAATAAAAAGAAGAGAAACACAAGTGAGGGGAAATAATGGTGAGCGGAGTGTAGGGAAGCAAAAAGGGTGAACTGCGAAAAGCTGAAGGAATGGTTAAAAGACAGGTGTAAACAAAAAAGGAGGAGCTACATTGCGAGCAGAAGAAAGCTCAAAAAAATAATAAAGGAAGAAGAAAAGAGACGGATAAACGAGAGATGGGAAGAGCTGGACAGGGCAAAGGATATGGGAGGATGGTGGAAAGCGATGAATAAATTCAGGGGAATAAGAAAAAAAAGGATAGAAGACGAGATAGAGGAGGAAAAATGGGTAGGACACTTCAGCAAACTACTAAACAGCGAAGAAAGGGGTGAAGGAGGAGATAG
>JAQQBS010000013.1:923-12938 GCA_030347275.1 Microctonus aethiopoides | reverse complement strand
TTTTTTTTGATTTTATATTCTAAAAGTGCTGTAAAAAAGGAAAATTTTAAATGAAGAATCGTCTCAATCGGCCCATTTCTCGCAAAGTTACAGGTATTTGAAAAAAAATAGCCATTTTTTTCGAAAATCGATATCTCAAAAACGCCTGGGCAAAAAAAATTCCAAAAAATCATGAAGGTCTCTCTCAATGGGTACTATAAGTCAAAAAATTATCAAAAAAATCGGAGATGCAAATTCCGATGACCGGCTGGTTTCACGTGGAATGCCCCATATATTTATGTGTATTTTTTTCTTTTTTTTTTTTTCACTTATTTTATTATTTTTCAAATTTATTATAAAAATACTATTAATATTCATATTTATTTATTTATTTATTTATTTATTTTTTTCCTTTCTCCGATGTCAATTATTATAAGTCTTTTTCATCGTCTATTCCATCTTTCCTTCCCATACTGTTCATAAATTATGACTATTAATTTAGTTGTGTTTGTTTGCAAAATATTGCCGTAGATGTTGTGACTTTTCATACAAATTCTTTACTGTAAACTAATATGGTTATTGAGTATGATTATGAAATTGATTTTGGTTATTCAAAGTATAATGTAAAATTGACGTATACCTGTGTGAATGATTATTTACTTGTTTGTGTATGTTTGTGTGTTGAGTAATTTTTGATGATGTTGATCTTGATGATGTGGACTTGGAGATGATGTCTTGAATTGGATTGTATTGTAGAGCTCTTGTGCTGCGGTGAAATACTCCTTGAAATTGTCTGATGATGTTGGTGGATAAATTATATTAATTTCCACTGATGTGTCACTTGAAGTTTGACTCCCAATCTCAACTAAGCTAATTGATTGTATAAATCAATTGATGTTTTCCTTGCCCTTGAATGATTTAAGATTCAGTATGAATTTTAGGTGAATTGTTAATAAAGCAAAAAACCACGTGTTGCACACAGTGAATATTGAAACAGAATGAATAAAATATTGCGGCAGATCCACCACGAGGTTAATTCCAGAACATTCTAGAGTTCACCGGAAGATGTCAGGTTCATGTTCGACTGTGCTAGTGGTATGCATGATTCGCGTAGCCATTTTGGCGCCTCAAATAGTTGTGATGTGTGAAGTAAGCGCGGGTGAATTCAAATGATGAATTGAAGTTTTTAACACATACACTGTCTTCTTTTTATTGCCATCGTTCTCCTCATTGCATAAGCTGCAATTTCATTAAAATATTTAGCCAGTTCATCCTCAGACCATTCTTCTGTTTTAATATCGTCCCATTGTTCTATTATATTGTTCAAGACAAGACGATTTTGAGGTCCTTTATCTTCCTCCCTATTACTTTTTGTTCTTTCAGAATTATTCAGTCTTTGTTGGATAGATTTGCTTGTTGTTTGTGTTGGGTAAGTCATGTTATTTTTTGTCTCTTTTTGTTGTATCATTGTACCTCTTCGCTCAATTCGAGCTCTATTATCCATTCGGTGATTGCCTGTGTTGTGTCTTGATATCTCCACGTTTCTGTGATGTTGCTCCTTATCCTTGTCATATGACCCTTTATGGTTTATTTCTAGCCATTTACTGGGTTTAACCCATGGATTCTCATGCGAGTCTTGTTTATCATCTATGATTTTTTTGGCTTCATAATATGAGACGTTTCTTACAGCACTGATTTCCTGTATGTTTTTGTTATATTCGTATATACACTAAAGGAAAAAATTAAAGGGTCAAAAAATTTTTCGCAATTTTTGCGTGTTTTTTGACCGGCTGTATCTCAGTGACAAATGGTCGTATCGAGTTTTCAAAAAAAGCATTTAGAAGCTCCGAGTCTCTTGTTTTCAGACCTTCTAGCGAAAAAATTTTAGAAGTTACGGTTATTACGTGATCCTAACGAATTACGCAAAAAAAAAAATTTGCAAATTTTATGTCGTTTTTTTTTGAGTGCACGAACTTGGGAAAATTTTTTTCAGCTAAACCATCAAATGGGTTGGATAGCTTGTTTATTCAGCTTTAATTTCTTTTTTTGAAAACCTCGATCCGACCATTTTTCACTAAAATATGGGACTTTTAACGGAAAATAGTCCTTTTGTCTTCAATCATCGATATCTCGGCGACAAATGCTCCTACAGAGAATCAAAGGACAGTTTTGGAAACTAGGATAAATTTCCTATAAGATACTACCACAATTTTGAGGAAAAAAATTTTTTTTTTATCCTTAACATGAATTTGAAAAAAGAGGAAAAAAAGAGTAATTTATGGTTTTTTAAAAAATTGATGGAACAATTTTAGTAGTGGTAGTGGTAGTGGTGGTAGTGGAAGTGGTGGTGGTGGTAGCGGTAGTAGTGGTGGTAGTGGTAGTGGTAGTGGCGGTAGTGGTAGTGGTGGTAGTGGTAGTGGTAGTGGTAGTGGCGGTAGTGGTGGTAGTGGTCATTTGTTTACTACCACTACCGCTCGCTCTTGTCCCTCGAACAAGCCGCCACTATCGTTGTCCTTGTTAAAAATGAGCAGCAGCTTATTTTCCGCACACATTTTTCACTCAAATATTACTGCAGCAGCTTTTGTCTCTTACACACAACTTATTTAATTTATTATTTTAACCGCAGCAGCTCTTTTCTTCACACATTCTCTTAATTATTACGACAGCAGATTCTTCAAAATATTTACACTTTGACTATTAAAATTGACTATCAAGAGTCGTCACGTTGTTGAGCGGTGGCAATACAACCAAGAATAGTGACTCGCCACGTGTTGATTTATCCGGGGTCGGCCCGCTCACGTTTTGAGCAGACAAAATATATCTGTTTCCACATTTTGATATAAATACGATCCACTCCTCCCATTCCTCAGCAGGCCATAAACTATCTTTCCCTAACTTCGTCTTCACCATGATATTTTTGTCTCAACCATCATCATTGCATGTCTGCCGTTTCTTTTTCTGATGTATTGAAACAATCGAACTTTTTCACAAGCAATTCTTGCTATATTAGTTATTAAAAATAAATAATAACTATGCAGTTAAAGTGTGGAATCGGCGGGGAATAAATACAATCAAGTTTTCTGTTGGAAAAAAATCAAAGTGAGTATCCGAACGATCCAATAATTTTTCTCACAAAATGATATTATTTCAGTTGAATGAGGAAATATCAATAGATTAAATAACCAATAGCTGGCTTTACGAAAGTCTTGGTAAGATCTACTCGGCTCATATATCAACCTAACAGTCAACCGTTGACCTTCATGGTCGGTCCACCGATTACTCGACTTTGACTCGATATATTTGACTTAGAAATTTAACTTTATTAACGAACCGATGAGTTCGTATGGAATTTGGGATTTCATACATTTTCATAATGATTCAATTGGAGGTCAAACACCGTCGAGTGATGAGTTGACGGCTCACACAAGTTGACCTGTCGTCGGCCAGGTAATCTTTATCAGGTGCTTGTTGAATATAATACTTGTTTTTAGAAATGTTTACCATCAAAGTACCATTGAAATATACCATTCGATCATAATTGTCTGTTTGGCATGGTGAACAAATGGAGTTTTGTCGATGGATTATCACTCAACTAATAGCAATAAAAATACCATCACACTTCACCATTGAAGAATCTTTGATTATTAATGGTAAGTATGTTGTTTTGAGTAATCAGGCCCACTCACATTTGATAGAATTTCCATAGGTTACCATTCGTGATTTTGTATGGTAAATGGTAAACTGCGCAAGGAATTATTTATATGATTGAATCAATTTTTTTCATATGTGCCATCAACTAACTTACAAGGATTAATTTTTTCTAGCTAGACTCTGCATATATGTTCCTCGTTGAAGAATACATGAATAGTGTTTGGAATGGAACGAGAATTATTTAAATTAAATATAAAAAATTTCCGAGTTGTCAATTTACTTACATTATAAAACCTTTTATCACAGCCCAAGGCAGTATTTTTCACCTGCATGGACTCCCGGATGATCCCAACAAGATTTACAGAAACGAATATAGGAGACATGTTCGTTGGTATGAGAAACATAAGAATTAACAATATATATTTTTTTTTGTGAAATAAATATATATATATGTTCATAAATATATGTTTTCGTAACGTTTTTTTTTGAAACTGTAATGTAGAAAACTAGTAACAAAATTTTCAAAATATAAATGTTCGATTTTTATTCTTGAATATAATCGATGCCCTCCAAGTTACTACGATGTGTCCGAATTATGTAATGCATAATAAAAAAATTTCTTATTCATACGATATGAAACCATATATCTACACATATATATACATTATTTTGACGAATTCACGGTCATTCGGTCTATAAAATATACATTTATGTACAAGATAATGCTATGTTGCAGAAACATTCAAACGTAAAATACCTCAGAAAAAGATTTTCAGGTATCAAAATCATTTATATATTCGACAAAATTATATCACACCGTTATCTTGCTTAATAATTAGAATGACTGAAGGCATTGCATAGGGTACAGTGAGCTTATTTTATTTTACATTTGACTCTTATTTGCAAAGTACGCAGCACTATCCTTGATTTTTTCGCTTCCACATACTGTTTCTGCCAACATGATGCATATGATTTTATATTTTGATGATCCGATTCAATCAATTTCTAAAATGATTGTTTCGGCCATCACATATTATTTTCAAAGATAAAAAAAGAATAAAAAAAAATAGGATTTTGCAATGAATAACTGAATAACTCTAAGTTCATCAATACACTATACACCATGTCCACTCTGCTATGACTACTCGGGAATAATCATGCTTTTTGAGATTTACATAAATTTGTGAAACTAAATCTTTTAATTGTGCTTGAATGTGTCTTTATTGTATATTCAGAATGTATCTGAACATGTTATTATTCCTTACCTAATACTTCAATGCTGTTATTCAGTATCATATAATTCGAAAATTTTTGCAAAGCTGTGCACAGAATAATACAAAAAAATAGTCGCATGAAATTCATATAAAAGCTTGTTATAATGTGGGTTCAGTGAAAAATATGGACGAGAAATATGAATGAGTGTAAATTTTAACTTGGTTGTATGAGTTCGCATAAGTCTGGTAAACACCGAAAATGACTAACGTGTGTGATAATTGTGAGTACCCAGCAATCACTTTTTGTTTTGATAAACACTTTCTGTTTGGGAATTATTTTTGGCGAGAGGTGTCGCCAGCTCCCGGACATTATCCTGTCTTTCTCTGACCCACGGCAATCGGCCTGCGCATCGGCGCTCAAATCTACACTCTGCATTTTTTGTACCTCTCGCCGTACCAACCGCTCTCCTAAGGGCTATATCAATCATTGTTCGGCCTCAACCACGCAACGTGCCAAAATTCTTTTCATCGGAATTTATCTATTTTTTCGCCATTAATTACTTCTATTCATTTTCTTTTATTATCAATATTGTTCATTTTGGTTTTTATCATTTTCTTTGTATTTGGTTTATAATTGGACTTTGCATTTGCGTTATTTTCAATAAACTAGCCGTGCTGAGATGTTCGCACGTGTTAATTTATCTCGGTACCATTCATTTATTTTACTTCAATTTATCATTTCACAATTTTATGAGAATGCTTGGATTGATAAACAAATGATAACTTGTAAATGAATGAAGCATATGCCATAAAAGCAACAATGACTGAGTTACACATACCCAAAATAACGGACGCATACAGGGTGTTATAGAAAGACGGGAATAGAGAAAAATTTCGTAATGAGCACGTCAAAATCGAAAAATACATATCTGATATTATTTGAAAATCTATTTCTTAACACCACATTCAAGCCCCCCCTCAATCTGCCCCCAGTGGGTGGGGGGGAACTTTGAAATTTTGAATGGAAACCCCAATTTTTTATTTTGGAATCTGATTCTGCGTAAAAAATATGTGAATTTTGTCCGAATCATCATGTTCAATCATCCCAAGATATCAATTGTTAGGTCCCACCTCACTTTTTCCCGTTACCCTGCAATTGTCGATTCCGCTTTTATTTTATTTTCGTCTTTTACTATTATATTAGAGAACCAGCTCTCTATCGCGCGTCGTTTCTGCACAGTAAATTATCATGGCAGCTCACTTTTGCAAGCGCCAGCATTTAAATTAAATACGCAGCATCGCATCTCGGATTATGTTAACGTTTTATTCATATAAAATTTATATTATTATTATATAAGATTATTTTATAATAATACCAACAAGATCGTTATTTAACCTATGCTCTCACATCGGTCTGAAATTCTCACTCTTCATTGTTCTTGATCGACACCTAAACCTATCTTCCATATTTTCATTTCTTCCAAAGAAACACCTTAACTCACAATGCAACTCTTTTTTTTATCGTTTCGGCTACACTTCCAGATGCTGATATTGCAACTATGTACCCCGGGAACGCATCAGTTTGATGACCAAATGAAATTAACTTCATGACTTCTTTCATCACTAAAAATCAGTTCTCGACTAAATTTCAATCCAGCAACATCTAAAGTACTCACGCGAGAGTAGAATCTGCTTTTTAGTTAAAATACTTAATCTCAGAAACGTCGTATTAACTTTATCATACATCCGAACCTTGCTCATCTCTACAATCGTTTGTTGATACATTCGAGTCCTCACACGAATCTCGAATCGCGAAGTTCTATTATTCACAACGTTTAAAACAAAGTACGAACTCAAAAATCCAGTTTTTCAATATCACGAATCTCCAAATCTATTTCACTGAATCTCTAGAATTTCTAGAATCTCGTTAAATATATTAATCTCGTTCGTTACCTTTCGAGGGCTCTAAACATTAAATTCTTTCTTCATCTATTTTTATGGTTAATCAAAAATACAATTAAATAGAATAGTATGAGTGAAATAGTTACAGTGTTAGTGAGTGAAACGAAGTGAAAACGATAACCGTCGTCTATCGCGACAATAAATAAAGAACAATCATAAAGACGCTCTAAATCAAGTTTTATCATTGTAAAATTAGTTCATAATCAGTGATTAATTAATAAATGGTAATAGCGTATTTTTGTGAATCATTCCATACGAATCCATAAACCTATTCTCGATCAATCTATCATTAATTCGCTGCACTCCAGATACGCATAGTATCGGCAGGCAACGATCCTCTACCAAAATAATAAATAAACAAAAAATACGTCCAACACCAACTGGGACGTAACACACTGTTATCATAAAAGAAGTAATGAAACATTAAAATTTTAAAAATATGGTATTTCCTCGGCGACAAACGTTTAATCGAAAAGTCGAAAAATTCATATCTTATATTTCTTGAAAATTCATTTCCTGATACCACATTCAATTCCTTTACCACCCAGCCAGTGGGTGGGTTTGTTACTTCGAAAATGCGATATTTAAAAAATTTTCATGATTTTTGGGTTTTTCCACAATTACAGCGACATCTTGCGATGGCTGAAAAAACTATTTCAGATAAAATTCACGTATTTTTATCCACACAATCAGATTTCGAAATAAAAAATTAGGGTTCCATTTAATATTTCAAATTTGCTCTCCACTCTACCCACTGGGTGGGAGGTCGAGAGGTCAAATGTGGTGACAGGAAATAAATTTTCAAAAAATATTATGTACGTATTTTTCGATTTATTGATTTTACGCGTACGTTAAGAGATTTTTCTCTGTTCCTATCTGTTGAATGAATATCTTGAGAAATTCTCTGGATATTTTATGATCGTTAAATGGAAGAAATATGGCTTAGGAAATTTTGAAATAAATCTAAAATATTAAATGTATTGTTTTACTTGTAAATCACGCACTGATTTTTTGGTAATGTTAATTTTAGTGCATGTGATTGTTTTTATTTTTATAAAAATATCATAGAAAAACGAATAAAAACAGAATCAACTTAAAAACTAATTGTTTAAATCAATATTGAAAATAAAAGTTGTGATGATTTCACATTAGCTCTTTCGAACAAAAAAAAAATGTCTAACAAAAATTTTTCTGTAGTTTTATCGTATATGACAACAAAGAAATAACGGTGAATCCAAATTGCGGACTAAATCGTCAGGTAGATAAAAAAAATAGCCAAATTGCGGACAGAAAATGAGGGTCAGCCCTCATTAAGTTTCAGGCACATGCTTTATTCACCTCAGTTTTATAATGGCACAATTGCGGACCGTAATTATAATCACTGATAAATAAATAATCTGTATATTTTTCTGTTGCACCAATTTACGGCCTGTAAGTCTCATTACTGTTTGTTTGGGTTTCTTGCACCAATTTACGTTGTGAATTTCCAAGCCGAATTTTCCAGTTACAATTCATATTGAATTGTGATATTTGAGTAATAATGGCCTGTGATTTTCAATTTTTTATTTTCAATTTATTGTGTATTCTGCTATTTGAGTGACAACATTGAAATAAAATGGAGCCAACTATAATTCAAAGTGAAAAATGAAAACCTCTATTAATAATGAACGGTTTTAAATTCGCGAAAAAAAAAAAACATTGAAGAGAAGTGGTGAAGTGTTTTGGACATGTTCGAAAAAAGAATGTACTGCTAAAGTGTTCACCATAGGAAAAGATAATCTAACATCGCGACGAGAAGAAGTACACAACCATAAAATTGATTCCGAAAAGCTACATCGTCAAATCATAAGTGCGGCGGTGAAACGTAAAGTGGTCGAAAATATTTGTGAGAAGTCCGCTAAAATCATTTGTCGTACGATGAGTGAAAACACCGCCATGTTTGAGACTCTGATCGCAAGCGAGGTCACTAACATTAGAAAATCAGCATATAATGCTTGAAGAAAAATTTTTCCTCCATTGCCAAAAACTCGTGAAGAGGTTTTTCATGCCTTGGAAGAAATGCAACCGATCATGATCACAGGAAAAAATTTTCTTCTTTTAAATGATAAGTCGAAAGAATTAATTATTTTCGCTGCAGAAGAAAATATTAAATATTTATGTCAAAGCGAGAAAATATATATGGATGGCACGTTTCAATTTTGTGCCAAGTTTTTCACACAATTATTCACTGTACATGCTTCACTTAATGGACTTTATATCCTATTGTTATTTTGCTTGTTACCGAAAAATCAAGAAACGTGTTATAGTGCATTATTCAAATTAATTATTGAGACGTGCGATCCCTTGGGATACATCTTCAAACCAAAGAAACTAGTGACAGATTTTGAAAAAGCGATACAAAATGCTGTCGGTTTAACATGGACAGACAATGAACTTGAAGGGTGCAGGTTTCATCTAGCACAAGCTTGGTTTAGACGAATTCAAACAAATGTTCTAGTATCACTCTATAAAGACATGGAAAACCCAAGTGGAAAATGGTTGAGATTCGTGTTTGCACTTCCATTTCTAAAGCCGGATGACGTAGGAGACTGCTTTGCTTTTGATTTAGCAGAAATACAGCCCACTGATAGAAAAATCGCGGAGTTTGCTGATTATTTAGTAACTACGTTGTGATGTGATGGTTTGCCACCCATCATATTTTCATTCATGATGATAGTCAAATCATCGTTGCGCTGTGGAGAAAATAAATATAGAATGATTAATAAAAGAATGAATGTGGTTTGTAAGTATGAATGAGAATAAAAATACACTAAGAGAGCCTCATCATGGAATAGAAGCAACATAAGGATACAGCTCAGCAATCAATCAAACTATTGACCAATTATAGTAGTAAAATAGAGCAGCAACAGTGAGTAAATCCTGTTGGGATTTGTCGAATAAATGATTGAGCAACAGATAGACTTAATTATTTATTATAATTCAATTCTTAGTCAAAACACGTTTTAGAACATTAAGTACATATAAATTATGAAAGATTCACTTGTATTTCTTTTCGTTTTTCTTTTTCTTTCATGAATACAACAACCAGCACAACTCTTTATTTCATTCTGAAATACATCCATTTTTAACCACTCTATAGATGGCTCGCGCGCCCATGCGTTCGCCAACGCATCCAAAAACACCCATCACGCTCAAAATATATATATTACTTTTCTCAACAAATCCGGATTCAATAAAATTTCAGCAGCCAAAATTGAGAATGATAAATACAAAAAACAACACCACAATATTCACGCCAAATACCCAACATGGGTTAACCTCACTTCCTACAAAGTGTCAACAACGCGAATAATAATGCGTGGCGACGACAATGTGAAGGTGGCGCTTCGGTAGTGAAGAAATCAAGTGGTAATACTGGACAGTAATGAAATCGACCAATGAGAAAATTGCAGCTCTGTGAAGTTGGCACCCCCAAATGCGAATTTTTCAACTTTTTTTGCACGGTTCGTTTGTCCATGTATTGATAAGTGCAAAATTATACTATGGATGTTTGTAACTAGTATGAATGAATTGTGTGGACTGTATTTTGTAAGTTAATTTGATAATTTGGGGATAGGATGCTGGATCGCAGTGCAAAATCGATCGGTCACAAAATAAATGCTTTGAATGAATATTTGATTTTAACACAAAAATAGATGGGTATTTATTTTCACTTGAACTTCACTGAAAGTCACAATACACAATATGTAATATAGTTTATAAATGATCTGATCTATAATTGAAAGTGATTCGAGCAAATATATTAGTTGAAAATGAACGTATTTAATTGATTGTCTCTGTATGCCGGTGAATTATCGTTGTCCACGTGGTTGTAAATCACGTAGTCCGGACAATAGTTGATTTTATTCTTTTTATAGAGAATTCACTGAATTCTCCTAATGATTCCTCGTGGTGATGTAGCTGTTGATTCGTTCAAGATTATTTGATAGGTTTTTCTTTGATTATCACAATTGTTCTTCAATTTATTTGATTAATTTCTCACAGAACTTTTTCACATGTATGCACGTGTTGAGCGTCGCTGGAGAAGAGAGGGAAGTAGTTCCCTTGCATGCTGCATGTAAGTGCAAGGATGCGTCAGCCAACCTTGCCGTTAATGCATATTGGTCACTGCGCATCTCATGCGATGCGCCACTTGCATGCGCAGATACACATTCACTGTCTGTGTAGTGTATCCATCCGCCCTTTGTATTAGTGTAATAGGCGACGCACTCAAGTCAATTAAAAAATAGTTCAACGACTTGAGAGGTGCTGCCACACATTGATCATTTCTTTGATTAATTATTTGAATCCGCAACAGTCCATCATAGGACCATATTTGTCTACCCAAAAGATTTTTTTGTCCAGGCACCGTTCAAAAGTTATAAACTAATTTTTATTTTCGTGTATATGTCGACTAGGAAAATATGAAGTTACACCCCCAAAATCAAATTTTGCAACTCTTTTTGCAGGATTCGTTTGCCTATCCTAGGACCACATTTGTCCACCCAAAATATTGTTTTCTCCAGGCACCGTATGAAAGATATAAACAAATTTTTTTTTTCCAAATACAATTGTAGCAAGAATTTGAGGATATTGATCAACATGCGAAATTTTCAATAGCTTGTAACTCAAGAGAAAATGATGGCACAAAAAAATCGAGAAAAAGTAAATTGTAGCTAGTATTTAATTTCCAGGTTCAAAAAAATTTTTTTTTGAAATTTCACTATGAAGCTTTTCTGGGAAATTTTGTGCCCTTCAATTTGACGACATGAAGCGCCCGGCGAGACGTTTTGCTGATAAGTTATCCACAATCAAAGCAAAAAAGTCTTTTTTGACTTTGGTGACCATTAAGGGGACCGTCTGGTCTAGAATTTTTGGAAAATTGATATTTTTTTCTTTCTATATTCCGAAAGTATAGTGTCTTAAGATTATATTGTGAAAAATTGGTAATGATATTCACAGTATTTCAAGTATTATAGCCCATTAAAGGTCAGCACCGAAGTAGGTAGAAGGGGCTATTATTAACTTTAAAGGCGTTTATTCTGAAACTACTTTTTTCTGTCTCACGGGAATGATTTGAAAAAAACTACTGGACCGATTTGTCTCAAATTTAAACATGTTATTAAGTACACTAGCAGCTATGGTCGGAACTAGAATGAAAATTTTCAGT
>JAQQBS010001433.1:0-10132 GCA_030347275.1 Microctonus aethiopoides | reverse complement strand
CGTCGGCAGCAATTCCTCCCAATGTTCGATATTTTCTCGCTCGTCTCGTGTTTCCTCAGTACAACTGCGTCGTCTCTTTTAAGATGTGGATCACTTGTTAACCACACAATTATTGTGACACCCAGTTGATTTTTACTTTAATAAATCGTTCGTTATATCCTTAATTATTTTGCTGAGATGTGCGTAACCACTCAAAGACTTTTTATGATATTTTCGGTAGTCGTAATACACTTTACGCTACGGTAAGCAAGACGAAAGTGACGCCTTAGCGACAACGTTGTAATCGTGAGGACAAGGAATGCCCCACTTCATCGGTCATTTTATTGCCCTTTGTCTAGTGCAATATGGCCCAAAATGCATAGGCTTAAGTGTAGCGCTATCCTTCGCTTATGCGTCGCCCGAGCCACTCGCTCCATCGCACACGCACGCATACACTCATACTTATTTCTCCGTCTCTCGCACACATTCATCCTTACAATAACTTAGCGTTAGACCAACCGCGTACAATATTTACGTTTCGGGTTTCTCCGCTTGCTCTCCTCGTCCCTCGTCGTCCACATTAGTTGCGTTGCTGTTGAATATTCCCTTGTCGTTGAAATCATATTTTATTCTGCAATTGAATTAATTTTTATGCAGCATCTTGTTCGAAAATCGTATTGCGCGCCTCTTGAAGGTAGATCAGACTTTGTGCTCGCGAAACGCTGTTCATCGAGTACCATGACGTAATTCCCACGTCACAATATAATGGAAAATGTCGAAACAACACAAAAAAATAAAAAATTCGAAGCTTGAATCTGCGAACTTCCATGCAAGTTGCTACGAAATTTACCACAACGTCACCAAAACTTTGGAAAATGATTCTCAAAATTAGTACTTAATCATCGCGCTTATTTATTCATATTTAGTTGTAATACTTGGATACAATTCAAGTACTACTCAATTATTATTTACATACTTTTTCAGTGCAGCGTATCTTTATGGTTTAGCAAAAAAAAAATTTTTCAAATAATTTTACATTCATTATATGATTTCACTTTATATTGGGATTTGAAATCATATTTTTCGCTCAATAGTATAACTTACAATTGAACAATTCATTCATTTTTTCTCCATCGATCGAAGCTAGTTATGATTATTACATCCGAAAAAATCGCTGAATCATATTGTACAACAGCTCGAAAAAAAAAAAAAAAAAATGAAAGAATCTGAATTTGAACTCATTCACTTATACGTAAAGTACCATGTAAGATACCACTACGGCACCAAAGCTATGAGAAATACTTTTTAAAATAAATAGTCAATTATCGCACTTACTTATTTATGTGTTATTTTAGAGCTTGGATACTATTCATGTATTACTCAATTATTAGTTACATACTTTTTCCGTGCAGCGTATCTGCAATATGCATCAACAAAAAAAAATTTTTCAAAAAATTTTATATTCATTATATGATTCACTTTTATAGAAGCTGAATCATATTGTATAACAGCTCGAGAAAAAAAAAATGAAAGAATCTGGACTTGAACTGAAATCACTTATACGTAGAGTACCACGTAAGATACCACTACGCCACCGAAGCTCTGAGAAATATATCTTAAAATAAGTAGTCAATTATCGCGCATACTTATTTATGTATTATTTTAGAGCTTGGATACTATTCAAATACTATTTCATTATTTGTTTCATTTTGTTACAGTACAGCTTATTCATAAAATTAGTAGAAAAAAAAAATTCATCTCTTAAATGGTTTGCTTTATTTTGGGGCCTGAAATAATATTCTCGCTTGGAACTATAAAATATCTATACCATTAGAGACTAATTGCAGAGGGAGACAACAATAGTATGTCGGTCGCTCTCACGCACCCGAACAGCCGAGCTCACACAGACGACGCGCACGCTTGTGTGAGTGAGTCCCCCACTTTTGGCCAGAAATTTGTCTTTCGGCTTCTATCTGGCATCACTGTTCGTGTGGTAGATGTGTCTACGAGCCATTCGGCTCGTAGCGACATCTATCACACTCGTCTTCATAAGAATGCCCCATAAACCTTACGCTCATGCCGCAACAACCCGACTGTCCTATTATTTGCTACTTCTTCCACTTGTAGCATAAATAACTATTACATTCATTGAACGCAAAAATGAAATTAAAATAATTTAAATTTTGAATAGAAAATTTTATAATTCTGTTCAATAATGTGATGATAAATATAATTTTTTTTATTAATAAATAATAAATAGTTTTTTTTTTTATCACATTTCTATATTTATAGTCATTTGTTTATAAATCGAAAGCCAGATTAACAATTGATGTTGCAGCACTTGAAACAACGGTAAAAATCATTCTTGATTCAATTAACATAATTTATCAATATGCATAAAATTTTGCAATGTATTAATTCATTTGTTTATTTTACTTTCAGAGCATCGGAGATCCATGTGTAATGGAACAATTAAATTCACAAGGTTCCGACAATTTTGTCTTCTGTGCACTGTTCGGGGTTCCTTGGGACGTTGCTGGTTACTGAGCTGCGAGCTCTGGGCGTTATGGTGGTGACATCTATTAGGGAAAAAAGAACTAAAAACTGTAAAAAAATAACATAAATCTTTTGATTCAAATAACGCATAATTTATAAAGAATTATGCAATAAATAAATGATTTTCAGGTTCAGGATCAAAAATACTGTGGCGTAAACATGTAGCAAGTAACGTTTCCTTTATGAGACTATTTTATCCTCCATTATCGATTAGTTCGCCCAAGTGACGCCAATGCCGCATGACTTCAGTAAAATCCCAATATAAGTGAGTCTGGACTGTACAAGCTATCTATTGTAGTGCAATATAAAGTAAACAACGCCGTAGAATTTCAGTGCGCTTTACAATATATTGAAATAGGAATTAGGGTTTTCCTTCTTATTCCTCCTGGCGCGGCCTGGATCATTGGCTGCACAGGTTTCATGAGGCGAAGATTTTATTTTTTACTTTTTATTAAATTTTATTCATTTTATTAGCTGTAATTCATACCGTTGAGCGCCAATTGATTTTCGTCGAGATAAATCAATAAACTCTTTATATAAATTTGACGATTTAACTTTTACTTTCTATATTTATTATATTTTATCTTACTTCAATTTGTCTTATTCCGGACTAACTTGTGACGATCCCGAGGTTGAGTACCGTCGGATGACCCGTTTTCTTCGTCGACTGATTTTATAATAATTAATTTAATTCGACAATAACTTTATCGAAATTGATCAATGACGATAAGAATCTTCGAATAGTGAATAATATTAATGAAACAGTAGGACGTGACGGCCACCTTTCCTCAAAAAGGCTAAAATCCGGATACTTTCCTATTTTCTCCGGAGTTACCGTCAACTTCTTTTCTTACTACTTTTCAAAGGGATGCCACCCCAGTTTTAAATACTCAATAAAACCCTGGGGTAATTCTATCGGCTCTGAAAATAATATTGCATGCTTTTAAATAATATATTAATATTATTTGTTTACAATAATACGATTAAATTTCGACACTGTGTAATATGTTGGATATAAAAAAGACCTCGAATATTTATTAATTGTCCGGAATGATTTTAAATGTGAAATATAATATAATGAAAATGATAATAACAATCTTGATATTGGTTTGACCTTTTCTAAGGGCCAAATCAATATATTTGAATACAATATTATTTCTTTCTCCTGATTCTATATTATTTTACTCTCTTGACTCTATTTTCTACTCTATTTTTTTAACAGACTCAATTTTCTTTACTGTGACTTTCTTTTTCTACATTCAATGACTCTACTTTTCTACTGATTCTACTTATCTTCGTCTCTTTGCGCGTGGCGTTCACCGGATGGATCCATAAGACCCGATTTTGACTTCATACTATTTTACATTCAATACATCTGTTTTCACACTCATTCTTTATAATTTACTCATAACATTTTTCATATTCACATAACCCATACTTTGCATACTCACACACTGCACGAACTTGACTAGCCGACTCCGCACGTGGTTGTATGCTCTGCTGCTGGTCGAACACCTCCGAAGCTGTCTGTTAGAGTGTCCATCCTTTCGATTGTCCACTGGCTATTTAGTCATCACTATCGCTAATTGAGCCCAATCATCCCGACGACATTTCCATTTCTATCGACTCCATTTTTCGGTTGCGGTCTCGCCGTGGAACACAAGAACGCACACCTGACACACGTGTTGATTGAACGGTGAAATCGGAAGTAGTGCTTTAGATTGTCCATTCACACACACAATATGTACATTGACTTTCCGACCTCGAGTGAATATACTGTTGTGCGAATCAATGATGTTACCGTAAATGTCTCTAGGCGTTTACTCACCTCGTCGATATTAACAAACATCAGATTACCTGACACCTCGCCGCATTTCTCTACCCGCGACTTCTTATGCCCTTACGGTTAATCACTCTATTTTGTCCTCCAATCTCCGGATGGTGTAAACTTCGCCGCACCATTGTTCAGTAATAAACATGCCCTCGCCCTCGAGTACACACAACACGCATTCATCCTTACGTTATAACGTTGCAGTCGGAAGTGTAGTACAAAATTACGGCAGCGTCGTCCTCAGCTTCAATTGCCCTTTCCATCGTCTATAAATTCCATTGGCCCTCTTTATAGTAATTTGGAATTTTATTTCGGCTATATTCCGGAGCTCTCCTTGATCTTCCAACGATGACCACCGCTGTTGATTGGTGACGTTGACCACTCCTTTTCCGTACTCACTTCATACATATTTATACATTCTTATAATTTTACGCATACACACACTCTATCGCAAATAAAAGTAATGAGTGGCAAGCCACCTCATTACAAGGATTATACACAATATGTATGACAAATTTTACAATTCGAACAATCACACGCGATTGGGATAATTGACACACATAATAGTTAAAATAATTCTCCACACACAATTTTGTATAATACAATTTATAGATTTTTGATTAATAAATGACTCAATTAATAGTCCAATTATTTGCCCAACGGTTGAGACAGAAAACGTAGATTTATATAAAGTTTGAACTTACTGTTCTGGCTCAATATAATAATTTGGCTTTTGACAATATTTCCAATTATAATTGTTATATTGATTTCAATTGACTTTGACAATATTCCTTGAACAATTCTCCTCACGTGCTCACAAGTTGGTGCGTTGACCGTTGCATTTTCCGTCTAACATCTTGTCCTTGTCTATAGCATTTAACTGGTATTAGGATGGACTTCTCTTGCTCGCTCTCATTATCCAATCTTATGTCGTTTTCTGGGATTTGATCATTATTCTTGGCAATAATTTCCGAATCATTAATTTCGTCTATTATTTAACAACTTTGCCAGCCAGCCAGGAACTGCGTTTTGTGGATTTTTGTCGTTAATATTTATTTGTCGATTAATTAATCATTTTTGACTTAGCATTATTTATGTATAAATTTTTGATAATCAATATGAATCTTTACAAATGATCTTTGACAATTGACGCCCGAGAACTATGATCAAGCGCTTATAGGGAAGGGCTGATTTCTTCCTGTTACAATATCGGCTTTTAGCCCATCACAGTGCACAAGGCAAATAAGAGAATGAATATGCGACGTTACCAAATTTTCATAAAGACAAATTAACCGAAACTGTGTGTATAGGGAATAAAGGATAGAGGGGGAAGGATCTGGGGGAGGATCGGTGGAGGATCGGGGGAAGGATCCGTGGATCCTTTCTTGAATCTTTGGATCCTTTCTTGGATCCTTGTTTGGATCTCTGGATCCTTTCTTGGATTTTTGGATCCTTGAATATTTTATTCGGATATTAATGAAATTCACATGATTTTGGCTTATTACATAACGTGAAATACTGTGGCCTCACAATAGTTATAGCTTGTGACAACACGGCGCTGAATTCCGTGGAGTGCACTAAAAATCTATATTGGGGGACATTTGAATTCTACTTATTGGCACACTTTGCTACTACACGAGGTGTGCACCTGACGTGCACCGTGCATGATCGGTGCGCGCACTTGGCTAATGGGGTGTGTGAAATTCGAATTTTAGTCCAGAAGGCTACCCACCACACTACTCACAAACACACAAGAATTCAGCCGCATCCACCACGTAGGTTGTAAGGCCACGAGGTACACAACGATTGTTAGAAATGTTTAGCATATGTTCACATACAACAAAACTCACATTTACATACGATTACATACATACAATGTGGTTTAATAAGTTTAGCGTTGGTTCAGATGCACTGCTGTTGACTATTTTACAATTAAGCGGGGATATGCATGATATACGAGAAAGCAATGCATGTATCTCGTGGGTCGTAAAGCCATGAAGTTCGCAATGATTATTCAGTTATTTTGTGAAAGATCATACACAATTAAATATAGGTATCAATACAATTCGCAGTTGACAAGAGAATATACAATGCTGTGGTTAATTCAGCTATCTGAGAATGCAAGTTCTTTCAGTAACAATGATCGCATACAAGCGGTTGGAAGAGCACAGCAAAAAGCACATAGGTGCTTCGGCTGTCGAGCGAACAATCACACGTTGACGGCATTATAGTTGAACGAACAGTGTTAGCGTTAAGCGGAATTATACATAAAAATTAATATAAAATGCGTAGTAACAACGATTGACCAACGCAAGCGGTGCATTTTGTCAGGTTGCGCCATTGTGGTAAAAAATAATGACCAAAATTAATGGCGACAATTCAAATCGATTCATTCACATAGATCTTGATTGAACACTTCGTAACTCATTTTGTAGTAAGGTTGGCAACTTTATTCAATCCTTTGACTACATTGTCATAATGTTTGAGATTTTGTTTAATTGCGATTGAAAATGCCGGTACGTGTTTTCAATGTGGTAGAAGTAAATAAATATAACAATGCGATTAAAATTATTTGTCGTTTATTAATAAAATGCACTTTGGTTGATATCACAGTTGTTATGATGATGATGTTATCAATGATAAAAGTTTATTTTGTATGGATGAGCGAGATGTATATTAAACTTAATATTCACGGGATTATATTAATCGTCATGAATAATTATACAAATGGCGGTATGCCGAAAACACGTGGCGTCGCACACAATGCCCAATCAATAATTATATTAATATATTGATTGCAATCGGATATTGCTCACTTGTTGAGTTGAATTGTGTCTGATGCGTTGCACTCGATTACATGTATTGATTTTTTATCACGTTGTGATTGCACATTTAATTATAATGTAGAATTTGTAAAAGGATTAAGCACGTTGCTCTTGTTGAAGCCGGTAGCTCTATTAATAATGGATTCTCAATCATAGTGAAGATAGAGAAGGACGGCTAGAGATGCGTCGTCGACGAAAATGCATGTGCATGTAAATCTCGCGCAGTCGGCAAGGCTGTGTGAGTAGGCGCACAATGCACTGCGCATGCAACACGACAGTAGTAGTGTGTGCATGTGATCTCGCGCAGGCGACAAGCTTGTGTAAACGCGTGTGTGTGACACCTCGCGCAGTTGTCATGATTGTCATGATTGTGCGTGTATGTATGTCCCAATGACCTATATATATTGTCAATCCTGAACACATAATATTTCAATTTATATGGTTTTGCGAATTCAGTAATCTTGTGATTGATGGCCACAAATTCCACTTTCAAACGTTCTAGTAATCGAAATCTTTCAAATCATATTGAAGAACGAAAGCATTGAGAAAAATCAACAGAGTAATTACCAATCACAAACCCGAAAAAACAATAGATGATGAGACGAAACGCAGAATATTTCTGAAAGACGATATTTGAATAGCAACAAGCCCTCAACGTTTGGTTCCAGCATGAAAAGAAGTAGATCGTATCACACAACAGTGGTTGAAGGATGGCATTATTCAACAGTCCAATTCATAATATGCCAGTCCGATATAACCAATAAAGAAAAGAGACGACTCTATCAGAGCCTTTGTGGATTACCGAGCTCTGAATAAGAAAATTGAATGATCACGTTTTTCTCTGCCTCTAATAGAAAACCAATTGGGTCATTTACATGGTGCAAAAGTGTTTTCTACTATCGATCTGAAAAGTGATTTTTTTCATGTACTAGTCAATTTAGTGAGCTGACTGCGCACTGCGTTTGTGACGCCTTCAAACCGAGACGAGTTCTTGAAGATGCCATTTAGCTTAAGTGTATTACCTAGAGTATTTCAGAAGTTCCTATACGCAGTCTTCAAAGAATTTATTGGTGGAAAAATGGTTGTGATTTATATGGCCGACGTAATAATACTTGGAGACTCCATTGATGAAGCGATGTTACGAATACGTAGAGTGATAAAAGTGACAGAGCAACATGGACTTGTTATAAACTGAGCAAAGTGTAAATTCTTTCAAACTAAGATGAATAACTGTTGTAATTGTTGTAATTATTTTATTGTTATTTCAATTATCAGGACATCAGCGTCTTGATCAGCTTGTTTTACAAAAATAATTTCAGTGGTAAATTTCTCTTCCAGCTTTGAAATAAATCATGACTTGTTAAGGGTATTCGCAAGGAATTTATGTTGGCTTGCGGAGACTATCATGAATTCAACAAAAATGATATAAGAAGATGAAGATGTATTTCGATGATGTTATTCTGGGGCTTCGATACTTTTATGACAATTACCGAGCCATCACCTATTACAATGGCACTCTATGGCTAACATGTTTTCGCTCATAGAGAACGTGTTAACCTGAAATATTTTTAAATGTCTCCTCGCCATTCCACACAACACGGTGTAATAAATATTTCCTTCATCGATGATGTAGGTAGCATTTATATTATTAATATCTATATTGCTCATTGTTTGACTTCGGATTCTGGATCAATGCAGACTACTTCGCGGGTCTGCGACCGTGTCTATAACAAATTCGTTGCTATTTGTCTGTACTACGTTCGGTAATAATCAGACTGAGCGGACTAGGTTGAGAACTAGATTGAAACTAAGACAAATGCTGCTACGATCAAGGGGTTTATATATCCCTCAAACTAGAGCATTTTTGGGTAGGGTATGTGACTTTTTAGGTTGGAATGTAGACAAATAGATTTCGCGTTATCATGAATTTAACGCACATATGCACTTAGCGTTGGTGACGGACCCATCGATGGCCCTTATCGACGCATTCCATTTTCCATGACCTAATGCGTATTAGAAAAATCTATTAGCGCATCCTGTGAGTCATTGAGTTCTTGTGAAAAGTCATAAAATCTGGAATGCGTCCTCATCGAGATCGATATCAACTCTTAAAAGTACAGGCTTTTCCAATTTGGGGCCTGGTTTATGGTACCGACTAAAGATATGACTAAGAAAAGAAAAATGCGCGTAGTGAAAATTCGTCCACAAATTAAGCAGAAGACATGACATTCTGATAAAACTTATGGTTTATATGGAAAATGGAAAAATAACTTTTTTTGCGAACTTTTGTCTTGTATAAAAATTTTTGTAGGCGCGAAATCGGTGAGGACTCTTCACATTTCCTTTATAATGATATTCCTGATATTCTTATAAATTTCCAGCTCTATGTAAATTTATTCAGCATTATGCTAAACAATCGTGAAAACGTAGGTTGGATCGTCATGGTAGACTGTATGCAACTGCATTCACGCACAAAATAGTACATAATATTTAATCTGAAGATAATTATCATTTTTCTCACTATTCTCACTATGTGTATACACACACATCCAATGACATAGATTGTATTTAGTGTGACGATTTTATGGTCACGTTTATTTTTATTTAATATAAGACGCTCGCTGGAACGGGCGACGGACACAACAGACGCGAATAGTCGATAAGTTAGAATGTAACAACATACGAATGAGTGAATGAATAATTAAATAAATAAAAAACAACATGTAGATAAAAAACAAGATGTAGAATACATATAGATACCGCATGGGCACACACTGGTAATTGAAAGAAGCCAGTTGATAAAAAGAAAAGAACTTATTAAAACTTATTACGATGATTCTACGTCAAAATAGTAGAATGTACGTAGGGTCTGTTCCGAAATACAATTCAGTATACTGGCCAGTGCTCATGACGTCATTAATCCGACGCCATATTGTACTGG
>JAQQBS010000012.1:0-20716 GCA_030347275.1 Microctonus aethiopoides | reverse complement strand
ATAAGATCAAAATATTATGGAAGTAGATGTGACGGTTGCGGGGAAGGGGAAAGGTCACTTGGGACCTAACAGGATATATATACATATGAATATTAATTCATTATTTTATTTATGGGAACAAAGATTGTCCTTTATTATTGTTTTCTTTAACCATATGTACGCGTAAATTAAAACTATATTAATGGATTCTTCAAATTATTCATAATTCTCATTCAATAAATTTTAATGGAAAATAATATTTTTCTCATCAATATGTAACATGATTAATTTCATTTGTATATGCATAAGCATTTACAATAATGGATTATGTTATTTTATTTCAAGATATTTATTTATGAAGTAATGAATTTAAAATGGGATTTATGTATTAATATATTTCATATTTTTTACAAAAAGTAATTGTTCTTGATTAATTTTTTATATTTTAACTATAGGCGGAAATTATAATGATTAATACGCAGCTCTTAAGATTATTTAATATAATTTTCACTCAATTAATCATCGTGGGAAATAATATTTTTTTCATCAGTAACATGATAATTAAATTTCATTTGTACATATATATATATATATATATATATATATATATATATATATATATATATATATATATATATATATATATATATATATATATATATATATATATATATATATATATATATATATATATATATATATATATATATATATATATAAGTACTTACAAATATATCGTGCTTTTTTTTCAAGATTGGTTTTTATAAAATGATAAATATCATATGTAATATATACATGAATTATATTTGTCATTTCATTTATAAAAACTGATTGTTCTTGAATATTGTTTTTCAAACTATTCGCGTGAATTATTATTGATACTCTTCAGATCATTAATAATTTTCATTGAATTAATATTGTGATGGGAAATAATTTGGTTCAATCAATATCATTGATATATATGTATATAAGTACATACAAGAATATGTGGTTTTATATTTTACTTCATTATAGGTATATTTATAGGGTGAAAAATGTCATATGGAATATATATATTGTGACGTCGTGATTATCACGACGTGGTTCTCGACCACTGAAACTGCGGCATTGGGACATTTGGAATAAAAATTCGCCCATCAATCCAATGGCAACAGCAAAAATATTAAAGAAAAATCTAAATTCTGATGCGAAAAATAATTTTTGCTTGAGGATCACTGCCGAATAGTGGGGAAACCCAGCAGCGACGCTGAGCACGATGTCACTTGAAGGAGGGGGAAATGCCCTACGATGATGCAGCTACGGCGTGAGAGAGAGAAACTGCGAGTCAGGCGAGTGGGAGAGCAACGAGGATAACACCATGCGATCAACGCGTCGAGAATAAAATCGATGCGACGAGAATTGATTTATTAATTATAATAATTAATTGAGGAACATTGTAAAAGTATGAATGAGTGAGGGATGGTATGAATGAGATGAAAATTGTAATTGTATGACTATTATTTACACTATAATGGAAAATGGGTTAACCATTAATTAAATATTACTACTATTTTGGTAATGTGCACATTAAAATACGCGAGGTGTGCTAGGGCCTAGAACCAATAGAATTGACGATAGCGAAACACGTGATGCAATAATAAGGCGCACTAGGCTCGCGTGAAGAAAAATTTTTGGAAGAAGCCATTCTCCGCTACAGCGTCATAACGACTGTACGTGCTTGCAAAAATTTAAGTTCGAGCTGAGGAAAATTACCCAAGAGTCATCTAAAAGAGGTGTCAACGTTTGTTTGGGGTGTGGAACAATTTACTACAACGTGGGTTGTCATTATAATTCTCCAACGGAGGTCCACTGAAGGCTGATCATCGTCGGTTCTTGTAAGAAAGGCGAGGCGTTATATCACCTGTCACGCAGTTGATCACTCAGACCGGAAAAATTTGGTAAGCGAGCCTAGTAACTTCGTGAAATAAATTTACAAATAAATTGACAAATAAAATTCTTTTGACGTGTTGATGCGTTTTATATAGTATTGTATAAATAATTAATTATATTCTATCGATACGATTTTTGTTTGCACACAATTGCGCACCCCATTGTTGCACTGGCAATATTATATATTGCGTCACTAAAGTAAACATTTTTTTTTCTTTTTGTGTTTTGTGTGAATGGATGTATTATAAAGTGAATAAGCGTGTGAATTATTGAAGGACAAGGGTTACGAAATTCTCTGACCAGTCCTGTGATTCAAATTGCCGTCGGGCCGCGTACGCGCAAATTAAAATTTTTCTTGAATTGTCTCACGTGTAGAATTATTAATTATTCATTGGTTGTTACTATATCACATTTGTAAGGATTCACGAGGGTGTAAAGAAAATCCGATTGGTTGCCTAAGTCTATGACAATTATCATATTAAGTTTGTTTTTATGCGTTTATCTGCGAAAAGAAAAGACACATTTTTTTTGTTCGTCGTACATTATTTTGGGTAAATCCCCATCATTAAAATATATAATATTAAATAAATTGCTGCGTATTTACGCACGTAAAATTACCAATATTCGCCCAATCAATCTCACCAAATTCATTTTTTTTTAGTAGTAATTATCTGTCCCCCAATTGCGCTGAACCTCGCCGCCTCCGCATCCTAAGGAGCTTGGCAACCGTAATTTTCGCGTATTTCAGTGCCTGCGAGTATTCAAGGACAACGCATAGTATCCAAAGATGGATCATAGAGTGGTTCCCTTAAGGGACCTGGCGCCCAACCTTAGTTCACGTCGCGTGGAGAACAACTCATCGATAGTATCGCATTCTGGTCGCGTCATTGGTTATTGGTAAGAATAAAAATTGTTGGAAAGTATTTTTTTTGTTTCAGCATATTTTTCTAAAGGGCACCATAATTGCGAGTGCAATTAAAGCTAAACACGTCGCAATATTTATATGTTTATCATTTTATTTAAAAAAAATGAAAGTTCTTGATTATTATTTCCTAAAACTATGCGAGTAAATTATAGCAATTAATGGACTTCCCACATCATTTATAATTTGCACTGAATCAATTATAATGACAAATAATAATTTTTCAATCAATAATTACATGATTAATTGCATTTGTATGTATATATAAGCATTTACAAATGTATCGTGTTATTTCATTTCAAGATAGGTTTTTATAGAATGATAAATATCATATGGGACATGCACATGAATATTTATCATTTTATTTATCCAAAATAATTGTCCTTTACAATTGTTTTCTCCAACTACATATGTGTAAATTATGACAATTAACCGACTTTTCAAATCCTTCATAAGTTTCACTCGATGAATTACGGTGGGAAATAATTTTTTTGCATCACTCACATTTCATTGGTATACATATGAGTATATACAAAAATATGCTTTTATTTCATTTGAGATAGATTTTTATGGAATGATAAATATGATACATAGGATATATATGAATATTTTTCATTTTATTTATAAAAACTCATTGTTCTTGATTATTATTTTCTTTAACTATGCGAGTAAATTATAACAGTTAATGGACACTTCACGTATAATTCATAATTTTTATTTAATCAATTATAATGGCAAATAATATTTTCTTCATTAATAAGATGATATCAATTTCATCAGTATACATATAAGCATTGTGACGTGGGAATTACGTCACGTTACTCGATGAACTGTGATGAACATAATCACACAGTACAGTAAAAATCCAACGGTAAAACCCGCACCGGCGACATCGTAACCGATGCGGGCGACACCAATGGAAACACACCTTTATTCTAGTAACTTACCAGCTAGGGGAAGCGCGTAATGGCGCGCCCTAGTGGTAAGCGAATCAAATGGAGGTTCTCATACCGCAACCCACCCTGGTGGGAGATAAAGAAAGCTAAAGAGCACCGAAACGAACAGAGAAGGAAGTCTATGTATAAAAAAATAGGTAATAGAAATAATAATACATAATATAAAGTATGTTAAAAGCGTAACATGCGGAGATAATAAAAACTAAACCATGTAATACGATAAAATGATGAACTTTGTTTATGATCACGACAGTATAAAGGATAAAAAGATACAAAATAAAACAGGAAAGAGAATGTTCCGCCAATCGGCATGCGACACGAGGGCCCCGGCGCCCTACTCTTACGCCGTACCTGAAAAGAGAACGACGCACTAGACGACTGCGCATCCAGTCACGCATAGTGGGGGGGAATCTGCGCGGTGGGTCACTGCGTCCGCGGCCGGCCTATAAAAGGTGGTGCTCCGGCAATAGAAAAGCAGTTCTTCGGTGACTGTTCAAGGAACAGTAACATCAGGGATATAGTTTGCACGAACTAAAGTATCTCTGTCACTCCTTGATGAGTTATTGTGCTATCTGCCCGGACTGCACTAGCTCATCACACTCTACTCTTTTCCTCCCCTCGTACAATATTGCGCCATTAGCACTAGTGGACATATTGTGCATCCTTCCCTGGATTAGCGTGCACTCTGCCCGGAATGAACCGGTCCACACCCTCCCAACCTTTGCCCCGGTACATGACACGGCAAGTAGCACTACTTGACGACTTGTACATCCCGGTGTAGACGGAGCGCAATCTGCCCGGATTGACACGCCTACACTATCCTCCCCACAACCCCTAAAGACGCAGCGCAATCTGCCCGGACTGACACGTCTTTCCACCACGTCCTTGAGCACCAGCCGAAGCAACTCCTCGTTTGTACTCGAATAAGTAATATTGTAAAACATAGAAGTATAAGCCGCATTTCATTGTACCGATTATTTTGTAAGTATAATTTTATTGTAAACCTTGTTTTATTGGCATATTTTTGAATATAATAATTTGTGTTTTGAATAAAGACGAAATAATCGTCAATAAAATTCGCAATCATTGCATCGTGACGCATACGGGGCCGCGGTAACAAAAGAATTGACCGGGTTAACGGTAATAATAGAACGTGTAGCGTAGCGTCGCGAGATAAAATAAGGCGTGTATTTTTTTTATTGTGAAAAAAATTCATGAAATATGCCTATTTTTTGGGCCGAGAAAGGTATATACCCCCTTAAAGCACGGCGCGCTTCACGGCCGTAGCTATCGTTACGCTGACTCGTGCCACGAGCAGCGACGCAAAAATAGATATATTTTCTTTGTTTTTTTTTATCAAATTAATTAATTCTCTTCAACTTATAATTTTTTTTTATTATTAAACCTTATATTCTTTCACATTAAAAATAAACTACCTTTTATTTTATTTCAATAATTACATGGCAAAGTGTTTGCGTACTATTATTTAACAATTACGTCTACGATTCCCTGTATTTTCTAATTCAGATTTTGCGTATCGTCAATTATTATTTCGCGTTTTTCAGATTGGCGAGTTCAATAGAATTTAAATCGGTTTCCAAAGACCTGCGACGCCGCCGCGGACGAGTGTCCATTACTGGGGTGTCGGGCGAACATTTTTTTTGTACGATTGGTTCCCGTAAGGAACCTGGCGCTCAACATAATTATCTATCGTGTCGTTTATTCGAGATTTTCAGGAGCGGCCAAAGGGTATGCTGACGTGATTGTTCCTACTGTTAGAAAATACGTCACAGCATATACAAATGTATCGTATCATATATTATTTCAAGATAGGTTTACATGGAATGATGAATGTCATATGGGATATATATATCAATATTTTGCATTTCATTTGTGAAAAATAATTGTCCTTTACTATTTCATGGGTAGATATGTATATACATAAGTTTATACAAAAATATCGTTTTATTTTATTTCATGATAGGTATTTATTGAATAAAAAATGTCATATGGGATGTATATGAATATATATTTATATCGATGACATGTATATGAATATATATTTATAAAAACTGATTGTTCTTGTTTACTATTTGCTTTAACGGTTCGCCTGAATTATTAAAATTAATGGATGCTTCTAATCATTTATAATTTTTATTAAATTAATCACAATGGGTAATAATTTTGTTCGATCAATAAAATGATCAATATCATTTGTCAATTCTAACCGTTTCGAAAATTTTTGCATATACCAATCCCTGCACACATGCGTGCTAATTTTTATATTTAATTGTCAATAGATAAATCAAATTTATCCATTCAAGTCATCAAGGCGAATATCTTCCAAATGGTTTCAGCAATCGGTAAACCACAAGAGGCATTTCTTTATAGAGCGCTTAATTTCCTACAAAAATTCATCTTGTTCACAAATTCATAATATTCGTTGGTTTACGCGAGTAACAAAATTTAAAAGTAAAATTATGGATTTCTGTTATATTTTTCAAACTTTGGCCTCCGGTATCTCCTAAACTGTTGAAGTTATGACAAATTTGTAATATACCTATTTTGTAGAGCGTTCAATTTCCAATGAAAATATGTATTTATCAATAGTAAGAGCTCATATATATCATCAGAGACACATTTTTCAACCTGAACGAAATTTTTAAGCCCGACTCCGAGAAAAAAATGCTGTTTTTTTTCATCACCCTAGTAAGCATATATAGAACAATTAAAATAAATCATTTTTTACTATAATTGCCACTCATGCCTCGCATGCTAATTTGCATAACGTATTAATTATGTGACGTGCTTTTTTCAGTACAAATTTTTCTATTAATTCGTCGATAAATATAATTGCATAAAATGCAGCTTGAATGCATATTGCCTTCTACTATTCCTGCAATATCTGCAATCGTTATTATCATGACTTATTTTATAATAATGAATGAAAATATATGCATAATATAAATCTGTCCACTATCTCTACTCATGCGGTTATTATACACACAGCCAATCACAATACGCATTCTGCCTCGCAGTCGAACGCAGCTGTTATGCGCGTTCTCTCACACTATAAGGAGAACCCATATAATTCTCCTCACTCCCTGCACTCACGTACAGCATGACTTATACCATTCTAGAAAGTATATATGCGCGTCAAAATGGCCTTTCCTCTGATGTATCTTATTTTTCCAACACAAAAATTATCCAACATAAATATTAGAGGGCTTCAATTTCATTTATTTCACACTTGAAAAGTTGTATTTATGAATCATCTACTCACTTCATTAAAATATCATTTAAATCACTTGGCTAACTGTATTTCTTTCTATTTAATGTAATGACAGCAGGTGTTTCAGTTTAGAAATGCTCTAATAACATTTTTTTTGGCGTATAAAGTTAGCAGTTAATTATATATTTTTCCATTTGCGTTTACATTCGACTGTCATTTTATTTCTGAATAGCGGTCCTCTCCGAATTGCGATTGGATGCTCCATTCTCCAATAGTGAATGGCTCCGCTATATTAAATGGCCCAGCCCAGATAACCTATTGTTAAGCCGGAACCTTCGAATTACATATTTTCCATTTCAGTTGGTAGTGGAGTGGTGGCCAGCTCAGCCAGCTGTGGCTCTCAATGTCTCGTATAATGCTTCACTCATGAAGATATAGAAAATCTTTTTTAACATTACATCTAATGGTTAACAAATTCAGTACATGTAAGATTTATTTGTTTTTTCATTTGCTTTGCAAACGAAAAACTAAACTAAACATGATCCGTAGACTAATGTGAAAAGAATAACGAACTTGATATACATGAAGAAATCTGCAGCAGTTCATTCGCAACGCTGTTATTTTTGTAGGTCAATGTAGCAGTTGCTATTGGGAAAATATTGAAAATGTTGTCATTTTTAGGAATATAATTGCAAATTCAGATGTAATAAATATTGTGATGTTGTGGCTTGTCACACATCTATATTATTAAGTATGAGTGTGCGTGTGGACGGATGAGTGCGAGTGTGAGCGGTGGGAACTGCCGAGCCGAAGATGGACGGACGGGGCCGAAGAAAAAGGACAATGCAGCGAAGCACGTGAGTGCATTTTTGGACGGAAATTAATTAATTCCGGATTGACCACCATGGCGGACGCCGTGTCAACGAGGCGTGTGAGGAAAGAATAGAAAGATGGACGACGAAAATATCTAGTGTGTGCAATGAAGAGTGAGCTGGAGATGTGTGGAACGAGAATAAATGTGAAATAATGCCAATAAAACATCCTCAAAAAAGCGATGAATTATGTTATTGCCAAGAAAACGAGCGATGCATAATATTGTCAGCCAGGGCATTGGATTATTTTTACGGGCTCAATACGTGTGGGACCAGGCGTACTTTTGCATCGGCACGTGACGAGCTACCATCGTCAACCATTTTTGAGTCATTCAACAACGCCAGCACTGAATAAAATCCAGTCCAGAATTATTAACATCGAAGTGAAGAATGATCCGGATCCAATATTAAATAAATAAATGAAGGAAAGAAGAAACTGCTGTGCACGTAATTCAAGTGAAACAAGTGATTGGACAATGTGTGAGAGAGAAAGTGAACGAAAATAAATGTCGGTTAAAGAAAAAATATTGTATAAAAAAGTATGCAGAGTGAATTGAGTGAATGTTTAGATTTATTATAAAATGTTTATTCGGTATGAAAAGTAGATTGAATATTATATTGTGTGATAAGTTTGATGAGTGAGATAGATATTGTTTGTGTGAGAGAGAAATTATTGTCGCACTGCCGTAGACCCGTCAATATTCACGGCCAAAATATTAGAACAATTATTATGTTATTATTGAGTTAAAAGAAAAGAAAGATTATTATTTTATTATTGCGTTGATAAAAGAAAGACATTATTAATATTCGAGTCATTATATTTTCAATTATTATTATCATTTTCATCCGGATTTTTCTTTATTATGAATTGAATAAATATCGTTATTATTTTATTTAAAATTATAAATTGCTGAACATTATTATTTTTGTATTTAATTAGTAAAGATTTCCCCGATAATCTTTAGCCACTTTCAGGCAATCGGGGTGGCATCCCTTGTTTCAAGGACAACGATAACGTTCGCAAGGTTTTCTAAGGGACAAGGCCGAGCGACGTTACAATATATGTGTATGATTCAGAATGGATGATTCAAATGTCATGTACATTATTTCAACATTACAAATTACATTACGTTTATTATAAGATTCAATAATATACATGAAAGTGGAATCGTCTGTTCTAAACCTTTCATAGTTATATTCATTAAATTTACATGTGTATTATTTATTCATTCAACTTGAACAACATGGAAAGAACTGTTATCATTGCAATGTGAATATTATTATATATGTTTATTTATTGGGAACTTTCGCCATCTCCCTCATGCATTTCCACTTCAGTTGCGCATAGTGTAGTGGCTGTAGCGACGAGTGATCTTTATCTCCAATAATTCATTTAAAGATCGTCTAAAATTACATTCGGACAACGTCTAGCACGCAACAATATATATAGGCTCTAAATAATATTCAAAAGCAAATAATCAACATGACAATGCAAAAAGTTACACTGAAAGTAGAACATTTAAATTCGTTAGGAAATTTTTCAAGCGCTTCTCCTTTCTTCTCTGATCTATAGTTCATGTAATGTTTTACTCGACATATTGCATAGAATAAGTGAATTATTTTTCATTTATATGGTACGTCCTCTCGAAACTTCACTAAACGGAAGAAATGAAAAGTCCATAATTCTCTTATATAATCGGAACACTGTACAGCGCCGACGTGATATCAAAAGACAATACGCTGCTTTCATCGCCGCTGACGCCACTGTAATCTTCATGTGTACCATCTTTTTCTCGAGTAAGCGCCCTATTGTGCTTTGCTCAATACAATATTAAATTAAATGGCTGTGCGATCATGTGCGGTTTTGTTTACTTTTTTAAATTATGAAAATACTTAATAATAAAAACATAAAATATAAAGCAAAACATTTAATGCGGGGAACTATCCGAAACATATAAAAAAAATATTGGTGCCATTTCCGAAATCGGTTGTTATTCGCCCTAATTACCTTATTGTTATGTATGTTACATCGATATTGATTAGAAGGAATGTATTGTTTCCACAGCAGATGTAAGCGAGCACTTCCGGAGCATACGTATATTGAAGAAGATTATGTCGACCAATGCAACCTTGAACGTACGGAAAAATGGAATGTTAATGAAGAACTGAACGAAGAAAAATCTGAAGCCTCAGATTCGCCTACGAAGAATAGCTCGACTTACGCATCGGACAATAATGACGTATATGGCAAAACAGGATCCTCTTTGCAAGAAGAAGTCGATCATGAAAACGGAACAGATCATGGAGATGATGGAAATCGGGATTCCACGTCGACATTATTGGCCCCACGCAACATCGTAAAAGAAATAAAGCCAGAAGACCGACATATCGTGTCGATGATGTACGTGTTTGAAGAGCTGAAGTCACAAATCAGCAATCACTCCAGGTACAATTGTTCTATTCAGAACATCAAACTGACTGGCGAACGAAGGTATGGACTGCGGACATTGTTTCATTTTCTATGTGAAATGTGTGGGCAAGTGGACAAGATTTGGTCCGAGCTGGATAATAAAATTACAAATTCCTTAAATATCAACAAAGCCGCTGTTGTCAGATCTCATGCAGCAGGATTTGGACATGCCCAGATGGAGCAAATGCTGGCTGCGATTAATATTTCATGCATGAGTTCGAAAACATACATGAAAACATGCGAATGTGACATCTTCGACCGATGGCTTCAATGCGCTGATAGCGTTATCAAAGCAGCGGGGGAAGAAGAACGCCGGATAGCGCTTGAAACGGGGTCAGTAAATGATTAAGGCATCCCCCTCGTTTCAGTCATCGTCGATGGCGCTTGGGCCAAAAGAAGTTATTCGTCAGGTGGAAATTCTGATGCAGGAACTGCCGTAATAATAGGATACGAAACTATACGAAATCGGTATTGCGTAGTTTGCAAACGAGCCGGAAATATGGGGCAATTACCCAAAAAACACCGGTGTCACAAGAACTGGGAGAAAAGCCAAAGCTCCCAGAGTATGGAAGCATCTATATACTATTAGAAGGGTTTGAAAAAAGCATGGAGCAGCACGGAATTATCTATAACGAAATGATTTCCGATCGAGACGGCAGTGTCTACCACAAAATAAAGACTGCTCGACCATATGGAGACATGGAAGTTGAGAAGGTTGACTGTGTCAATCATCTTTACAGATGCCTCCGAAAAAATTTGAAGAAAATTCTAATGATACGTAACTTGGGCAGAGGTGGAAGACAGCCTCAAGTTACGGATCTGAAGGGACATATATCCAGTAGAATAGAGCGGATTGTCCGAGACGTACGAGCTGCTGCGAAGTATCATACATCCCAGGAGTACGATGTGAATGAAAAAATCGAAAAATTGAGGTACGACATAAAAAATGTCGTGTTGCACGTGTTTGGAAGTCACGAACAATGTGCAACATATTTTTGTGACGGCACAACAAAAGCCGATGAGCACAATTTAATTCCCCCATTGAGGAAGATTGGATTATTTGATCCTATCCAAGATGCCATGATGGTTTTTAGCAAACATGTAAAAAGTTTACTGGCGCAAAAAACATCAAACATCGCCGAATCATTTTTTGCCCTCGTTTGCAAAAGTAATAATGGAAAGAGAACTTTGGTGACCCAGCGGGGTGCCTACAGGGCCCATATTGCTGCGGCGGTTGTCGCACATAATACTGGTGCAGTAATATGGGAGCAAGAGTTCCAGAAACAGTAAAGAAACTGGAATCAGAACGATTAAAAAAGAATGAGGAAAATATGAAAGCTATTGAAAAGCAACGGAAAAGGAAAAGAGATGTTGATTCCAACGTTGAATCTAAAACATCAAATAAAGTATTGAAGATGTCAACCGGTGCCGAGGACTATGGGACCCGCAGCCAACAACCAGATATTGCTCCAGACGAATGTGAAAAGCTGTATATGAGGCACATCGCAGTGTTGGAAGCTGCAAAAGAAGATGTGGAAAGTACAGAAAGAGATTCCAGAGGCCAATATGACAATATTCGATGGTTATATTTGAGCCGCAAGGTTTTAATGGACTGGCATTTCGGATGTGTCTATAAATTAAAGAAAGAGACATCTTCGGCTAATGTGGTTATGGAAATTTCGAGAGAGAAAAACATGAAACCAGCTCTTATCGCTTACCAAATGAAAAGCAAGGCGCAAGCGTTGAAGGACTTTCAACAATTACAGAAAGTCCAAGTTCGCCATTGCGGGATAATAATGAGCAAAGAATATCCTTACCTTGCAGCTTCACCAGAAGGAATAATGGAGGATGGAACGATAATAATTATTGAATGTCCTTATGCAGCCAGGAACGTCACACCAAAAGAAGCCATTGAGAGGAAAATAAGCAGTGTCCACACATGGTTCAATAAAGATGGAACAGACATCAGCTGGAATAGCAATGTCTATTACAGAGCGATAGGAGCTATGGGAATTTCGCAAGCTGAAAGTTGAATTTTTTTGTTTTGGACACCGAAAGGAATGCGTACTTGTAGTATCAAGCGAGATGTCCATGTTTGGGAAAAAATAGTCCCAATTTTGACAAAATTTCATGATAATTTCTTGTTGCCTGAAATCCTTGATAGCAGATTGGACAGGAGCATGCCAGTTCGTGGTTTAAATGAACAGATGGTCATTAGTGGAATTGATGATTCTGAAAGAGCCGATTCCATTTTATCCTTGCCAGACATATCTAGAGTCTGCATAAAAACTAATTCGGTATCAAACAGCGATAGACTGCATGGAAGAATCAAACATAGATATGGTACGGATGTAATATTGACATGCCAGATATGCTGACAAGTGACCATATGGACATGTTTCAGGAAATATGTCGAAATTTCACCGACGGTTTCTACGAGCATCAGAGCTGTTTGCTGATACAGAGGCCACAAATGATCAAACCAGCCTGCCCATTGAAAAGCATGTTCAAATTTAAAACGTTCAAAACCAACACTGGGTGTGCAGTTATTATGACACCAAAAAAATTTACATTTTTGATTCAATGAATGGTAAAACATTGAAACAAGATTGTCGTGATTATCTTGCAAAATTATTCCCGTCACATCGATTTGATGATACCTCGGTGGTGTTTCCAACGGTACAGGACCAGCTGAATGGGTATGATTGCGGAGTGTTTTCCATAGCATTCGCAGTCACTTTATTGCATGGATTAGCGCCCGAGTCAGTCCGGTATGATCGCGAAAAAATGCGTAGTCATCTATTACACATGCTTACTGCGAATAAGATAGAGCATTTCCCTTTAGATAGAGACGCTTCTGAAGTTTACATTCCTTCTTTAATCGACGTTATTGAACGTGATAAGCAGGAATATTTACAAAAAATAGCAAACATTGATCATGATACAGTATGCATTTGTTGTACATGACCGTATATTTCAAAAAATCGCATGAAAGCATTGAGTCACAATAATGACATCAAATGTTTTTTAAATAATTCCAAATTTATTTTTGTTCTTTGAATTTCAAATATATTTATTACTTTGCAATTTATTTATTTGCATTGATGGTGCATGAACAAACAAATAAACAAAAATAAAAACAATCAATTAAACGAACGATTGGGATATTACTACATCAGTAACGACAACTGTGGCACCCACAACACAAACGACTTCGAGACCATTTAAAAGGCATGAGCCTATTGTTTCAACGACAGTTGGTGAGAAAATTACGTGGGAAAACGATATTGATCAGAAATAATCGTACATAACATGCATATTAAGGTTGAATAATTAGCATTAAATAACACACGAGTATTCACAGCATTTATTATTTATATAAACATAACAAAAATATCTCATAAATAAAAATCCGAATCATTAATTTAACACATAAAACTGTAATATAATTTATTCAAGCTTTTTTTGACTGCAATAGTTAGTATATATATATATATATATATATATATATTTTAAATTTTTTATTGCATGGAAATGGGAAAGAATTTGATTTTGCTCATTTCATTCTATCTTAAATTATATGAATAATTAAATAATCAAATGAATTAATTATTGATTGTTATGCATACATTAGCTGATTGGGGCCAAATGTGTGAGACAGCTGTATTATTGGCATGTATCGAGCAATAATTTTTTCGTGGAAATGTTGAAAAACAAGATACAACGACTCATCATAAAGAATTAAGGAATCCAACAAAGATGTAAGATCAATCTTTTCATTTCAATTTCTGTTTACATTATTTTAATTTTATTATTGTCTATTATTTGTATATTGCGAGTATAAAAAAATCACTGTTGGCCCAAGGGGCTGGTGGTGGTGTTCAGGAGGCTGATGCTGCTGGTGGTAGTGAATCTAGTAGCGAAGCAATATCAGCGCCAACTGATTCAAAGAAGAAACAAAATTCAAATGTTTATTCGAATATTTTTCTCTGTCTCCACGATTATAACGTCAAATTTAGTAAATATAAATGAGAGAGAATCGAATTATTATTTTTATCTTTGTTTTATTAGCCGTACTGTTAATTTTTATTAACAAAATTGTCTAAAAACTTGAGACTTGTGATAGCGATAAGTATATGTTTTCAATTTGTTAAATTCTTGATAAAATCGAATGAACTTGGTTTTTCGTCATGTTTACAATTACATCAATATTGACGCGAAAAAAAAAAAAGAAGTTGATGGATAGTACATAGTAAATGGAGAAAAAAAAATGTGAGCTTGTATTTATTATTTATTGCAAATTTATTTCTGTGAATTTTGTTTAAATGAAAAACGATGCAGAATTATTTTACATATAATAATTTTAATATATTCTGGATGTCTTCTCTCATATTTTTAATTAATAGAAAAGTTAATAATAATGGTACTGATTTGCTGGTGCGTTCTCGTCTTTGGGCGGCTCAAATGAGGCCCGTCGCATGTACCAGCGTTCTCTGGAAGCGCCAGCTCCTCCTGTCATTATGAAAAAGACAATCAAATTAAACATTATTTCACTAAATAATTTTCACAAAGCATTGACAAACAAGTTATACTTCGTCGCTGAGGGCCAATCTGCTGCAGCTGATGCGGTCGCTGTTGTTGTTGCAGTTGCCACTTTAGTTGATTCACTTCTTCCCGCAGTCTCACCAATTCTGGGGCTGCAACCGTTGTTGAAGTTTATTCACCACTTTTCGCAGTCTCAGCAATTCCTGCTGTACTGGTTGCTGTTGTTGCTGCTGCTGTGGCAACTGTTGCTGGCGTTGCTGCTGCTGTGGCCGTGGCTGTGGTAGCAGTGGTTGTTGCTGCTGCTGTGGCCGTGGCTGTGGTAGCAATTGTTGTTGCTGCTGTGGCTGTGGCTGTGGTAGCAGTTGTTGCTGCTGCTGTGGCTGTGGCAGCAGTAGCAGTTGTTGTTACTGCTGCTTCGGCTGTGGCAGCAGTTGTTGCTGCTGCTGCTGTAACAGCAGTTGTTGTTGCTGCTGCTGTTGTTGTTGCAGCTGATTCTGCAAATGTAAGATCACATCTTTTTGTTTTTCCAACTGTTTATGTGAATTTTGACACAGTTCCGGCCATTCCGCGTTAGAACACGCCGGTTCATTATTTTCAGGTTTTTCACCTGGTTGCTGGTTTTCTAGAAGAAAGAATAAAAACCATAAATATTCAACAAGAAAAATAATAAAATAAATAAACAAATGAAAATAAGATGTTAATTTCGTATTTATACTTACTACTCATTTTCTTTTGTTTCTAATTATTAATTCAACACGTCCGTACACTTCACAATTAGTCACTATAATGAATTGTAACAATGTAACCTGAAATAAAGGAATTGAATAGATGGAAAAAATACTCCGCCCTTTAGCACGCCCCTAATTGAGCATCCTCGACGCCTGCGTACTAGCAATATTTTCCCATCTACGTTGAAAACGTATAGGCTATGGCTATACACTTAGTATAGCGTCGAAAGAGATATAGCTAGTGCGCAGGCGTCAAGGATGCTCCATCACATCACTGCCTCGAAGACCCAAATTTCCAATTTCGAAGTAATGTCAGCCTCACCATTACAAGTTAATTATTAAATATAAAAATATGAGCATTGAGAATGTCACAATTATTTTCAATACATAAAATTGATTAAATTTGATAAAATTTGTTCAAGTTTTTTATTTTCAAGCTATGATGTAATCACCCACCTTATCTACAACCTTTTTAGTATGTAAATTTGCAACGCTAGCTCGGAAAAATTTATCGGTTTTGAGCAAAATAAATTACAATATACGCGAAAACGATATTACTTTCTGATTAACTCAATATATATATATTGTAATGTCAACTTTGTAGTAATGTATGAATATATTTTATTCTGAATTTATATGAGATCATTTCAAAAATATGAAATTTATGTGGATTTATGAATGTAAAACTTATGTACATGCTATATATATATATTAGGGTGTGCCATTTTTAGGCAACTTTTTTTTTTCATCAAAGGAACAGGCTGAAAACTTACTAGATGGTGAAAAAAGAACCCTGTTAAAAGCGGAGCTCTTAATATTAATATTTAGAGGTGGCGGATTGTAATTTTCCATTTTCCATTTGATTAACATGGAAAAAAAAATTTTTTTTTGTTTTAATTTTTGTAGCTCGACATTGGCTCAATATAGAGATGAGCCGATAACATATTCTTATAGGGAATCGAACGCTCTACAAAAAAGGTCTCTTACACTTTTTTCATAAAAACAATCATTCTGGAGATATTCAAACCCAAAGTTCGAAATGTATGAAATTTCGACTTTTTTGTCATTAAATCGATACTAATCAGTTTATTATTGTCTTAAAAATTAATTTTATTCAAAAATCTGGTTTTAGTGTGTTTTCATTTTCGTAAAAAAAAAAAATACTCATATGTCAGATATTTTTTTTTTCTTTATTTTATTTACTGTGAAAAAAATAATTTATGACTCATGTTAAATTATATTTATTGTCATTTCAAAGCAATAGAAATTATGCTGTCTAAATAAAATTAAGCAATGTAGGTACAATTATTGAAGCGTTTTTTTATTATAATTCGGATATTTTTGTCGATGCTCTTTTACTACTTGTAGTAAGAACTGAAATTGTTCTTCATTTTTGGTTAGGCATGTATTATATTCATTTACTAATGCGATGCTGCGTTCTGCAGTGTCATTGACAACTTTCAAATTTTTAAAAAACGCCAAATTTTCTTGATAACTTTCATTATCTGGCCACAATATAACATCTTCATCAAGAAAATCAATAGGCAAATCGAATTTTTCAAATATTTTTAATGATTGTTTGGAAACACATTCACTCATGTTTTTGTTTAAGAATGTTTCCAGCGGTTTTCCAGGCATTATGTGTCGTTTTTCAACAATTACTGTCATCTTCCGACTCTTCATCGCTTCAACCATTTGCCTCTTAACTTCATCAGGAACATTTTCATCAAATAATGACAGAGTCGCTAATTCTTCATTTATATACCATAAATGATGGGATAATCTTCCAGTAGCAGCTAGTGAAATGGATGAATTCCGTTTTTTGTATTGGATTAATTTTTGCAACAATTCCAAATCTTGCTTTGGAGCAATAATTGCAGAAGTGGAGGTAAACCAAGCCTTGATGTAGAATAAAACCACAAAAATACAAATTTCTCTCAGATTTTTTGTTTCACGTGCTGTTAATCGGAATTCGCCTCTGAATAAAAATATTTTTAAACTGTAAATGGCTTTTGCCATCCACCTCGCATGGTGCATAACACCAGGACGTTTAAAATTAATTATTTGGTTCAGAGTGTCATCTAGAAATACCATGGATAATTCCAGAAGTTCCTTATAATCATCCCGTGGATGGGAAATCTAATAATGAATAAATTATACTTTGTAATGATAATTTTTATAACACACAAAGTAAAATCACGAAATTTTTTACTTGTAAATGGTTGTTGATAAATTTCAGTAACTCGTGCTTTTCTCTTTTGAGGACATTTGCTACAATTTCATCAGTCATGCCGCTTTGAAAATTTGATTGATCGATATCATCCCACTTTTTCAAAAATCTCAAGAAAATTGGTGCATTTGGACCAGATGTCACAGGCCAATAATTTTCGAAAACACGTCGTAAAACCACTTCAAAAATATGATGACGACATGGCAGATACACTAATTCTCGCTGTAAAATTTTCTCAATTCGAACACATGTTCCGTTGTATTTACCTGATCAAGAAATAAGAACAAAAATGAAGTGATAAGGAATTATGATAAGATTTACTGGCACAAATAATAAACACATAAAAAAGTAAATTGTGTAGAGTAAAATATCATGAATAATTAAATTTTGTAGTATAGGTGATTAGCAACGAAAATTGATGTATTACAATAATTTTTAACATTTGAATGGTCATTTTTTTTATTTGCTGTCATTCGTTCACTTAACTATTCATGAGGAATGAAAATCATTTGAATAAATTTATATACCTGTATTAACAGCTGTTGTATCAAAGCACATGGCTTTGATGTGAGAACGAACTCGCCATTGATCCGAAGTGGTGATGATAGCTGAGGCTTGAGTTTCTGCATCACTTTTTTCCATTTTCGGCACACCAATCAGTTGTTCAACATTTGAGACGGATAATACGATTGGGAGCCTGTCTACAGTTTGTGTCCCAATAATATCTTTCAAAATTTTACCGTCCCAGTGCAGAACATAACGTTCATCAATATTAAATTCATTTCTTAGCCCCATAGCAATATTTTTTCTGAATTTAATACGGTTGCGATGAACTGTTCGATGACTTAAATTATAATTGTCAATATTCATATTTAGACTTAATAAGGTATTTGCGATGATGAGCGTGCCATGTCTGCTACTAATATTTGCTCTGTCTAGAGCAGAACAAAGATTCGGAGTTATCACATCAATTTTAGCACTTGGTCCGACACGGTTAATTCCATCCTCGAAATTTGAAATTGTGCGCGAGGGCTGACTAGAAATTGATGGTGAAACTGTAGGCTGAGACGATAAAATTTGATTAGCATTAACATCTGTCGATTGACTCGTATCTGAAAAGTTAAAACAAAGTTAGAACTTTTGTTTTTCTTAGTTTCAACTATTACAATTGAAATCAATTATTATTGGAATAACCATCAAAGATTAAGACAAATTGCTAATTACCACTATGATCAATGTCCATCACATCATCATTACAAATTGTAGATATTTTTTGAACATTACTATCAATAAATCCGTAGGGGTTGTTGGATTTTTGGGACATGAAAAACAATTTCTTATGATCGTCAAGTAATTCTGTCACATTTTTTTTTGAAATATCGAACAATTTTTTAAGGTTTGCTGTGAACACTTCGTCTTTCTTTTTTCGTTCCAAGCATTAAAAATCTTTGTCACTTTTAATATTGCATATTTTAATCCGCAAGTGGGTATTCCGGCATCATCCCAGACTTTCATTACTTTCGAAATCGTATTTTTCGAACTTTCTTTAATTGTTTTTTTAAGAAAACTGTGTTGGTAAAAGAAAACCGACATAACCTCTCTTACGATTGGAAGTTTTCTTCTTGCGACAAAATTTTCACTCATATTACCAATTAAATAAATCGAATTATCAATAACTATTCGAATACTTTTCGTAATTATATTTAACAACACAAAATACTTGATGACACAATAATAGAATCGTAAATGTCACAATAAGAGTTTGATCGAGTTTAACGAAATTTTTATGAGCACAAAGTAATGTTGAAATAAAATCTTGATCTATATATTGTGTCGAAAATATTAACCCAAATGGTAAGTTACCGACTGAGTCGTTAATCATTCAGCCGCGATATAGACTTCAAAATTGATTATAATATAAACAAATGATCAAATCATTGAATAGCAACAAATATTCCAAATTTCTATATAATAATGGTTTAATAGTTTCCCAAAACTTTGAAATAATAATAAATTCAATTTAACATGAGTCATAAATTATTTTTTTCACAGTAAATAAAATAAAGGAAAAAAAAATATCTGACCTATGAGTATTTTTTTTTTATGAAAATGAAAGCACACTAAAACCAGATTTTTGAATAAAAACAATTTTTAAGACAATAATAAACTGATTAGTATCGATTTAATGACAAAAAAGTCGAAATTTCATACATTTCGAACTTTGGGTTTGAATATCTGCAGAATGATTGTTTTTATGAAAAAAGTGTAAGAGACCTTTTTTGTAGAGCGTTCAATTCCCTATAAGAATATGTTATCGGCTCATCTCTATATTGTGCCAATGTCGAGCTACAAAAATTAAAACAAAAAAAAATTTTTTTTTCCATGTTATTCAAATGGAAAATGGAAAATTACAATCCGCCACCTCTAAATATTAATATTAAGAGCTCCGCTTTTAACAGGGTTCTTTCTTCACCATCTAGTAAGTTTTCAGCCTGTTCCTTTGATGAAAATAAAAAGTTGCCTAAAAATGGCACACCCTAATATATATATTAGGGTGGCGCAAAAAAAACGACTATTTTTTTTTTTTTGAGTCTCGGGTGAAAAAATGTTAGTTTTTGATGTTTTAAGAGCTCCCTCCAAAGGACTGTTCGAAAAAAAATTTTTAAGAGGTCGCTCCAAATTTTTTTAAATTACAAAAATCGTCAAAAATCGAATTTTTTTTTATTTTTATTTTTTTTCTCGTTACGCTATAATTTTATAGACTGAAAAAAAAAAAAGTTTTTGAAAGTTACAGTTCAAAATTTAAATTTTGAAAAGTCGCTCATAATTTTTTTTTTTTTTTATTAGTGTATT
>JAQQBS010001432.1:10258-20783 GCA_030347275.1 Microctonus aethiopoides | reverse complement strand
ACACTAAAGAAATTGTGCTTCTAAGCGTGAGCGTGCGGGAGCGCTCAAAGCGTGTAAGCGCCCAACATGAATGCACCCATTGTTAAGCACTGACTACTGAGTGAATTACCGACTGAGATACAAGAATACAACTACAAACTGTACGTATCATATTTGCCCGTTTGTATTGAAATAACTGAATTACAAATCATGACCATATTGCGAACATACGCATATTGTATTCACCTACCTTATATACTTTTATTACAATCCTGCAATATGTAAAAGAGACAACATCGACCCAACATTTTGGGCGCATTTCTACGAATAAAGGCGCAATATGGACTGAAGGAATAAATTAAAGGGTCAAAAAAAATTTCGCAATTTTTGCATGTTTTTTGACAGGCTGTATCTCAGTGAAAAATGGTCTTATTAAGTTTCAAAAAATGCATTTTCAAGTTCTGAGTCTCTAGTTTTCAGACCTTGTAGCGGAAAAATCTTAGGAGTTACGGTTATTACGTGATCTTAAGAAATAGCGCGAAAAATAAAATTTGCTAATTTTGTTTTTTTTTTTTTAGCCAAACCATCAAATGGGTTGGATAGCATGTTCATTCAGCTTCAATTTCGTTTTTTTAAAACCTCGATACGACCATTTTTCACTGAAATAGAGACTTTTAACGGAAAAGGGTCCTTTTGTATTCAATTATCGATATCTCAGCGATAAATGCTTCTACAGAAAATCAAAGGACAGTTTTGTAAACTAGAATAAATTTCCTATAAGATACTGCCTTAATTTTGAGAAAAAATTTTTTTTTTTTATTTTCAACATGAATTTGAAAAAAAAGGAAAAAAAAGGGTAATTTATGGTTTTTTAGAAAATTGACGGATGAATTGGAAATATCCATGAAATCACTAATGTTAAGAGTAACTTTTTGAGCTCGATATGCCCAGAAACTTCCTGTAATTTTTCATTTTGATCGTGCGAACCGTTTCTCTGTTTCAAACAATTAAACTTTTGAAAACATTAAAGGGTCACGATTTTTGCGCTTAAACACTTCATAATTATGATAAAAATAGAAAAAAACATTTCTTAGAAATTTTTTTCGTTTTCCTTACAATCGATGTTTTGCAAGACGAAAAAATAATAATCGACGTAAAAACAAAAAAATATCGAAAAAATTTCAAAATAATTTTCATATTTTTTCTTTCCTGGAAAACCTTCGGGGTATTCAAGAGCGCAATGTCCAGTTATTGTCAGCATGATTCATAAGTGTGTAAGAATAAGCGTAAATCCGACCATACTACATTCATGTGGTAAGCTTTGACTAAGGCATAATGCCGGCAGTTTGCATCTGAACCATACACGCTACAAGGTCTGAAAACTAGAGACTCAGAGCTTCAAAATGCTTTTTTTGAAACTCAATACGACTATTTTTCACTAAAATACAGCCTGTCAAAAAACACGCAAAAATTGCGAAAATTTTTTTGACCCTTTAATTTTTTCCTTCAGTGTATATGGCGTATTGGGACCGTGCAAGACGATGGAGGGGATTGAACAAACGATCGTGCGCATGGGGTAAAGAAATTTTGTACTTTTGATTGTGGCAGCAGATTGCCATTCAATTTTCAATACGTTTATGATACAGACGTACAACAAACATGAGCTCTCGGAAATGTTATGTTCTCCATTGTTCAAATGCAACAAAAAGTAGTCCGTATCAATTTTATCATTTTCCTATAGCCCGGCATAAATTAATTCAAAGGACAAAGCGGATTATTATTTGCACTGCAATATTTTGACTTTGCTTAACCTAAGCATTGGTTTTAGCATAGAAATATTATGATACTTGTCACAGTCATTTGTTTTTTTGAATTCATCCGCCGGTTGGAAGCTGAGTTTATGCTTTCTACCACCACCTCTTAGCTGATACAGTACGGAAAGTGTTAAAATTGAACACCAGATGGCGGGGCTGCATTTTGCACGGTCACAATAATGTAACATATTGGCAAGGAACACGACGAAAACGACATCCGACGGCTGCGTTGAATTATGCTTCAAAGCCGTAGGAGAGATATAAAATTTTTTGAAAAAATTAATTTTTTCGCATGAATAAACATATATAAACTTGGTAAGCACTGTAAAAGTGAAGTGCTGTATTGCTCGTGAAAAAAGGATTTTAAAACAGAAAGTAAGTATAAAAAGTGTAATTAACTACCAATATTCATTATGGGGGAGTAAGGTTATCCGGTGTAATCAATGCAGATGACAGTTGGAATAACATTACAACTGTCACAATAGAAAATTCAAAAAAATATAAAAATATAAAAAAAAAATTACATAATAAAAAGATTTTTTAAAATATTAATTTATTTTTTGATTGATGAATAATTTTTTTTGTTAACCTTATTTTATGTTGAAAATTGTTTCACATTATAATTGTCATTTTTGACAATTTTTAAGTAACGATGAATGTGATCATTCAAACGGGATTCGAGGCAATGTCTCATAACATTATTTCAGCCTCAAACAATGAATAGAGGCAAATTACTAGTCACGGCTGATCATGTCAGAGATGTAAAAGCGTATCGACAATATGGCAAAAGTCATTTTATAAAATGTAAAGTAATAAGACAAACGTCCAATACTTTATCTCCTTATGATACTAATTTGCATGAAAATTGAAAAAATGAAAAAAATTTTAATATATTGTTTTGACGAATGATATGAGTGTACTGAAATTAACAAAAAATACAATTTGCAGATTAATGAAGAACGATTTGTTGAAGACGTCAGCTGTACTTGTGTTTACAATAAGAGCAAAAAATGCAAGCACATTGCAGCCTTGATTTATTTCATAAACCATCAAGAAAGCATCACTAAAACTAGTCACGACAAGCAGTGGGGAAAACCCAGTGCCCGTCAGTTTGTTAAAGGAAAGTACGCAAAAGACCGAAATTTCGATGACATGTTTCCTAGCAAAAAAATAATAAAAAATACTGGACATAAACAGACTTTTAATGATATTATTCAACCATTCACATTTAAACCAAGCATGATTTAACGACAAATTTAACCACAGCTATCGCTGCGATCGCAGTCATAATACTATGGCTAATATTTGTACATATTAATTTCAAATGATCTAAATTTGATCGTTTATTTTTTAGAATTATTAACATCAAAAAATAAATCAGCACTCTGGAATTTTTTTGTTCAGAAGTAAAGTAGAGATATTCGGGAGTATAGTGATGTCAAAGTAATAATATGGATTTAGACTTAGACTGGAATCGTGAAAAGTCAAGATCTGAAGAGTATAATAGATGTTGCTCATGGTTACACCGGCGTATAAAATGAGAGACTGGCTTCCTTTCCAGTTGATATTCTTATAGTTTTACTATTTTGTATGTATAAATTATACACAGCCCGACAAAACAATATTTTTACTTGTATTACAGCTCAGTCGTATATGTGCGCGGCGTACTTATGCATGTCATGAAGGACACAACTTTTTCAACTTTACGAATCGTTATATCTCAAAAACGATAACTTTTAGGAGAAAAAGTATAGAAACAATTTTTATAGATAATTGCATGATCTACAATTTTTGTCTAACCTATTTTTATGATAAAACTCACCGTTTGGCTGAAAAAAGCGAAAACCCCATTTTTGCAAACTTTGACCTTGCATAAATTTTTTTACATACGTGGGATCGATGGGGACTTTTCACATTTTATTTATAATAGAGTTCCGAACAATCGCACCAATTTTTAGCTTTATGCAAATTACTGTAACCTTTGATATCTATTTCGACCGGACTACATATAGAATTTTGAATTTATAAAAGTAATACAAGTAGTTAAACAAGGCGGGTTCTGGGACAAATCCATCGGTAACTTGCATTAACCCCTACCTTACCGACAGTTCCATAGTAGATCCCAATCTGTTTCATCATCTGGTAGATAAAGTCGATTTCTGTGTTATCCACTAAGCGACGTTTCTCGTGGTGTGAAAATTTTCATCGACATCGAAGATCGTACTATAGTATGAGTTTGTTTGATGCGACATTGGGGAAATGAATAACTGTACGTTTCTCTATGATTGAACTGTAGTTTCGCTGTTGAGTGGATGGGATAAATGCAAATGAATAAGTTTTTATCCATAATATATATGAAATATTTTTTTCCTACGAATACGAAAGAATGAATAAGCAAAAATGATAAACAAAGAAATGAATCAATAAATGAAGAAAAAGTAGATAATCATATAAATAATTGTATGAGTCACTGTATGAACAATCATATGGATAAGCATATGAATAATTGTATAAATAAAAAATATGTAGATAAATAAATATGTGTGTAGGGAGGGGACTATCCAATAAGAGTTCGAAAAATGGGTGCACACCAATTGTTCGAGAAAGATCTATACAATTATTAATTTGAATTAACGCCATTGATTTTGGTCACTCATTTTTGACCATGATGGCGCAACCTGACAAAATGCATCGCGTGCATTGGTCAATTAATATTACTAGGCATTTTTGGCTATTTTGCCTATGCCTAATTCGTCTACCGCTACCACTGTTCAACTAACCGTACAACTATTGCTACATCTTTGACGCCATTAACCTGCGCAAATTTATTCTGCTGTAATAATCGTTTGAATTTCTTAGTGTATTAAATCGTTATCATTTATATCGCATTGAACGCATTGAAATAATTGTTAACCGCTTTGTGTAAAAATCGTGAACAATCTGTATGTGAATAATTGAAATCTAAACTGAAATAATCGTTGTGAACCTCGTGGCCTTACAACCCACGTGGCGAGTGCATTGAATAATTGTGCGTGTGAATTTGTGTGAACTTGTAAGACTGAATTCATCATTGTTAATCACATCATAATTAATATCAATCTGTTTTAATCGTTGAGAGAAAAAATACTGTTAGAATCGTAAGTAATAATTGTGGATTTACAACCCACATTATTATAAATCTGCGTATACCACGTGCGACACGTACATTGCATTCCGCCAACTGCAATAATCGCGCTCACAAGATATTCTTATTGTTTTGTATTATTTGTGCAACATCTTTTTCATATCAATTTAATTAAAATAAACAATATATTTTTCTTAACCAGCCTGTCCATTATTGATCTGTTTTGCTGAAAAGTAATTACGTGCACCCTCTAACATTTTTGGTCCTTCGAGCCGGATATTTGGTGCGGGATTTATTGGTCATTGTGTGTCGCGTGGTAGTCTACACGCACGGACTGAAAGAAAATACATTTTTACATGGATCTTATTTATATTCCAAAATCAAATGTCGTCTCACTGCATTACAGAAGCCTGTACCATCGCCAGTGATACCCGCAGCTGAATCATAGACCACGGCAAACATCTCTAGTCGTTTGCCCGAACTGACATTGCCTACATTCAAGGGTGATCTCAAGGATTGGCCAGCATTTAAGGAATTATTCACTATTTTAATTCTGAAAAATGCATCACTAACTGACATTCAAAAATTACAGTATCTGAGGGGATATGTTCAGGGTCCCGCATCGCAATTAATCAATTCATTGCCACTACAACCAGGGTCATTGAAAGCATCAATGGACTTGTTGACTGACCGCTACGAGAATAGACGTGCATTGATTCAGGATCATCTTGAAAAGATCACGTCACTCAAACCATTAACAGCAGCTTCTGGTTATGCATTACTGAAAATGCACGATCAAATCAAAGAGGCCTATCAATCTTTGACCACGCTGGAAATTATCGAAAATCTTGGAGACTGTTTGATTGTAAGCTGGGCCGTGCAATGCCTAGATCGTTCAACTAGGGTTGCATGGGAAACGTCAATCAGCAGCTCCACTGATTATCCAACGTTGACTGGTTTCCTGAAATTTATTGAGAATCATGCACGTGCTTTCAGCTCTGTTGAGAGAGCAAAGTTGAAGCCCGCAAATACCAATCCAGCCAGAACTGCTACAACACAAGCTGTAAAGGAACAATTAACCAAGGCTACACATAATGCCTCAGCCGCCAAGCCTCCATCATCATCTGGATCATCGTCAAAACCGCCTGAATGTGACTATTGTCATGAAAATCACTATATTGTTTTTTGTCCAGGTTTTTTGGATTTGGATGTTGACGCCAGAAAGAAGAGAATCATTCTCAATAGACTCTGCTTCAACTGTTTGGGTCGACATTCATCAAGAGACTGCAAATCGAAAAATATTTGTAAAATTTGTGGTGTGAGACATCATACTCTGATCCATGGATCCAAGTACATGGAAAATTTGCCACCACCTGCTACAAAGAAACCAACTGCATCATCGACATCATCTGCACCATCAACATCGCAATAGGACATCTGTGCAGTCGTCCATTCATCAAATTCATCACTGAAGATCATCGAAGAAGAAACTGTTTCATCGTTGAACTCTACTGTCAAATCGACGCTGCTAGCAACTGCCAACGCACTTCTATGTGCACCTGCAGCTAATCTCAAGGTGAGATTATTAATCGACTCTGGTTCTGAATTTACTTTTGTTTCAGAAAACATTGCCTCACGCCTGAAAATAGATCGTGACCGCTCATCTGTGACAATAATTGGCATTGGTGATGGAAAAGCCACTCAAACCAGAGGCAGAATCGAAACCAAATTATTTTCCATGCAAGATGAGTCATCTGTCACAATCGAAGCTCATATACTACAACAAGTCACCTCAGTCTTGCCGTCATTCATTTGCAAAAAACCGCACTGGCCTCATCTGTCAAATCTGACGTTGGCTGACAAACAATTTCTCACACCAAGAGAAATTGATATCATCATTGGCGCTGACAATGATGGCAAAATCGTGCTGCCTGACATCATAAAATCGTCTGATGCGATACCTATAGCCCAACTATCTATTTTTGGTTGGCTAATAATTGGACCAGTCAACGCTACTTCGAATCACATCCCTTTGGCACATCATGCTTCATCTACTTACACTGATGATGCACTGCAACAACTTCTAACCAAATTCTGGGTGCAAGAGGAAATTCCAGCTGAAAACATCGACAAGTTGTCAACAGAAGAACGTGAATGTGAAGAACATTTCAAACTGACACATCGGAGAGATACAACGGGGCGGTATATTGTACGCCTGCCACTTAAATCATCGCCTGAGCATTTGGGCAGTTCATACAAAGCTGCTCATAATGTATTACAAAGCACAATCAAGAAGTTATCGGCTGACAATGAATACCGGAAGCTGTATCATGAATTTATGGCTGAATATGAATCGCTACAACACATGGTAAAAGCATCGAACGTCACAGACACTGGATCGACAATCTACTATTCGCCACATCACGGAGTGTTACGACCTGACAAAGCCACAACAAAACTGCGAGTTGTCTTCAACGGTTCATGTGTCACCTCTTCAGGCTTGTCAGTAAATGACATTATGCATACTGGCGCTAATCTACTATTGAACATATTCGACGTATTGATTTGGTTACGACATCATCGGTATATCTTTGCAACTGACATCACAAAAATGTACCGGCAAATATACGTTGATAAAGCTGACTGGAATCTACAACGGATTTTATGGGTCGGTCAACATAATAATGAAATACCATATTGTCTAACAACAGTGACATATGGTACAAAAGCTGCTCCATATTTGGCTCAACGCGCACTACTCCAATTAACCGAAGATGAAGGTCATCGTTTCCCGCTACCTGCACCATCGATTCAACATGGAAAATACGTTGACGACATTTTTGGAGGAGCTGATACAATCGAACAATTGAAAGAAATCGCAAATCAACTTACTGGTTTATGTGAGTCTGGATGTTTTCCACTTGCAAAATGGTATTCATCGCATCCTAACTTACTAGCAGAAGTATCATCGCAAGAATCATCACAACATTCAATCAACTTCGACGACTGCAATACAAAAATTCTTGGATTACATTGGCAAACACAAACTGACAACTTTACATTTGTTTCAAAGCTTCAACCATTCAATGGAAAAGTCTCCAAACGCATCATGCTGTCAGAAATCGCGCAAATCTTTGATCCATTGGGATTCATCTCGCCAGTCGTTATTAAATCGAAAATGCTACTGCAAGAACATTGGCTCCACAAGCTTAACTGGGATGAGCAACGTTCACAACATTTGTCTGAACGCTGGCTATCAATCAGAAAAGAATTAAAGTACTTGGCCAAGCTGTCTGTTCCACGGTGGATCAACACATGGAAAAATTCAAAAATAGAGTTGCACGGCTTCTCTGATGCATCGCAACTTGCGATGTCGGCTGTATTATATTTAACTGTTTTTTCTGAGTCTACAGGCTGTCAATCTTCAATCGTGTGCTCGAAAACCAAGGTATCACCGCTAATGAAGCTGACTATTCCACGCCTAGTGCTGACCGCCGCACTGTTACTGGCTAAACTGGTGGCTCATGTTCGCAAATTGATCAATCTGGACGTCAGTCGCATTAATCTGTGGACCGATTCGACTGTGACTCTATCGTGGGTGTAGGCGCACCCATCTCGTTGGAAAGAGTACGTGAAAAACAGAGTTTCGCTTATTGAAGAACTACTGCCAACTGCAACTTGGAGACATGTACCTGGAACATCGAACCCTGCAGATTGTGCCTCAAGGGGCATTTCACCGCTACAACTGCAAAATCATCAATTATGGTGGTCTGGACCCGCATGGCTATTAAAAGATGAATCACATTGGCCAACGCAACAATCATTTTTTGATTCATCGTGTGAAATTGAAGCACGACCAACAACTACACTATTAGCTGCAATCACAAAACTTGAGTATCGCTGGAATTTAATAGAAAATACTAATTCTTTGCATAAACTGTTTCGACTCACTGCAATTTGTTTCAGAATACTTGCTCGATTGAAATCGTTACCTGATTCATCGCCTGTAATTTATGTACCACGTGCTGACATGATCAAAGCAAAATACTTCTGAGTAAAGGCAACGCAGGAATTATATTATTCAACTGAATTGAAGCTGTTTCGAGCCCAAAACCAACTGCCTTCAAATCATAATTTCTGCCGTTTGACTGCCTTTCTCGGCGGGAATGGAATCATCAGAGTTGGGGGACGCCTCTATCACTCTGCGCTGATTGAAGAAGCAAAACATAAAGCCATTCTACCTCGAGACTCGCGACTACCTGCACTCATCGTTGCTGACGCCCACCTGAGAACACTGCATGGTGGTACACAGCTGACACTTGCCTATACAAGGCAATCATATTGGATAATCGGTGGTCGTGCCACTGAAAAATCGCATATACTGCATTGTGTTGAGTGTGGTCGGCAGAGGGGGATCCGTGCACATCAATTGATGGGCCAACTACCTCTCTCTCGAGTAACACCCTCACGTGCATTCACTGCGATTGAAGTCGACTACGCTGGACCAATCGCCATTAAAACTTGGAAAGGACCTGGCGCAAAGACTGACAAAGGATGGATCTGCATATTCGTATGCTTTACCACGTCTGCTGTCCACCTCGAAGCTGTTACTGGATGTTCTACTGACACATTCATGGCTGCCTTTAAACGATTTTCTTCACCCAGAGGCTTGCCCGCAATTATCCACTCAGACTGTGGTACTAATTTTATTGGAGCTGATGCAGACCTGAAGAAAATGTTCGTCCAGTATTCAACTGAGAATAAAAATCTAACATTGCTACTGGCCACATAAGGAATTGAATGGCGGTTCAATCCACCTGCATCACCGCACATGGGCGGCAAGTGGAAAATCTGCGTATACCACGTGCGACACGTGCATTGCATTCCGCCAACTGCAATAATCGCGCTCACCAGATATTCTTATTGTTTTATATTATTTGTGCAACATCTTTTTCATATTAATTTAATTAAAATAAACAATATATTTTTCTTAACCAGCCTGTCCATTATTGATCTCTTTTGCTGAAAAGTAATTACGTGCACTCTCCAACACCAATATAAATTTGATATGTTTCTTCATGAACGATCAGTGAACATTTGACGCATTCATCATCAAGTTCGAGAAAAATATTGAGGAAGAAAAATCAAGAGTTTTTACCAACGAAATTTTTCATATGGAAAAAAAAATTTTTTTATGAAAAAGTTTGGAAAAGTTTTTAAAAATTTGAAAAAGTTTTCAATAAATCTGCGAAAGTTTAGAAAAAGTTTTTATAAATTTGAAAAAGTTTTGAGAAATTTGAAAAAATTTTCATAAATTTCAAAAAGTTTTCATAAAATTTGAAGAATGGAGATTATTCTGGATATTCAAGGCTTTAAACATCTGAGCAATCAATTTATTGTGAAAGAACTAGCAAGTATTCTAGTACACAATATCAATCTTGAAGAAACTCTTGAAGTTACACACATACTATTCAAACCACCATGCTTGTGGGGTGAATTATCGAAGCAGTATCAAGCAATAAATTCATGATTGATACGTAATTATCATGGACTATCATGGGATACTGGTGATGTACCATATGATCAGCTCAACAATGTTCTCGAGATT
>JAQQBS010001432.1:0-10029 GCA_030347275.1 Microctonus aethiopoides | reverse complement strand
GATTTTTCTATCACTGTGCCCACGCTAATGTTATATATTTGAAGCGTTGGATGGAGGACAGAAAAAAAATTCAGCACCCCTCAATAAGTAAATCATTGGAGATTTTTTTATCATCTTGAGGAGCGAATCGAAGATATGAATGTGGGGACACATCGCATATTTTTCCAAAGAATTTATTCTTAAATATGTCCCCAACAAAATGAATATTAATATTGTGATGTGGTGGCTTGCCACGCATCTAAAAATGTAAATTAGTATGGGTGCAGTGTAAAATAAGTGTGAGTGTGCGTGTGGACGGATGAGTGCAAGTCCGAGTAGGGGCAGCGACGACTCGAGCCAGCCGAAGATTCACGGACGTGGCTGAACGTCGTAGGACAATGCAACGAGGCACGTGCATGCAAATAAACGAAAATTAATTACTACCATGGTGACCGCCGAATAATAGACAAGGAGTGAGTGAGCGCCGTGACCACGAGGCGTGTGACTAAAAAGAATGGATGTCGGTATAATATTGTGCGTGCTATGAAGAGTAAGTTAGTCAAGGGTGGTGATGAGTATAGTGGTGAAATAATGCCAAGAAAACATCCTCAACAAGCGATGAATTATGTTATTGCCAAAGGAACGAGCGATGCATAATATATGTCAGCCGGGGAATTGGATTATTTTGCATGTTCAATACGTGTTTTAGCAGAGGTACTTATGGATCATTGCGTGGCGAGCCTACATCATCGATCACATTGCTGCTACTCAACTATGCGAGAAGACAATCATACCAAGTCCATGGTAGTCGACTGTAAATAAATTAGAACATCAAGAGCATCGTATAAATAAATGGACCAATAACGAAAGAAGAAGAAGATGCTGCTGCTGTGCACGAGAATCCAGTGATACGTGTGAATAGAGACAGTGGAAAATGAGTGTCCGTAAAAATAATTGTCGGTTGAATTTGAATATTGTGTAGAAAAGTATGAAGAATGAATTGAGTGAATGTCCGGTATTATCATTATTGTTAATATGTTCGTTCGATATGATAAGTATGAGAGCGTTAATTAAATAAATAATAAACCCCTACGGATATCCCCCATTAATTAATGCTTGAATATTCGAACGAATAGAATCCTAGTGAAAGATATGTTGAGTGATAAGTATGATAAATAAGATGAGTGAAATGAATGAATGAGTGAAAAAGATATTGTTTATATGAGAGATAAAATTATTGTCGCACTGCCGTAGACCCGTTAATCGTCACGGCCAAAATTAAGAACAGTTATATTAATTAATTATTTTGCAAAAAAAAAGACATTATTAATTTTCGAGTCATATTATTTTCGAGTCACATATATTTTTTTTCCGGATCTGAATTATTCATTATTAAATAAATATCATTATTATTTTTCAACATTTAAATTTGTGAGAACATTATTATTGTATTTTTTGTATAAGATTACCCCGATAATCTTTAGCCCATTTCAGGCAATCGACGTGGCATTTCTTCTATCCAAAGACAACGATAACGGTGGCTAGTTTTGAGGGACAAAACCAAGCGCCGTTACAATATCTAAGATAACCAGTATTACTATAACAGGATGAGGACATTAATGCTTACCAACCATGTCATAAAACATTATCAACCTATTGCCACTGATTATGATGAATTCTTCGATGACATTCCATTCACTAAAGATTGTATATGTTTGGGAATGCACCTTTTCGATTATTTAAATTGTCGCCATTAATTATGGTGAACGAGAATGACCACAAGGGCGCACGACTAATCAAGTGCAGCGTGCATTGTGCTGCCGTCGCATGGTCAAACTGCCGAAAATTATATATCTATATATATCGCTTTGTCCAAAAATCAACTGGTGTTACTATGCGTTGCGTCTCAAGACTCTCTTGAAAAATCAACTGCATTGTCAACATCGTGTTGCAATTATTGCATTCAACTGTCTCTACAACTTGTGAATTATCGTGATAGTGAATCAACTGTAGTGGTTTTATGCTAAATAAATCTGCATAAAATATCGTGAACATCATCGTGTAAGCTTTGACTGTGATTATCGAATAAAAACTAAGTGAAAATATCTTGTAAGACTCGTGGCTTTACGACCCACGTGTCGTGTGCATTGCAGCGTGCTTTGTACATTTCATCATTAATTGTTACTATCATTGTCAGCTCAATCAATTTTTGTCATAATCAGAAACATTGTAAAAATCAATTGTAAAATCATTATTATATTTTATCAACTGTGATATCAAAATAATTATAAGAAACGTGGATTTACGACCCACGTGGTATGTGCAGTGTGTGTGTATGTATGCATTCATAGTGTGTATGTATGATGCGCTGTATAATATCAAAATTTATAATTGTGAAAATCATCTTGAACAAATCATTGTGTAATCTCACGCGAAAATTAATCTAAGTATTAATTCAGCTGTCTCATCAAAGTTAACCATTATTGTAATTAAATTGTGATTACTAGGATCTGTATTTGTTTATGTTAAGTGACTTTATAATAATTATACAAACTATTTTGAACCTTCTCGCGTCATTATTTTTATAATAATTTCCAATTTGCATTCTCCAACAGTATATTATGTAAAAAAAATTGTTAATAATTTCGATAATAAATTCAAAATGTTTGCATACAAAAATTGAATATCCGAATAAAGTATTTACCATAACTATTAAACTATTGGGTATTTAGTATAAGTGGTCAGAGATAATTTCAGCATTGCAGGTATTCTTTATAGTTGAAATATTATCCATCTAACACATACCACTTACGTTCATTTGTTTATCCTATAAAATATCTGAAATTTTATATTAGTTCCAATCATATTTCACTCTCTATTAAGTGGATGATATATTTTTTTTTTCTCATATAACACTGTGACGTATTTTCCGAACACGCGGAAAGATCACGTCAACATTACTCTTTGGCCGCCTAGATTCTTCAACTATATCTAAACAAACGTAAAATAATTATGTTGAGCGCCAGGTTCCTTACGGGAACCAATTGTAACGACAAAAATTATTCGCCCGACACCCCAGTAATGGATACACGTCCGCGGCGGCGTCGCAGGTCTTTCGAAACCAATTTAATTTTTCGTCAATTCACCAATCTGTAAACGCGCAATAATAATTGACGATACGCAAAACCTGGAATAAAATATACAGGAAATTTGAGGTGAAATTGTTGAATTGTGGTACGCAAATACGCTGACAATTAAGTAAAGAAATAATATAAAATATACTTTATTCATAAGGTGAAATAATATAATGTTCAATAAAAGGATAGTTGTTGATTAAATGAAATAGTGAATTTGAATAAGGTTTGAAAGAAAGAAAATATGCGTTTGCGCCGCTGCTCGTGGCACGATTCAGCGTCACGATAGCTACGGCCGTGAAGCGCGCCGTGCTCTAGTATATCTATAGCGAGGCAGCTATGCTCGCCTAGAGACTGTCGTACTTTTCGCCTGCGACTTATAGCGCAGCGCTTTATTCAAGTTATTATATGTTTGAATTGAATATTATTGCACAATAACTAATATCACTGCAACTGTATGATCTTCGAAATAATATTGACTTTAATGAAGAGAATCGATTTTATTAAGTTTATGCAACTATTGAATTTTCAACACAATTAAACATTTTTTTTCGTGACCGCTCATCAACGACACACTTTCACACATACATACTAACATACACAGCACGCGTATCGTGCACGTGGCTCGGTCGGTTTCTTCAATAATTATAATTACTTTTCTGTCGACTTAACGCTCGTAAGCGTGCGAACACGAGAAACAGTGATACTTGTAATTATTGAATACTTGTCTTTGCCATCAATTTATATCAATGAGACTCACCAACTGATATGCTGAGTAGACTGGAATCCGTCGGCAGCGATGCTTTCACGTTATCCCGCTTTATGGATCCCAAAATCCCTGGATTTCTCTGTACAACTGCGTCGTTTTTCCTTTCGTGATGTGGACCAACTGTTCACCACACACTTGTCGACTCACACAGCTGATTTTATAATCACTTGCTAGTGATATCTTCAAAATTAGATATTCTCGCTAGCCAATACTTTATTAATATAATACTTGGCTAAGAATTTTTCGTTAGACGTAATTTGCTTTACGCTACGGTGATCGAGACGAGAGTGACGCCTTAGCAACAACGTTGTAATCGTGAGGACAAGGAATGCCCCACTTCATCGGTCATTTTATTGCCCTTTGTCTATTGCAATATTGCCCCAAAATGCATAGGTATAAGTACAGCTCTGTCCTTCGTTTATGCGTAGCCCGAGCCACTCGCTCCATTGCACACGCACGCATACGCACGCACGCTCATTCTCATTTCTTGTTCTCTCACACACATTCATTCTTACAAGAACTTAGCGTTAGACCGACCGCGTACAATGTTTGCGTTTCGGGTTCTCCGCTTGCTCCTCATGTCCCTCGTCGTCCAATACATTTGCGTTGTTGCTGCGCAGTCCATTGACGTCCAATATAGTGTTCGTTTGTAATTTAATTTATTTAACGCAGCATCGTGGTCAAAAATCTTATGGCGCGTCTCTTGAAGCCGTAATAGACTGCATGCTCGCGAAACGCTGTTCATCAAGTAACGTGACGTAATTACCATGTCACAACACAAAGAAAATAATTTTTCCCATGAGTTGTTTGTCTAGCAATATCCATCATATCATTGGTTCACACAATCAGTAAAACCACTACAACTATTTTTCAATTACATGCATCATTTGGATTGGATCCCCGCCACAGATGATATCGTCACACCTTTTTTGTTAAGCCATCCCGCCCCCTCCATGATGGATAACGTTACAATTTTTTTATCCCAGCATATCACTTGCGCGCCGCAGTCAGTTTTCTACCAGGTAATAGTCGAAGGGATGGAAAAGGTCATAGGCTAGTTGCGCGCGAAGAGTAATAAAAGCATTAAAAGATTATTTCAAGTACCTCTCGACAATCTATAGCTGGAGTTCTCTTATTATTTTCAATTTTCGTAATATACAAATAATTAGCACATACCTATCGTTTCAATATTTTTTAAAGTATGTATGTATGCACGTATACGTGTACGTGTAAGTATGTAGATAACGAGTAGGGTTCAGGGGCGAAGCCCCGAGGGGGCATGAGGGGGGGCTTGAATAAATGTGAAGAGATAGTATGTAAACAAAAAATTTTTGATTTCCGGAATCTTGTGTCTTCTTCCTAGTTTGAATTTGCAAGAGATGATGCAAGTTCTGAATTTTATTAATTTATTTTCTCAATGTATTTAGATATATTTACAGGATTAATATTTATTATATACCTGATGCGGCGCGCAAGTGACCCATACCCAAACGAGAAACAAGCGCGCAACTATCCTGTAAGATTAACCGAACCCTTCGAAATTTCTGACCGCGGCGCGTAAATGGCATCCAGCCTCTTAGAAATATCCACCCCAACACTTTGAATTCTTAGAAAAAATTTCTTATCTATTCATGTATGTATCGAATTATCATTGTTTTGTTTCGAAAACATTCCTGTTTGGTCCGGTTTTGTTTTTCATTCGATTATTTGCAAAGCTGACGCAATTTCATCCCACCAAACTTAGAACCACCACGCCCACACATTTTTTTTTCATCCTTATTACAAAAAGATTGTCTTGAAATATAGTTAATCATTCAGAGTTCGTAAAAATTTCAAGAGTGTATTCACGAGTGTCTTCAAACTAGAAAAAAAATGAGTGATCAACACCAACAGCGGTCAGAGGATCGAAAGAAGCATTATAACCAACTCATAAAATTGATGGAAGAGGCACATAAAGCTTGTTTATCAATCAATATTGGTATAGAACGTGATATACAGATTCGCAAGTGCCAAAAAATTGGTGCACAGAATATAAAATGTTTAAAAAAAAATCTGCGAATGCAAAAGCTGACTATTGGTGAAAAGAATCAATTGCAAGCTGTAAGTTCACATTTATTTTCATTATGTAGGAAATTCAATGAAGCTGTAAGACAAAAGATAATCAAAGGGCAGCATATTGTTGGTGGTAATATTCAAATCGATAGTGGGAATGATAATGATGTCAAGAATCTTCAGTGGGATGAATTACCATCAGCATTTAATGGTCGTATGAGAACTGGTGTTATAACAAATATTAACCACATTGATCTACATGAATTTCTCTTAGATGCGAGGGAGATTTTCATAATGAAAGTAAGAGAAATGCAAACGAATGTTAAATCAAATGTAACATTGGCATGCAAATATGAAAATATTAAAGAATCTAGAACATATGAAGAAATAAAATATTTCAATACATCAAATGAATTGATTCTTCAATCAACTAATATTTATGATTGTTATTCAAAGTATGTTAATGATACTTTATTAGCAAAAGTGGAAGAATTTGAACAAGGTGATTCAGGATGGACAATGAATGAAGTTGTAAACTTGGTAGTGAATATTAATAAATATGTAGCCTTACGAGGAGGACTATCAACATACATAGATCTCCCAAAATTTATCCAGTTGAAGAAAGCTGTGATAAACATAAAGAACAACGATGAATTTTGTTTCCTATGGTGTATTGTTGCAGCCCTACAGGGAAGAAAAAAATTAAATGTAGAAGATAATGATAAACATGCAACTGAAGTGAAAAATTCAATGCGTAATGTAGCTAGAACATCATCATATCAACATTTCACTGAAGCAGGTCTTAACTTTGAAGGCTTAACTTTCCCTATGGCATTGTGCGATGTACCAAAATTTGAGGTAATGAATGATCTATCAATAAATGTGTATGGCATCGAGCATGAGAATAAACAAAATATCATCGTTCCATATCATAGAAGTAATAATGATAGTGATAAACGAACTATTCATTTATTGATGGTTGATGCTAGTATGGATATTAATAATAACTGTTTTGTACCACGATTAGTTTATCGCAGCAATAAGATGCCCACACTTAACTTATGCGGAACACCCCGAGAATGAAATGAGTTATGATCAGTGTATACGTTTAAGATGACTTTATTTATTTCGAAGCGTACTTGCTCCTAGAGAGTTTGAATCAAGACTGACTCGAAAAACGAGTTATACATTACTGAGTTTTACAATAAAATTTTTTACTTACAACAATTTACAAAATTTGGACAAGGGAGGGAGGTAATGGAAATAGGAGTGAGGGAAATAAGGAGCAGAGTGGGCGAGGTTCGAGAGACTAGGAGAAGGGCCTTAACGGTTTTCTTAAACTTATGCAATTAGGTTGATTTATGACCACCAATTGAAAAATTATAAAATAACGATTGAGAGTTTACATAAGGATTAAAAGTAACAATAAATGAAAATTCAAGAAATGGAATTTCCCAACAGAGACATTAGTAAATGAGAAAATAATTAGGCTCTAAATTATGCTATAAATAAGCAAGGCAAACAAAAATGCAATTTGCAATGATTTATGATGATGGAAAAATAAAGCTATTATATATTTCTAAAAACCGTTATGTGCTCATAACAATAACTTTGAGTCGAATAAAATATATCATTTTGCGTGGATACATAATCTTTCGCGATTAATCTCAAGTCAAATATCAAAACATAAAGGGAAGACATACATTTGTGATAGATGCTTATGTCATTTTCAAGAATTATACTCATATAATAATCATAAGTTAGATTGCCTTAGTATGAATAAAACACTTCGTGTAATATTGCCAAGAGAAGAAGAAAAATTTTTATCATTCACTCATTACAAATATAAAGAATCTGTGCCATTCGTTGTTTATGCAGACTTAGAGTATATTTTAGAGGAAACAAATGTATCACAAACACATATTCCACATAGTGTTGCATTCTATTTACATTGCTCATATAATGATAAATTATCCCAGTTTAAATTAATGCGTAGTGACGAATGTATTCAATGGTTCATTGATCAATTAGAATCTTTAGCACATGAAATAAATAATATTTACAGTAGAATTGTACCGATGATATCATTAACGGAAAAACAAAAATATGAATTCGAGAATGCAGTTACATGTCATATTTGTGAAAAAGCATTCACTGAAATTGATGTAAAACATCGTGATCATTGTCATTTTACTGGTAGATATCGTGGTGCAGCACATGATAATTGTAATATGAAATATACAAAACCATACTATTTACCAATTGTATTTCACAATTTATCTGGTTATGATTCACATTTCATTATTGAGAGTGTAGCCAAACGTTACCCTGGTACAGTAAGTCTCTTACCAATAAATAAAGAAAAATATATTTCATTTAGCAAAGAAGTTCATGACACAAAAATGTCTTTACGATTCATTGACTCATCGCGATTCATGGCGAGTAGTATCGATAAATTAGCAGCTTATCTGGATGATGATAATAAAATAATCACTCGCAAGTTTTACAATGATGATGAACAATTTAAATTGGTTACAAAAAAGGGTGTATTTCCATATAAATATATCGATAGATGGATGAAGCTTGATGAGAAACATTTACCGGGAAAAGACAAATTTTATTCAAAGTTGAATCAAAGTGAAATTTCCGAGGAAAATTATGAACATGCAAAAGTGATTTGGAGTAAATTCAATATACAAACATTAGGTGAATATTCCGATTTATATCTCAAAACAGATGTATTACTTTTAGCTGACATCTTTGAAAATTTCCGTCGTAATTGCTTCGTAACATATAATCTAGATCCATTACATTATTATACAGCACCAGGATTTGCTTTTGATGCAATGCTCAAATACACAGGTGTAAAACTAGAGCTTTTCACAGATCCAGAGATGTTATTGTATATCAAGAAAGGTATTAGAGGTGGTGTAGCGCAATGCTCGAATCGCTATGCAAAAGCAAATAATAAATATATGGGAGACAGTTACAATCCAACCAAAGAGCAATCATATCTTATGTATTTCGATGTTAATAATTTATATGGGGCAGCTATGAGTGATTATTTACCATATGGCGGATTCAAATGATTGAATAAATCAATAAGTGTTGAACAAATACTCAATATCCCCAACGATTCATGAATAGGATATATCTTTGAAGTTGATTTAAAATATCCAAAAGAACTACATGAGTTACATCGTGATTTACCGTTATGCCCATAACATTTAATACCACCAACAGGGAAATGTATGAAATTAGTAACAACACTCTTACCTAAAAACAAATATATCATTCATTATAAAAACTTGAAGCAATGTTTGAGTTTAGGTATGAAAATTGAGAATGTACGTAGTGTAACGTCGCCAGAATCTGTCCAAAAAAAAAAAAAAAAATACTTTACCGACGTTATCGTTGTCCTTGAATGGAAGGGATGCCACCCCGATTACCCGAAATTGGCTAAAGATTATCGGGGAAATCTTTCTTGAAATAATACACGAGTATGTTCACACAGTAAATAGTTTTAAATACATAACAATGATATTTATTAAATTTAAATTGTGAAAATCCGAATGACAAAACGAGTATAAAATTATTTGAAATATAATACTGACTTGAACAATAATAATAGTTTGAAAAAATAATAATAACTTGAAAAAATAATAATGACTTTCTTCGTCTGTTTAATAATACAACATTAATTATTCTGATATTTTTGGCCGTGAACTTCTATATAGTTCACAATATAATTTTGATATTTTACGCTTCTGTCTGATATGAGACTTTTATTGGGATCATAATGTTTATGAAGTGTATGAGTTGAATTGACTATTTCCATGAAATCTTCTTTATCGCTATCACTTATGATTGAATCATTTGGTGTTTTCTTGAATAGCAATTCTAACAATCCAGGAGTTTGAGGATAACTTTTATTTGCAACATTTACAGCATTATTCGAGAAATCTATGGGTGAATTACCCATCATCAACCTATTATCACTCATTTTGCGCATACTTGACCTATTTGCAGTTTTTTGCTCTAAGTGTGCCTTCATGTATGTTTTGATTAAATCATCATCCTCATGTTGTTTGAGGG
>JAQQBS010001431.1:0-21373 GCA_030347275.1 Microctonus aethiopoides | reverse complement strand
TATATTCACGCTCATACACTATATTCACGCTATTTTTCCATACTCTAACGATGTGTGGCAGGCCACCACATCACAATACATACATACCTATATACACCTCCTCTTTTCCTCTTGATGGAAAAATAAAAAACTTTAAAAATACTTTTCATGTTTTTTAAGTTTGCGCTGACAGTGAGATGTGTTCGCTAGTGCGTATCAACTCACCCACTCGCCCATGTATAGTCTACGGTGTGCCAAAAAAACTCGATATTTTTTTTTCTTGCTCTCCATCCAAAATATCGCAGAATATGTCCAAAAAAATATCCTGTTAAAAGCGGAGCTCATAATTTCAATTTTAAGAGGTCCTTCATCGAATCTGAAGTTTTGTCATTTAAATAACACAGAAAAATGATTTTTTTACCTTATTAATTCTTGCAACTTAAGAAGAAATTTTTTTTCATGAAGCTCATGACTGAATCTTGGAAAGCATTAAATTTTGACGAAAAAATCTCATTAAGCGGAATTTCTATTTTCATTATTTGATTTTTCACAGAGTATTAAATTCCAAATTTTACGTTTTTTGCTTTTTTCAGCTAAACTATTGATATTAGACGGAAAAGTCAAATAGCAATTTTTTAGCTTGTCTGATGGACCTCAAAAAAGTTTCAGGCGAATTTTTTGTATCGTCAATATTCTAAAAGTTACATGCGTATAAATTCATCATTTTTCTATTATCAACTTTTTGTGAGTGAAATATTAATGTTAGCACAAAAAATCAATAGAGAATTATAAAAAAATTGAATTTTCGGAAAAATCGTCCTAGTAAAATTTGATGTACTGTCAACCATTAAGGGGGTATCCTGGTCTAGAAATTTGAAAAAATCAATTTTTTTTTTTACATATTTCATTTGTTTATACCTTTAAGAATATGCCCTTAAAATTTTATTTAAAAATATGAATTATATTCGGAGTTATAACGACTTTCGATGTTTGGGTTCTAAGACGCAAAACAACAACGAATCTCTTAACTCTTTGATCTGGACATTCGCACCGAAACACATGTACGCAGGGGCCCGGACTATTGAAATCGCAAATTATTTAGCGGTTACAATTTTCAATGAAGGCTTTCTACCGATTTTGAAAATAATGCACCTCATGGGAATCACTATCGGTGTTGATGCCCATACATTTGCTGCCAGGCGCAATGAAGTGCGGATCGACCGATCCGAACTGCGAGCTTCTGCTGCTTCTAAAGAAGCTAGAGCAGCTGTATTAACAAAAAATGCAATAAAAAATACGAATTACGAAGTGGAAGAAGGCCCATTGTATGGAGCAGGGATTGCTGATTGATGAAATGTGAGTATTGATTATCATTATTTGAGTTAAACTGCTAAAACTTCATTCCAAACTTTAAATGCATTTTACTCGAAACTACTTTTTTCGACCTGGTTGTCATGATATCTCGAGTTTTATCCATCCGATTTACTTCAAATTTGGTGGGAATCTTCTGTGTATATTCCTCTATGTCCCCTACCACGGATTTAGTGAAATTTATTTTTTTACTATTTTTAAAAAATTCGCGAAATCCAAAATCGGAGGCAAAAAAAAAAATTTTATTTTAAATCCTTGCAACTTCGCGAAAAAAATTTTTTTTTATTTTTCTGTGGTAGGGGCTATAACCATGTCTTTACTGAATTAGAATTTTTTTTTGATTTTTGTTTCAGACCACGACAAGAGTTGCAACCATGTCAACCAGGACGCAGCATTTTTTTTTGCCCCCACTTCACGGACGTGTACATTTTCAAATTTTCTATTTTTTTTTTTGCGGTTTTTTTTTTATATATTCTTAAAGCATCAATAAAATTTTCGTAAAAAAATGGACAGTAAAAATATTTTCTACTTTTTTTTTATCTTCCTCAGAAAAACACCTTAAATTCCACTCTGTAGACCAGAATACCTCTTAAGATTTACAGACTTATTTGAGCTTATTTCGATGCTTTTTTACGTAAATCATATAAACAATTGACAAAAGTCACAAAATGTTATAAGAATTTTATGTCTTATTCCATTGCTTACAGTGAATTATCGCTTAAAATTTTAGTAATAAAATCTTACTAAGTATTATCGTATAAAAAATTCTGAATTTGTAATTATTACATTAATGAATAAACAATTTTTTATTTGACTGATCAGTTGCATTATATTACAGACATTGTTCACATGATTACAACTTTGTGAGTATATTTTTGATAATAACTTAACGTTATCAAAATAACAACTGTGGAACTCATATGTTTGATTACTAAAGGTGAAAAATGAGTTTCCTGGAATAATTCTGTAAAAAACAGAACAAGAAATTAAGTTCTTATAATATTTTTTGACTTTTGTCAATTGTTTATCTGCACCCAGAAAAAAAAGTCTTGAATCAAGTCGCAATTCCGTCTTGACACAAATAGTCTTGATTCAAGTCTGAAATATTTTTGACTCAAGACATTACACATGTCTTAATTTAAATCAGTCCTAAAAAGGGGTAAGTCGAAAATAAACTTGATTCAAGTTTTTTCTAGTCTTGATTCAAGTTGTGTTTAGTCTTGATCCAAAACTTTTTGGGCAACTTTTTTTTTTCATCAAAAAATCGGGCTGAAAACTTATTGGTCGATAAAAAAAGAAGCCTGTTTGAAGCGGAGCTCTTAATTTGTAATTTGAGGAGGTTGGGAAAATACATGGGGCATTCCATGCCAACTCATCCTACGAATAAACTTTGCATCTCCGATTTCGCTGAAACTTGGGCATTTTTTTCTACCCATCGAAATAGGGTTCTGTGATTTTTTTCAAATTTTTTTATTGAGCCGTTCAAAAGATATAAATTTTTGAAAATTTTGGGGTTTTTAATGTTCAAATGGCCGTAACTTGGCCACGAATTGTCCGATTTGAGTCTTTTTTTTCAAAATTTTTGTTTTCTAATGAACTTTCTGGAAAATTCATGCAAAAAATTATCAATGATGAATTTGAGTTTTTTTTTTATTTTAAAGTTAAAATGTGGATTTTGAGACTGTTTGTATCTTTCGATTTTTCTCAAAAAATTCTCAAAAATACTACTCCCTAAAATACAAATTTCAAACCTAGTCTCGTAATGGGATAATGATGGGTTATAACTTTTTTTGAATTTTTTAAATTAATTATTTTCGTTTTTTGAGTTTTATACTAGCTGTGTAATATTAACGTCTTTATCAGATAAAATTTGTGATCTCGAATGCTTTTTTCCATGTATACAATAAATGAAATACTCTATAAATTAAAAAAAAAAATAATAAAATCGAAAAAAAACGAAAATAATTAATTTAAAAAATTCAAAAAAAGGTATAACCCATCATTATCCCATTACGAGGAGTTGCACTGTGGATGTCAAAGAGAGAGGACGTGTAGAAAAGTGCAAAATAAAACAGTTAAAAGCAAAGAGGTACGAAGTAAGAAGAAAAGAAGCGAATTTTTAAAAAAGGAGTGAAGAAGGTGAAAGAAAGAATATATATAGGAAGAAAAGGAGAAAAGGTAGGAAAATAAAATAAAAGTGAAAAAGGAAAAAGAAATTTTTTGAGGTCAGGAAGAAAAGCGGGAAAGATACAGCTGGCAAGTGTAGTGAAGTGAGCGACGGAAGAGAGATTGGGAATGCCAGTAGAATCGGCGCAGAACACAAAAGAAGAGAGGGGGGAAAGTAAAGTGGAAAAAGGAGCGGTAGACAAGGGGAGAGAGGAGACGGACGAGAGCAAGGAAAGAGAAGGAGCAAAAAGGAGGGGAAGACCATCGCAATGTGAACTGAGGCTAAGGGAAAAAGACAGAGAGGGGTCAATAGGAGAATTGTGGAAGAGAAAGAGAGAAAGGGAAGTGGCGACAAGGAAAGAGGAAAAAGAGAGAAGTAAATCTACGAGTGAATTAGACAGCCCTCCAAAAAAAGTGAGAGAGTTGAAAGATATGAGAGCAGGAAGAATGGAAACAATGGAGCATATAAGGAAACTTGAGGAGGCATGGAATGAAAGAGAGAAGATGATGGAGGAAAAAGTTAGGAAGATTGAAAAGAGACTACAGAGACTAGAATTGAAGGAGGATAACGGACAAGAGAAAAGAGAAGAAGAAAAAGAAGGGGGAGGTAATAATGCATGGAAAGAAATAAAGAGAATGAAGAAGGAAATGAATAGCAGGGAAAAGAGAGAAAGAAAAAATAATATAGTAATAAAAGGAATGCAACAGAGAGGAGACGGAAAGAAGGAGGAAAAAATAAAAGCATTCATCGAAGAGGAGTTCAAAGTCGGAAAAGAAATAGAAAAGGTGGAAATAGTCAAAGCAGGAAGAGGAGAAATAGCGATAATAAAATTGGCAAGTTGGGAAGCGAAAAGAAAGGTGATGGAAGAGAAAGGTAAGCTGAGAGAGAGAGAGAGGAGAAAGAATATTTTTAGACGATGATCTAATACAAGAGGAAAGAAAGGTACAGAGATTTATAAGGGAAAGAGGAAGAAAAGAAAGAGAAAGCGAGAAAAGGGTCAAAATAGGATACAGAAAAATATATATAAACGGGGAAACATTAAGATGGAATGAAGAAAGTGAAAATCTAGAACGGGAAATGGTTTTTTAAAAGGCGGTGGACGAGCAGAAAAACACGGAGAAGGAATAAGAATTTGCTTTTGGAACATAGCAGGAATAATAAACAAGGACAATGAGATATGGAGTTATTTAAAAGGGTTCGATGTGGTTGGACTAACAGAGACATGGGTGGAAGAAGGGAGATGGAGTGAAATAAAAAGTGAGCTACCAAAAAACATGGAATGGAGATGTAATGCAGCCACAAGAGAGCATAAAAAAGGAAGAGCAAGGGGAGGAATAATAACAGGAGTAAATAGGAAGATAAAGGAGACAAAATATGAGGAATGGACAAATAGCATAGTGGAGAGAAGGATCAGGCTCAAAGGCAAAGAGTGGCGAATCGTTGTAGTATATAACAGAGAGGCAGAAAAGACAATAGAAGCAATGGAGAAGCAGATAAGAGAGGAGGATGAAGGGACAATGATAATAGCAGGAGATTGGAATGCCAGAACAGCGGAAGAGCACTAATTAAAACAATAACAGAGAAAGGATGGGTTATCGTGAATGGAAGTAAGGGAGAATCGGGAGAATATACGTATGTAGGAGAAATAGGAAGTACGGTGATAGATTATGTCATAGCAAATCAAGACGCGATGCAGGAAATTAAGAATGGAGTCAGACCACATGCCGTTAGAATTTAAAATTTATGGAACAAGAGCAGATAAAGAAGAAGAATATGTAGAAAGGTGGGAAGAAAGAAGAGTGTGGGACGAGGATGGAATAAAAACATATCATCAGAGGTGCGAGAAATGGCAAGACGAAAATGAAGAAGTAAACAAAAAATGGGAAAATATAAAAAATAAAGTGAAGGAAGCAATACCCACGAAAAAAGTTAAAATAAGAACATGGAAAATAGGAGAAAGAGAGTGGCATGATAGCGAGTGGAAAAAAAGAAAAAGAGATGCAAGGAAACTGGTGAGGGACTGGAGAAAAAACAAATGTTCTAGAGAGGATCTAATAAAAAAGAAAAAAGAGTACAGGAGGTGGCAAGAAGAAAGAAAGAAAGAATATGAGGATGAAAAAATGAGAGAAATTGAATGCGTGAAAACGGAACAAGAAGTATGGAAGTTTATAAACAAATATAGAAAAAAAAAGGGAAAGAATAGATGAGACGATTGGGGAAACAGAATGGATAGAACATTTCATAAGGCAATGTGAAGGAAGCACAGGAGAAATAAAGAGAGAAGAAAGAGAAGAAAGTGAGGAGCAAGACGGAGAAGAAGGAGAGATTAGCAAAGACGAGGTGCTAGAACAGCTAAGAAAGATGAAAATAAAAAAACACCGGGAGAAGACGGTCTGGAAAATGAAGTGTGGAAATACATGCCTGTAAGCATCGGGGAGGAGATATGTAAGATGATAAGGAAAATATGGAATGAGAGGGGGGATCCCAACAGAATGGAAGAAAGGAGTGATATGCCCGATTTATAAAAAAGGAGAAAAGAGAGAAGTCAAAAACTATAGAGGTATCACACTAATGGACACGGCATACAAGATATACGCGGGAATACTGAATGACAGTCTTGCAAAGGAACTAGAGAACAAGCTGGAAGAAGGACGATTCGGGTTCAGAAAAGGCAGAGGTGTAATTGACGCAATTTATGTATTGAATCATATAGTAGATAGAGAACTGGGAAAAAAAGGAAGAATTTATGCATGCTTCGCAGATATAAAAGGAGCTTTCGACAAAGTGGATAGAGAGATAATGGGAAAAACATTGAAAGAAATGGAGATAGAAAAAAGATTAAGGAAAAGGATAATGGAAATAGATGTAGAAACGACGAGCACGGTGAAAATAGAAAAGAAGTATACAGAAGTATTCTGGATGGGAAATGGAGTAAGGCAAGGATGCCTAATGAGCGCAACACTATTTAATGCATATATGGCGGATTTAGAAAAAGAGATGAGAAAAGGAAGAACAGGTGGAGTAGTAGTAGGAAACATAAAGGTGTGGACTTTAGTGTACGCGGATGACATTGTGCTGATAGCGGACAGAGAAGAGGAATTAAAAGAAATGCTAAGAAGATTCAAGAAATGGACAGAGAAGAAAAAGATGGAAGTGAGCACAGAAAAGACAAAAATATTAGTGTTTGAGAAAAAGAAAACAAAGAAGGAAAGAAAGTGGAAGTGAGGAAATGAAGAGCTGGAAGAAGTCAATGAAATTAAATATTTAGGTTATATAATGGAGAAAAACGGAAGTACAGAGAAACATTTAACGGAAAGAAAGAGAAAGGCAATAATTGCGATGAAAAAGAAAGACGTGGGGCATAGGTGAAAGAATTTTCAAAGAGGATTTCACGAGAAGAATGAAGATGTTTCGAAGCGTTAGTAGAAAGCGTAGCACCATGGCTAAATAAATTTTGTCCTATATTATTTGAATATGCACATTTACGTGTGAATTGTGACACTTTATATTTGTTTAAATAATTCATCAATTGAACAATAAAACTGGAATTTAATTTAATTTTAATATTGGCTTAAGGTATTGTCCGAATAATTAATTTTACAGCGAGAAAATTTCAAATTTAAACTAAGACATTTTCAGGCTTGGGTTAATTCATATTTAGACTTGGATCAAGACATTTGTAGACTTGAGGTGTTATTCTTCCATCAAGTCGATTTTCCGCTTGTATCAAGTCCAAGATTTTGATTATTCGCAAGAAGATTGACACAAGTCGATTTTAGACTTAAATCAAGTATCAGCGACTTAATTCAAGTCCTTTTATTTGGGTATGATTTACGTAAAAAAGCATCGAAATAAGCTTAAATAAGTCTGTAAATTTGAATGGTTGACAGTACACCAAATTTTACTAGGACAATTTTTCCGAAAATTCAATTTTTTTATAATTCTCTGTTGACTTTTTGTGCGAACATTAATATTTCACTTACAAAAAGTCAATAATAGAAAAATGATGACTTTATACGCCTGTAACTTTTAGAATATTGACGATACAAAAAATTCGCCTGAAACTTTTTTGAGGTCCATCAGACAAGCTAAAAAATTGCTATTTGACTTTTCCGTCTAATATCGATAGTTAGGCTGAAAAAAGCAAAAAACATAAAATTTTGAATTTAAAGCTCTGTAAAAAATCAAATAATGAAAATAGAAATTCGGCTTAATGAGATTTTTTCGTCCAAATTTAATGCTTTCTAAGATTTAATCATGAGTATTATGAAAAAAAAAATTTCTTCCTAGGTTGCAAGAATAAATAAGGTAAAAAAATCATTTTTCTGTGTTATTTAAACGGCAAAACTTCAGATTCGACGAAGGACCTCTTAAAATTGAAATTATGAGCTCCGCTTTTAACATCATTAAATCAATCAATCTACAAAAATTCAATGTAGAACGTCTGCGCAATGGACTTTACTTCTGGTCCAATGACCGTTATGAATTTCTCTCTCACAGTTTCAGTATAGAGAATCGGAAATCGTTAGGTCCACCTTAATACCTCGTAAACTGTAATCAGTTGATGTTTAATTAACTCACAAGAATGGACGCAGTGTTTTTCCATGTGTACTCTTGAGAAATTTAATAGACAGTAGGGAAAACCGTTCACCAACGGTCAATATTAGACAATGAATAAAAGAACAAAAAAAATACTGAAATTATCATTTGTTTGAGGGCAAAACGTGACTATTGAGAATACATATAGTCGTACAAAGCCCACAAATAATATGCCAAAGTTTTTCGTTGCTAGTCATGAACACCATTACATATGTTTGTGTATTGCATATCGATCGCCCGTTTACTTGTTGCGCAGAGCAAACGCTCGGTTTTCGCTTGCTTCCCTGCCTCTGCATATAGTCTCTGTGTCTGTGTGTACATGGTTGCCTCAACCTTTATTCGCTAGAGCCAGCCAATGAGCCAGCTAGTGCAAGCTTTTCCCACTTTTACTGCTATACCATCTCGTCATGTCTACTTTGTTTTTATTATTCTCTTTTTTCGCCTTGCTCAAGACCTTTCACACATGCATAAAGCCCTAACACATGTATAACTATTACTCAAACAATTCCGAACAGAAAGAGAACATCTGCGATTGTGAAAAAAATCTAATTGACAATCGATCATTAATTTCATTATGGTTCATATATTTATTTTATACTTGTTCATTTTTCCTCTTTATTTCTTTTTTCGTCATTTTCTGCCTAGTCCTTATTTCCATTCTCACTATTTTGATTTCATGTTCAATGATGAATACAAAGCTAAGCTTTCAAACTTTAACCCCTTTTCTTTATACACGTATTCTACTTTATACGTACATTTTCTAACTTCGTACACTACTGTTAGTGACATTAGGGGTTGAGTATATATATATGTACAGGCAACCGCCATTTGATTGGCCGTCAATTATCTCAAAATGGCCCGACTAAATGAAAGTATAAATAAAACATACATAAAATATACACTTCACCGTGTTCCCTTCCATCCGTCAGTTATCCCGTTAGATGTATCATATTGGTGTATGTTGTAACAGCGCTTGAATTTTCGCCCCTGAAAAATCACCCACCGTAATCTTTGTCCTTGGTGCTGTAAGGGATGCCACACGGATTGCCTGAAATTGGCTATGGATTATCGGGGAAATCTTTTACACAATAAAATATAATAATATGCAATTTAAATGTTGAAAAATAATAATTTCATTTATTTAATAATTTGAAAATATATCCAGATGTTGAAATAACAATTTTCCTACCGAAAATAATAATAATAGTACTCGAAAAATAATAATATTTCTTTTTTGCGTGAAATAATAGAATAAATATTCTTTAATTCTGGCCGTGACGAGTGACGGATCTACAACAATGCGATTCGCTATTGAATTTTACAAAATAATCTTTGATTCGATATTTCAACACTATATAATGTTAGTCTCACTATTTTAATCGCTTAACTTAATTATTTACCGGAAATATGTTTAATCGTTGCGCTGTGGAATGACGATAATACTTTAACAATGATGACTCGCCACATGTTACTTCATAAAAGTAATCGTTCAATCACGCTTTGTGTCCTTTATAATTCCATTAAATTATTACTTGCTATATCAGCCACACTCGCTCACTAAATACGAATTTATTTCGTTATACTCACGAACAATAATTCTTACGCAAATGATAATGTCGATACAATTTCTTTATAATGAATTTTGATGGATTACTCGTGACACACATTCAACACACACCAGTCTTCAATGAGGTCCGCCGTGGAAGTGCCGTCCAAAATGCCTTCTTCCGTCATCTTCTCCTTCCAAGCATCACTGTAGTAGTCAATTTGTATCCACATGAGTCAATTTCATATCCGTATTATCCCATTAATTATGATTAGTCTAATTCAAATTGTATAATAATTGGCAATTATGTGATTGGTTGGTCAATCAGTATTTAATTTTACCGCCAATGTCAGCTATCTTGTTATAATATTCTGTTCTCCCATTGGAAAATACTGTATATGCAAGATGGTCGCTTCACTACTCGAACGCCACCTTTGCATAATCGTCGCCATAAGTGAATTGATCGTGTTGACGTTTCGATCATATTGAGGTTAACCCATGCTGGGTACTTACGGTGAACATTGTGGTGTTGTTGTTCATAATGGTTTTTTACAATGTTGGCTGTTGATTCTTCCATTGGACTTTTTACTTGGATCCGGATATTTTTATTAACTGCTGCATTTCTGTATATTGACTGTTGCCATTAATTGTTGATTGGACTAATTACTGTTTATCCACATGACTTTCTGCTGTGCTCGTATCCTTATGTTGCTTCTTATTCATGGTGAGGCTCCTTTAGTATGTTTTCATACATTCTTACACATTATACTCATTCATACTCTTATATAAATTATAAATATTTATTTTGTCCACAGCGCAACGAACATTTAATTATAAAATGAAAAATATGATGGGTGGCAAGCCACCACATCACAATGTATAGTTCAAACAATTATCTGTTTCTCTGTTTTAGGATAAAATGCGATAATAGAATTTATTGGATGGGAGTGCGAAGAGATTACGATGGCCAAGCGGCTACTAGGCTGCTATTACTACTTTTAAGTTATATATCATTATTGATACATCATCATGAACGCAGCCGGTTTGCTTATGAATGCCATCATCGCCATTGTCGTTATCATCGTTGTCACGTCAACATTACACCAATGTCACTGCTCAGCAGAGAAGCAGATTAAGAATGCTTCCGGTGAGTTATGAATAACCTAAAGGACGAGCTAGAGTTGCTCCGGAAATTTATTCGCTCTCTGCCATACTGTTATAACGCAGACAAGCTAACTACTATTATCCCGTGGGGAAATCCCATAAAGCGCTGAGTACCGGAGCTTCGGGAAACAAATTTCTCTGTCTGGCCCACACATTCTCCTACTCCTTTTCTCTTTCTCGCAACATATCTTACCCCTACATACACCGAAATGACATTTCATTATTAAACGTCGGCACAACCACCAAGGCATGTACATATACACATATAATTATTACGACTCTCTCTCTTTCTCTTTTTTACATAGTGATTTATGTATCATTTCGCTTCCTCCAAGGAGAGGGTGCGCGTTTTTTGATTGTTCACTGCTTAGGCGACTTAGATCCTAACGGTGCAATTGACTTACGTTCACATACTTAATAAACCTCCTAATCCAACACCCTAACTCCACTCATCATTCATTATACCTGTGGAGATCCCTTAAAATACATTCGAACTGCGCGCAGTATAATATCTGGGGGAACACTGTAAAATTAAAAACATTTCCAAAATATCAATTTATATGAAACACACGTTATACAATTTTATCTGCATATCTGATCAATTATACCATTCAAAATTTATAAGCGAAAATATATCATCGCATCTAAACATTGATTCATTTTCAAAAGTTTTGTCAGGTATGCAAAAAGATCTCTACAAATAGTTAAATCCGATAAAAAGAAATGACATATTATAAGATTATGTACAAAAATTAGTAAGAATTTCGAAATGGTATTACTGTAACAATTCATAGAAGAAATAAATGCTCAGTTCAACAAAGATCTGACATGTGGATATAATTTTATAAAATGTGTTTCATATAAAATTATATGAATATAAATAAGTATTTGGAAAATGTTATTTTAAGTCCGCAATGTCCCCCAAGTACCTAATACACTGAGCGCAGTTCAGTACAGGGTAAACTTGATCTTCCTTCTAGCAAATAATGAAATCTTCTTTAAAAACTTAAATTTACAATTATATTTTTTGTTGATCCTTTCAGGTCAATGTGTATTCCCGTTAGGCATGGAAGAGGGAAGAATACCTGACGACGCAATATCAGCTTCATCTAGTTACGAGACCAAATCTGTAGGTCCACAAAATGCAAGGTAACGCAACTTTATAAATAATAATTCAATAATTGATGTATCATGTACATAGTGAGAATAAAATACGTGAATTTTTTTTTCTCTTATATTCATTCGTATTTTACGAATATCTTAAGAATACGACAAGAAAAAAATGGTGGCGCATGGTGTCCAAAAGCTCAAATAAGCAATCATATTCGAGAATATCTAGAAATTGATTTGACAAAGAACCATTTGATTACATGGACCGAGACACAGGGTCGTTTCGGTAACGGACAGGGGCAAGAATATGCCGAAGCTTTTTTTTTAGAATATTGGCGCAATAGCAAATGGCATCAATATAAAACTATTAAGGGTGAACGAATATTACGAGGTAATAGCAATACATATTTGGTAGAACGACAAAAATTGGAATTACCTTTTGTGGCGAGCAGAGTACGTTTCATACCATATAGCCAACATCCAAGAACTGTGTGTATGAGAGTAGAAATATATGGTTGCATTTGGGAACAACGAATTATTAAGTACAAGGCGCCTAAGGGTGCAACATATGGTCCTGGTGGTGTCAAGATTGAAGATATCTCATATGACGGTCGTGACGATATTGATGGAACTTTTCTTATTGATGGACTTGGTCAATTAGTTGACGGTATAATAGGTGAAAATCCACGAATATCATCTAGTATGTCTCATTGGATTGGTTGGAGTGATATGGATCCTGTACCAATAATTTTCGAATTTACTGATTTGAGAGAGTTTAATAGTTGCACAATATATTTGGCAAATGTACCAGTACGTGGCATTGAAGTTTTCAAATACATAAGAGTAACATTTTCATGGGATGGTGATCATTTCAATTCCACATCGTCAATTGAAATGCACATTGATGAAAAATCACCGTATTCACCTGGAGTTATTCCAATTGTTATTTCATTACGATCAAATAACGGACGTTATGTTAAAATGGAACTTGAACCACGCTCCAAGTGGCTCCTCATCAGTGAGATCTCTTTCAAGAGTCATAAATTCATCAATGCTGGTAATATAAAACAACAATAAAATTGTATATAAAATAAAACAGTATAATATATGTCAGTTTGCAAATATTATGATGATTGTAAAAAAATTTTTCTTTCAACTAATAGATGGAAATTATTGCAAATGTTGGAATAATGTGGCTGCTATGCATTAAAACATTTTTTTTTTACGATAACCCGTGGCACACAAAAAAAAGTCATTGTAAATATCGTATTTGAAAATTGAACATTACGACTAACGATACTAACTTTTTCTATGTATTATTGATTGATTAATAAATAATGAGCCCCCGTATACTAAAACTCGCCGCGCTCTGGCTGACGGACGGGGTCGGGCAAGGTGGGGGGGTGACGTATAAATTTTGTAAAACCGTAAAAAAAAAATTACTCCTTATATATCTTTCGAAAACGCGTATTTCTAACGAAAATTACGGTTTTACGATAAATACTTTTAATGGAAAAAAATAAAATGTCGGATTTTTTTTCTACCGCGAAATCGATGTTTTTAAGACTCAACTCGCTTCATCTCGAAAAATTATTCATCTAATAGATTGGTTCTCGGCCATTTAGTGCGAAATTTTATGGCGAAGCTAACGAATACATTACCGTAACTCGACGAGAATGTTTGTTCATTGTTTTTTAATAGCAAATGCTTGCACGCAGAGTACCGTGTTTTTCGAGCTTCTCGAAAAAAAAGTCTGCGGCGAAGTTTCAGACTCGAACAACGTCTTGTGGAAAAGTTGCTCCTCTAACATTGAGAAAGATTTCTGAATTTTTTCATTAATATGAAAATGATGTTAATTAATATAATAATAATAAGCGTCCACATTCCAATCTCATACGCTATTCACGCTCACAATGAATAACAATAACGCGACTCCATATAATAACTCAAAAATATAATATTCGTTCTCACTCAAGTGGATTCTTCGACCTAGTATACGATAAATTCGTAGCGACACCTTAACAATCATTATGGAGCAGAGCGGGGGGAATGCATGGGGACAATGCATTTAGGCTCTCAACTCTATTTACTTTATATTCTACAGGGGTTCTCACACTCACTCTTCTCACTCTTTTACATGCCCTCACTTCTTTACACACTTTCTTCCACTACTTCAGCTTCCTCAGCATCCTCAGCCCCTTCATCACCTTCAGCACCTTCAGCGACCTCAGCTACCTCAGCACATCAGCAGCCACAACAACACCACAATATAAATAACTACATCTACTTCCACAACATTTTCTTAAGATTAGGGTGACTGTCTATCGTCCACATCTCTTGTATGGCAGCGTTCTCAGCCATGTCGATGCCGCCACGTCAGGCTCCACGACTCTCCCGTCGTCTTGCCACGCGTTCCAGCGCACACCGGTTACACGCGCCTCGTACACACGTCCTCACTCAATGCAGCCCCGATTAACAGTGTCGTTCCATTTGTCTCCTCGAGTTATTGTAGAAATAGGTGCATACGCACCTATCCCCTCTCTTCGCACGCATAATTGGCGTCGCCCGAACGAATTTCGTCACAATGTTTATCCTTCTTAGTCATGATTAAACTATTATTTTTTCTCTACTCTGGCGGTCAACTCTAACACTAATCGGAATTAATATTAAGAAGCATACTATTATTATTATTATTATTATTATTATTATTATTATTATTATTTCTCTACTCTAGCGGTCAGTTTTAACATTAATCTAAAATTTTTTAAAGATGATAAGTTACCAACAGAGCCCAGTTATAGTAACCTCATTAGCCAAGTGCGCGCACCGATCGTGCACCTAGTGCATTCTCATGTAAATCCCTGTATAGCCTTTAGTGGAGTGCACCAAATGCTATTGGGGAATATGTTTATTGAATATGAGTAATTATCAATTGTCGATTTTAATTTGATTATATCTAATTATATATAATCTTTATTGATTCCCCTTGGAGTTAAATCCATTTTACATCCTCCCACTTCTTTCCATACACATACTTCTTAACCTATCCTTCTCCTCCTCTCTTCTCCACCATACCACCAATTTCCCTCATCCCCTAAAACCTCCCCCACCATCTCCAGCCATCCTCCCCCTTTCTCCACCGCTCACTCACCTCTCTTACGTCTTCTCCTTGCATCCACATAATCTACATATGCCTGACATAGTTTGGTCCTACAAGGCTAATATTTTTCTTCCGAAAAACATTTGCGCCCTGCCGGGACTCGAACCCGAGCCGACTGCGTGCCAGACTTTTCGTCTAACCACTCGGCCGACCAAACAACGCTGATTGTATCTAATTATCTGGTAGGAGACTACAGTATCGATTGTAGATATTGCTTATCTCACTTATGTATAGGTATGTACATGATTTCTACCTCAACTTAAGGTATAGTTGTTTATAATCTATTTATGGTATGCTTAAACATATATCTCTAAACTGGAGATATAACCTTGTCATAATAAAAGTTCGAACCAAAACTGAATAAACAAATGCCATGAACGTGATTCTTCTTTTCAATTCTTGAAAACAAGATATTGATGCTTCTTGTTTTGATGCCAAATTTTTCTTGACATACTCTCAAAGTCTGTCCTTTTCAATACAGTCAAATATTTGATACTCATATAATTTTGTTCTGAAATATGTTTCTAAACCAAATAACGCATTTATCAGCTACATCTACATTAGAAAATCATTTTTCTCCTACTGTTGCATTTTTATGCAATCTATAAGAAATCACATTAATTCAAATTGAATTGACCGCGCCATCACTGACCAATCACTTCACTGCAGGGCGCCATGCTTCCTAGGCAGTACCTATGAAGCGGCGCTAATCTCACACTTCCTTTAGAATGCATCTAGTGCATTCTAGAAACTTCTACAAGCGTGCCTCGTGATGCCACTTGTTGCCACGTGCCGCCATTAGTAACTCAGAAGTCAAACGAAAACATCGTGTTACCAACCTCTAAATTTTACAACCTCAATTTCGTTACACATAGTTTAGTTTTTTCATAAAGATTCATATAATCTAGGAAATAGAAATTGTGTGCACCAACATCAGTGGAAAATCAGTGATTTTAAGCAATTGATATAAAAGTGGAAAATCTAGAAGATCCACATCAACTCATTTCAATCAACATCATCATTTCAATTCATCAACGAGAACTTCAACACCAACTTCAACATATAGAGTAGGGTGCTTTTTGTGAAGCGACTATTTTTTTTTTCTTTGCTTAACAGACGGAATATCATTCTATACATGGAAAAAAAAATTCCCTCCAACGATGAGCTCTTAATTTTAATATTTAGTACTCTCACCATCAATTTTAAATTTTCCCATTTGATTAACACTTAAATTTTGATTTTTTTTCTTCATTTATCTATAACTTCACGGCATTTTATGCTATTTAATTGGTTTCCAACAGGAATTGTACAGAAATGTACAATCTTTCATAGTGTCTATCACACAATTATGCACAGTGAACTGCGCTACCAGTAAAAAATGTTTAAGCCAATTCTTGCTCGAATTTCATGGTTTTTTCGATTTTTCTCGAAAACTATCAACTTTGCAGCAAAAGTATATGGGACGTTTTTTGTAAGAAATTCAATTTTCTATAAAATATTATTCTTAACAAAAACTGTAGAGCTGATAGTTTTCGAGAAAAATCTAATTAAACATGTGGAAATTTGAAATTTCCCTATTTAATCTAGATTTTAGTGCTTTTTAATTACACTACAGCTGAAAAAAAATCATTTCAGTATTATGATTACAAAATCAATTGTATGCAATGAATCAATCAATTTTTTCATCTCCAAATTCTTTTAATATTTTATAATAACACTCACAAATAATTTACTTAGGATTGAACCAATTGATAATTAGATTAAACGCACGACAAATAATTTTTGGGATGGTTCTGAACAAGTTATAATAAATATTGTCGTTGATCTTCGTCATTTGTTAAGCAACTATTAATTTTTCTAACAAAGCTACACCTCTCTCGGCAGTATCGTTAATAAATCTTAAATTACTAAAAGCAAAATGTAATTTATATTTTCGTTGTTATGATGTATTTTAAAATGTACGTGGTTTGACGCTCCAAATACCATAAAAGCGCCGAACAACGATTTGCAGCTTTTGAAAAAATTATAAAATATAAACAAATTCACATATTAAACGTTTAAATGTTAAATAGGACCAATTAAATTTGATGACAACAAAAAACATCAATGATTTTGTAAGCATAAAATCGATTTTTATTTTCGAACAGTTACAACTGTCATACGATTTCTTGGATAATTATATTGATTCCTGTAACAATGATCCATCTTATTATCTTATCCATTTTATCAAAAATGTATTCATACTTCTAGTAATTTAAGAATTTTGAACGATACTACCGAAAGAGGGTGTAGCTTCAATTGAATAATTTAAAAGTTACCTAACAAAAGACGACGATCAACGACAATATTTATTATTTGTTCATTATCATCATTAGTCATTATCGTGTTTTTTCTTTTCATATGATGTACTATTTGGAGTTTTTCTTCACGAGCAACGGTTGAATCGAAATGAGCTAAACCGGCAAGTTGCTCATGTAAATACCAAAAATGATTGCACAATTTTTCCAGAGCAGCTTGGGCAGCTTTGGGGTGAATTTGTTAATATTTTATGAAATTTTTCAATAGCTGCAAATCGTTGTTAGGCGCTTTTACGGCATTTGGAGCGTCAAACCACATTTTAATATACATCATAACAACGAAAACACAAATTTTTCAACGATACTGCCGAGAGAGGTGTAGTTTCGTTAGAAAAATTAATAGTTGCCTAACAAACGACGAAGATCAACGACAATATTTATTATAACTTGTCCAGAACCATCGCAAAATTATTCGTCGTGCGTTTAATCTAATTATCAATTGGTTCAATCCTAAGTAAATTATTTGTGAGTGTCATTATAAAATATTAAAAGAATTTGGAGATGAAAAAATTGATTGATTTATTGCATACAATTGCTTTTGTAATCATAATACTGGAATGATTTTTTTTAGCTGTAGTGTCATTAAAAAGCACTAAAATCTAGATTAAACAGGGAAATTTCAAATTTCCACATGTTTAATTGGGTTTTTCTTGAAAACTATCAGCTCTACAGTTTTTGTTAAAAATAATATTTTACAAAAAATTGGATTTCTCACAAAAAAGGTCTTATATACTTTTGCTGCAAAATTGATAGTTTTCGAGAAAAATCGAACAAACCATGAAATTCGAGCAAGAATCGGCTTAAACATTTTTTACTGGTAGCGCAGTTCACTGTACATAATTGTGTGATAAACACTATGAAAGATTGTACATTTCTGTACAATTTCTGTTAGAATCCAATTAAATAGCATGAAATGCCGTGAAGTTATAGATCAATAAAGAAAAAAAATCAAAATTTACGTGTTAATCAAATGGAAAAATTTTAAATTGATGGTGAGAGTACTAAATATTAAAATTAAGAGCTCATCTTTGGAGGGATTTTTTTTCCATATATAGAGTGATATTCCGTCTGTTAAGCAAAGAAAAAAAAATAGTCGCTTCAAAAAAACCACCCTAATATAGAGCCAAAATTCACAGAGAAATACTTCAAACACATGCACAACATTCACACAAGTCACATCACACCGAGATAAAATCATTTACTCTAATTTTACACATCATCTGTACAACATACATTAATTAAATATAACAAGTTGCAGATACAATCTTAAAATACACAAATTATAACACCTGCGGCAATCACAATTGCAACACACATAATTATACATTATATATTAAGCGATCATTTATACACCTACTATATAGTTATACAATGAACATTACTATGCCAACGTTTGAATTTTTCTAGCCATCTATTGCTATAGCTTCAAATTCACTTTCTGTACTACCTATTTATACATTTATAACTGAGACTCGCATGCGAATTCGTGGACCATTTACAGGTACAACGACATTAGTTGACTCATTGAACAAGTAAGTTTATTTATGTTGTCAAATTTGAGTTTGTTATTTTGCCTCAATTTTTTTGATATTTATTTATATTTCCTTTTTATTTCTCTGCCATCTTTGTACTGTTCACACATGTGTATTGAGTTTCGCGATATCACTTCTACTTACGTGTTTTTTTAATTCATGAAGCGCGTCTTTTTTATATTGATTACTTGAACCACATGTTATTTTCTATTTTTCTCAGTAATCAGGATAATGTTAGTATTTTCATTCATAATTGACATAGAACGTTCAGCGTGAAGCAAAAGCTCAAACAATAACAAATCTTCTCTTCCACTGTTTAACAAGCGTCGCGCACATCATCGAAGCTTCAAAATCTTTTTTTTTATTTTCAATTCAATATTATATTTGATAGTTTTCGACGAAATAAGACTTTGTGAAGTCTTATTTTGTCACGAAAAATATAGATGTAAACAAATGATCTGTACGTACATCTCAAAATAAATTTTTCCGTCAGAGACGCACTAAGAAATTTAATTCAAACTATAAATACAATAACACACAACAGTCTTGATATTTCAAATTCTTTGTTTACATAGTATTTATTTACATTTTGGCGAATCTTATACTTTAAGTGGAGAACTCCATGCCCCACTTAAATACAGGAAGAATATGAACAGAGAATGCACTATTTGATTATTTGTTTAAACAAATGATACCTCCTCGTGGTGCGATCTGGGTATTGATAAATTTTTTCATAAAATGTTTTATCATTTCACAAATTGATTTATCTTTGGTGATCACATCAAAATTGATTTTAATTTGTTTTTGTAACATACTTTTTTCAAATTTATTCAAGCCCCCCCCCCCCCCCCCCTCCCCTTTGTAACGTTCTTCCGTCCGACTGTCGGATGACAGATACCCTCGGAGAATATGCCTCTTAGACTCAGTCGACTTCCAGGGTTCGTGACTGGATGAGGGTGAAAGAAACGTTAACAAATTTACTGGTTTCGTTTCGAATTTTGCCAGTAGATCGTGGCAGAATACTTTTATTTACTCTTTTACAATAGCAATCCCGTAGCGTACAATATTTCCCTTCGATGATAATAATTTCTTCACGCTGTAGTATTTTTCCTACGCAATTTTCTTTATATGCGATACAATGGGTGCGGAACCCGATACGCGTACAATAGTTTAATGCGATACGATGGGAGAGAGGACACTGCAGTTTATGGCCAACCAACAGTGCCAAATGAGCGGGAAGGAATACCCCGAGGGGTACGCAAGGATGGGCGGCGGTGCTGCAGTTCAGGGCCAACCAACAGCACCCGGAATCAGGATAGCGATTGATATCTCCGTTGGTTTGCCGACGGGCGATATCAAAGGGGAAGGAGAGCGTGTCGCCTGCGCTCCACAACTCGGGAACGATTCGACAGAATCGCACGGGGTATACGCGTCGCGGCTTTCGGCGAGCCCAGACGACTAACGTGTCGGAAAGGGTAGGTAGGAGTAGTAAGAGAGCCTTGCGGACTCACTTTGATAGCTCTCAAAAGAGCTGATGGCGTGTAAAGACGAAATGCTAGCTCTGAAAAAAGCTATTGGTTTTGAAGTTCTAAAAAGAACTATTGGATCTCGATGAAATTCCCACGAAGTAGCTCTTAAAAAAACTGATATTCTTCCTCGCTGGACTTCTCGTTGCTTCTGGATACTGGTCGCTGGACTGGTGTTGCTCGTACTGATCGTTCAACGTAGACTGAGCTCCGGTGGCTCGCGCACCGCTTTATATAGCCCCGGCGGGCTGTTCCCACTCCGCGGCTTACGTTGCGCAATAGCTGACCGCGCATCCCCCACTGGCTTCGCGGCGTACAGTGGGAGATACCCGGTTCGGTGTAGTGGTGGGACGCGCTCGTTCCCCCACTCGGTCGGTCGGTTGGTTGCTCGGACTCTCGGGGACCTGGGTTCGATCCCAGTCCGTACGTTTTTTTTTCTTCTAAAAGTAAAATAGATAAAAAAAAATATGTTTCCCCGATAGCGTTGCCGACACCAGTGCATTATTTCACTGGCACCGACTCGCCATGAGGAGTTTACTGTTCGTGTGCGACCTAAGTCGTCACACCCTGGGGCCTCGCCCCTAGACCCCACCGGTGCTCTGCCCGGACCCCATTCTATATCTACACACATACACATACACACTCACACACATGCGTACATTTATACATACATATTATTTGTTTACATCCATACTTTCCTCGATGACATAAAACTCAACAAAGCCTTATTTCGTCGAAAAATATCAAACATAACTGTTACGTCGTAGGTGTTGTTCGACGTTGATTTTTTGAACAGAAATATTATTTTTATTTTGGTAGAGGATCGTTGCCTGCCACTACTATGCGTAGCTGAAGCGTAAGG
>JAQQBS010001422.1:26202735-26321740 GCA_030347275.1 Microctonus aethiopoides | reverse complement strand
CGGAAAACTCATCCGTACTATAATATAACATTCCTAAGGGTGTGTCCTAATGTCCAGATATAATCTTCAAAAACCCCAATCAGACTATAGTGTGACGCGTTTTTCTGAGGGTGTGTCTCGATGTCCTTGCGTTATACTCATTTTAATCAGAATCCATTCGTACTATTGTACAACAACGTTTTCAGACTATTTTCTCGGGTACCGAAGAATCCTCAAACCACCCACTCATACTATTGTACGCAATGTTCTTAAACACGATTCTCTAGTGCAGATACATCCTCAAAACCCTTTTGTACCTTATTACAGAGCCTTTACATTCTTCTCCTCTACTGCCACCAAGTCCTCGATGCTTTTTCGTACTGTTTTAGAACGTTTTCATACTGTTCTCCAGATACAGAGAGTGCTGGGAGCTCGTTCGTACTATTGTACAACGTTTTTAGACAGTTTTCTGATACCAGAGAGCCCCAGGAGCTCATTCGTACTATAGTGTGGCGTCGTTCCCAGACAATACTAATTGGTTGTTTCTGTGGTACGGATGGAGAGGCCCGGGATTTTTCGTACTATTGTACGGCAGTACAACAACACTACTCTTCAGATCTCTCTACTTTTCATGTGAATTACATTAAAAATCAGAAGTAAGAATTTGAGGAGTGGAGGTGAGAAAGTAGAGTAGAAGTATTCGGGAGTATATTAATTTCACAGTAATAACATGACGTTAGTCTTATAAACTGGAATCTTGAAATGTCCTATCCTCCAGTATCAAAAAGGCATGAGAACTCTTTCGTACTATAGTACAACGGTTTTTAAGCAGTTCACTAGTGTAGATGTATCCTGAGTACAATTCCGCACTACTATACACTACAGTTTTTGAACAGTTCCCTAATATAGGTGAATCCTAAGCACTCTCTTCTTCTCCATACCACAGTAGAACGATTTTCGGAGAGTTTTCCTGAAAATTAAATTATTTTTTTAAATTTATTTAGGGTATACAATATATAAAATACTCTATAAATTATCTCTTGCGTACCATAATACGGCAGTACAACAACACCACTACTCTTCAGATCTCTACTTTTCACTATTCCAGCCTAAGTCTAAACTCATATTATTACTTTGAGATCACTATACTCCCGAATACCTCTACTCTACTTTCCCATCTTCACTCTCCACATTCATTCTTACTTGTGATTTTTCATGTAATTCACATGAAAAGTACTGATCTGAAGAGTAGTGTTGTTGTACTGCCGGCTATATTGGGGCTATTGGGGAGTGTAAATAGCGTGTACAGACGAGAGCAATGTGAAAGTGAAAATGAATTTAATTATTTTTTACCACTAGATAGTGGGACCCTATTTGTTAGTTCCCAATACTGGGACGTTTCAGAGGTAAATGTTCATTGTTTAGTTAATTTTGTAGATCTTTCATATTGTAAAACGACGTTCTGCAACACTCCTCCAAAAAATACAAAGCATTTTTGAAGTTTTCCATATGTACCTTAAGGTACTAATTAGGCATTTATAAATATAAATGTAGCTATACTGTCATATTTTCATAATCATTAAAGTAAAGAAGTTTATAACATGGATTATCAAATTCATAAATAATAGTAAATTATGTTGCGCTATATTATAAAATGAATATATATTTATAATAATTGAGAATAATTTGTTTCAAGAGTTTCAAGAGCATTTTTAAGTGTAAAGTTAATTAGTATTGAGTATGTTTTTTAAACAAATAATATTTATTGCCATACTAGAGGATATAAATAAAAATATATATACATATATAATAATAATTTATAGTACTGCTGCAATAGAATTGTAACATTGACGACGAAAAAAGAAAAAATATCTATAAAATAGCAGTCAACGAAAAGAATAGTGAGCAATAAGAAAGATTCCTCGTATTCTATATAGAATATCCGTACAGTTGTCACTCCGTACAGTTGTCACTCCGTACTTATGAGGTGACGCAATTTTTAAGTCAGATATATCACGAAATAAAATTATTTAAAAACTAATTGAGTGCTCAGTTGAATGAATTTAATTAATAATCAAAAGGAGTCTAGCTCGATACTTTATTTTTTTTAATTTACCATTATATATTTTTATACCATGAAGCTCCAATATTATTTATTAATAAAAGAGTCATATAAATCTATTTTTATATTTTCATACATTTCAAATGATAAATATTAATTTTCAGTAATTGTTCAAAATAGCACATAATTACAAAGATCAACTCATATTGACAAAGATATTTACTCCATTAATGAGATAAACTCAGATATAAAATCAAATTTTATGATTTCTAGTCTATTGTCTCATACAAATAATAATATAATACCTTCCGCAAATATAAATTCATTTGTTTATTTCATATTTAAAAAATATTTGGAAATCAAAATCCCTACTTCAATCAAAAATGATCAAATAAATACTACAATTAAATATTCAAATATATTTAATCACAATAAATATTATTCATTAATTTACAGTTCATCTAGAGATTTCTGCCAACCAAATATTCCATTACTTATTTTAAATGCACTTAAATTATCAAAAATTTGTGGACTTGTTGGATGGATTTCCACAACATCTGTATAAGCACGTCCATATTGGGGCACGTAAAAATCAGACAAACGTGGCTCCAAATCCTTTTGTCGTGGTTCAGGATCTTTACTCCGCATCAATCTCAATGGTAATTTATTGTCAGTAATATTAAGATCTATTAGATCGTGATAAATTGATTCAACTGGTGAAAAATCAAGTGCCCTTGACATCTACATAGTAAATAAGTAAATTAATAAAAGTTCAAAATGTAATAATGAAAAGTAGTTTTTCTAACCTTTTTCATGCATAAATTTCTGTAATTCGTTGGAAGGCTATCAATATCAGTGACAATTTTTTCATTTTTGGTCTCACGAAGTTTCTTAATTGTAAACATAATTGAATTGTATTCTGGGCGTTCTAATTTATTGCCATGATTTACATCATTAATACCAAGTTTTCCTGATGCTGGTAATAAATGTTGCATACGATTCCTCAAAATTCCTGGACCGACACAAACATTTGGTATTGTTCCACAAATATTTTTCGCCGTTTCTGATCGTACATTGGAGTTATTGGAACACAGGGATGTTGTAACTTTTGTTAGATTTTTTTTTGCAATTATTGGCAATTTAGTTTTCAATAGTGAATCTTTGGTTCGTACTGTACTGATTTTCTCCGATTGTGACATACTTGGAGATTTTATTGATGGTGATTTTTTCAATTTTCTTATGGGGATTATTGTATCTTTCTCGGAAAGCTTCAATTTATTTGGCATCGATAATTTTGATAAATTTTCAATATTTTGGTCTTTTGATTGTAAATACTGCTGTGAAACATTCTCTTTATTAGACTCCTCACGATTCACATTTATTCCACGTTTATTACCACCGTCAAACCTATGTTCCATAACCATTGATGATTTAGTTGATATTTGATTGTTAGATTTTGCAACAGTTATTGTTCGTGGTTTCTGCGAATGATGATTTGAATTACTCAATGATTCACAAGATTTTGTTTCTCTCAAATTTCCAATACCTAAATTTTTCTCTGCAAGACACAAAACAAAATTAGTAGTTAAAAAACAGCCGTTTGGCCTTTAAATTATCATTTATTGAATCATCGAGAGAGATATTTTTTTAATTCTCTAGCAATTCTTCCTCACCTATATTGTATATTAATCTTACTGGTTTATCTAAAGTGATTATATTATTTATTTTTGGACCATTAAATGGTCCGGCACTGCTATCCGATTCATTCGTCGATTCTGACTGTTCATTGAACCTCACTTTTGGCCTCATCAACGTCTTACACTTCATTTCCATATTACTCATCGAAATTTATATTTTGACCAATTATCAATTTACATTTTAAAATAGTAATTTTTTTTTTATCAACCTGATTCAATTAGATCTCTAAAATGTTTAAAAACATTCTAGACAAAATTACATTCAATAAAGCCATATTTCAGGCTGTGAATTTCCGAGTGGACAAACACAGTGTGTAAAATTGTGAAGGCTTCACACAACACCTCTCCTTATTATCTATTTTACCATTAGAGTACAGGCGAATTTTTGTATATATACCCCATTAGCCAAGTGCGCGCACCGATCGTGCACCGTGCGTGCACCTAGTGCATTTTCATGTAAATCCCTGTATAGCCTTTGGTGGAGTGCACCAAATGCTATTGGGGGTAGTGATATATTGTTATATTGAAGATGTTTTCTAATTTATCTCATGTAGATTACACAAATATGAGGGGATGATATAGTGGGAGGTGATGTAACCACTTTTATTATTATTATTATTATTATTATTATCATGATTTTAACAATTGTAATTTAACGTAAGTAAAAAAAAATCGTGATAGTATATAATAATAAATATGGCTGGTACTTGGGCTGAAGATGAAATTGGTCGAAAATGGGATCGATGCTTCACAGATGCACTTATCAAACTTGGTAATTTACAATTTAGTCACTTGAATATGTACAATGTTAAATAACGTGAAATAATATATATTTTTAACATGTTTTGACATTTTCCAGGTGGTGGAATCTTTCTTGGATCCGTATTTTCTCTAATATTTATTAGAAGTAAGTGATTATTGATATATCCTTTTATTTTTCAGTTAATGAATAATTGTAATTTTATAAACTATCCAATTTATTTTTTGATTTATTTTTTTTCATCAATTCAATTTCATAACCTCTATTGATGTAAATTTCAAGGCACAAAAATCATTTCGTCAATTTCCCTTACATTGTGAATATCATTATTCATCATTTAATACATCTTTTTATTATATTAATCCACTTTTTCAATTTTATTTTTTAGAAAAATGGCCGATTGTAACAGGTGCCGGATTTGGATTGGGCATGGCATATTCAAATTGTGAAAAGGATATAAATTCTTCATTATATCTTTATAAACCAAAAGGCCGTAAATGCAATGATAGCACATGAACATTGGTTGTTAAAAATAATTGATTCAACAACAATATTATAGAATAATAAAATATTAAAAGCTCTGCTACTTTAGAGGAATTTGTAATATTAATGCATAGCATGCATTCACAACTCTTGAAAATAAAATTGGAACAGTGTACATATAAATATTTATTATTATTATTATCATTAGTATTGTTAATTAATTGATTATTGAACACATTTTGAATTATGTTAACAGTATAATAATAAATTAAATTTGTTCCGAGATTCAAATATATAAAGTTGGTCGGATTCACTCATAATATAAAACTATAATTTTTCTTGAATAAAATTATCACATTTCCGTCCATTATATCAAATAAACACTTCCTTGCTTGTCTTATCAGCCTCTACATTGACCATTTGAGGATTTCAATGCACAGTATCCAATTAATGATGGCTGCGAAACGGCAATTGAGTACCCATGCATTGTTCTCGTTTATCTTTGTGATAATCATCATAATTGTGACTCGAAGTGATTGTTTAATTAGAAAAAAACGAATTGTTGGTGGTTGGCATGCAGCGCAGCCACCTGAAGATGATCCAGTGGTATTTGTAAATGAAAATAATCGTAATTCACGTATTAATGGTGAACGAGATCCAAATAAAGGATTTTATGTATTTAAAGGAATAAGATTTGGTGAACCGCCAATCGGCCGCAAACGTTTTCAAGTATTAATAATTTTTCTGCAATTTTTTATCAACAATAATTATACATTTAAATAAAGAATAAACTAATAATTGATATAAAGTTATATCAATGAATTTTAGCCTATTACAAATAGTGAAATTGTATATAAAAATATATTTATTGAAATAATGTTTAATTTTTATATGAAATATTCAGAGGGCCAGAGCAATACATCTTGATGGAGAATACAATGCTACTCGATGGGGTCCACCGTGTCCACAAGAATACAATGGAAAAATAATTGGCTCTGAAGATTGTCTCTTTTTAAATGTTTTTACACCCCAATTACCAAATGCCGAAGACGGTTATCCAGTTTTAATATGGATTCATGGTGGTGGATTTAAAGTTGGAGCTGCATGTCAGTATGAAATGCGAAATTTAATTAAAAAAAAATTGATTGTGGTATCAATACAATACAGATTAGGTTCATTAGGTAAGTAAATATTACTCATAAAATTTAAATATTATTACCCATATTATTAACTTTTATGATATGAGTGGAATTGATTTATTTTATTTATTTATTCATGGATTATTTCACTGTGACTGCAGGATTTTCAAGTATTGGTGCAGCTGAGCTACCAGGAAATAATGGAATGTTTGATATGTTACTAGCTGTAAATTGGGTAAAACAATATATAAAATATTTTGGTGGTAATCCGAAGAAAATTGTTGTTTTTGGTCATGGTACTGGTGCTGCTGCTGCACTAATGTTATCTTTATCGAGATTAACAAACAGTAAAATACAAATTATGTGTTATTTCCGTTATCATCATCATCTGAATTCTTATCATTATCATCACTCATTAATTTAATTAATATACGTTTCGGTACGTTAATTATTTCAATAAATTTTCTGATATATCGTTTATTTCAGATTATTTTAGTGGCCTTATTGCCATGTCCGGTTCACTGTTATCAAACTTTGTATTTGACAAAGAACCAACAACTCTTACCAAAACAATCGCAACAAATAATGGCTGTCCCTCTGATAATATCACCAATATGATACATTGTTTACAACAATTGCCAATTGATACAATTATTAACGCAGATTCGAAAATTGCAAACATTCGCGTCGCAGCAGAGGGATTCTTATCTGGAATCTCGGATCTTCTCGTTCCTGGACCTGTCATTGAGGGTCTTGATGACTCAAGGCATGTCTAATTGGATGAATGATTACTTACCCCATAATAAGTTCATTAATACAAAATATTAATTCACAATTTTTATTTATTTTTATTTAATATTGTTCATAGATTTCTACCAAATTTCATGGTCAACTCACCGGAAAATTTTTTAAGTCTCGGTCAATTTCCGAGCATTCCTCTGCTCATTGGTGTCATGAAAAATGAAGTAGGTGGTGCAATCTCGGGTGGATATAGCAATGAAATATTGAAGAATATAGGAACAATGGAAAATTATATGAAAATGAAAAAGAAATTGTTAATCAATTTGCAGTCAACTATTCCTATTTTGGAAAATACTTCAAAACAATTTGTTTCTGAGGCATTTGATAAATATTTGAATAATGATAGTGACTTAGGAATGAAATTGAAAGATATTGCTAAAGCGATAAACGATGCGATATTTAATGTGCCAGCACTTCTTACTGCTAATTATTGGGGCAAAAAGGCCAAAGCTTTTTTTTACAGTTTTGACCACATAAGTAAAAAACCGCGTAAAAATAATTTTCTTCATGGGCTACCAATTGTTGATGCCGAAAATTCACAAAATATTGCAGATTATAATGAAGGACACGGTAATGATTTAAATTATATATTCGAACAAAATGATATATTTGGTAATATTATCCAAAAAGATGAAATTAAAAATGATACTGACCATGAACGTGTATCCGATGTTTTCACCAATATGATAGCACAATTCGTTGAACAAGGACTGGTGGGCGATTTCTCACAGTCCGAATTGAATAAAAGTTCTCTTCATGCCAATAGTGGTAATATTTATGTTAGTATCACCGATAAACTTGAATCCGTGAAACAATTTAAATTTTGCGAGATGGCTTTGTGGACTGGAGCAATTGATCAATTGTCATCATCTTTTTGTGATAGTTTACGCGTCACTATCGAAACTGTTGAACGTGTGACAGCCAATACAAAAAAAGTTGTCGATCTCGTGGGCTCATTCATTGATCCAATTGGAAATTCACAAGATATTGGTCAAAAAATAATTCCAGTTATTAATGGCGAAATTAATGATAAAATCAAAATTATCAATTCTAATATATCATATGTACCGAAAATCCCGAAGTTTGGATTATTCAACTAAAATATTATAATAATGATTAATACAAAATAATAAAGTAGCATAAAATAATTAAATCATATTAATTTTATTTATTTATTTATTTTTTTTGTTTTTTGTGTAAAAGTTTTTTCACTCAAAATACCTAAAATGTTATTACAATTATTGTTAATTCACTTCATCGCAAAAATCACCCAATATTTGATACTCCGACATCGAGATTTCTAAATTATCGCCATCATCATTCGTCAATGATTTTTCCAATTGCTCAGTTGATTGCTGAATTGGTGTATTTGATGCGATATTATTTTGATTAATTAAAGTTGATTCATGGGAATTAATTTTACCCACTGGCGAAACAATATGTCTATCATCAATTATCTCCAATTTACGCTGCTTACTGGGTTTTGGACTGTTACAATTTCCATTTTCAATATCTTCTATTGACTTATAATTTTTATGTTTTTCACAATGCTGATCACGAACTTGATCACATTGACTAGTTGATTCATTTAGTTTATCAATTGAATTGACATATTCTTTCTGTGCACCGTTAACTAAATTTACTTCATTCATATCTTGGAGTACGGATTGCAGATCATTTTTCTTAGGTTCATTGTGTGATAATGGAAGTAGAAGTGTAGGAGCGCATGGATGCACAATTTTTTCAATTTCTGTTAATGATAATTTAGCATCTTTGATTATTTCAATTTTTTCATCATTCATGGCTAAAGTGAAAATTTCAATGGAATGTTGAGTTGGCGGCGATAATAATGGCTGTGAATTCATTTGAATGGCTCGAAGAACTTTTAGCAAACCGTGACGACAACTGTGATTTTTCCGATAAAAACCTGTTTCATCTGTGACTAAATACGCGTTATATAGGAGTGACACTATTAATTTTTGTATGCTCTGAAACATTTTTAAATATTATAAATTGTTATAAATTATTTTTTACTTTGATCATATTAATAAAATTAAATAATTAACTTACTATACATAACGGCAGCTTTATAAATGATGCGCAGTTACAAATGACATTTTCGAGAGTAGAAAGTGCTTCTACACATAAATCTGCATTGACCATTGTATCCTTCTCAATTTGTGCTGTCGCACCCCCCAACAATGCACTATTTTCATATTGACTGTCTTTGAAACGTTTCAATGCTCTCTTCGACATTAAATTAGAAGACGTTTTTTCGACCTACAAATGTATTGTACAAACGTCGAAATCAAGAAATATAATTATCAATTCGTTAAATAATCTAGTAATAATCAATGTGTTTGCTATACCGTGAGCATAACTCGATTCTTCTCTGGCTTTATGTCCTTCAATAAATATGGAACAATTTCATCCGCAGCTATTTCAATAGCCGAAAGACTACCGAGATGCGTTAGCCATAATGATAAACTTTTATAAATTGCTTTTTTGACACTTTTAAATGGTTTACTGCCACTAATAGTATTTAAATTTTGTTGAGGGTCCATTTTAGTCCACTCCAAAGTTTGTTTATAAAGTTTGAGTATTATTTGAGCATATGGTAAGAGCTCTTGTCGAAATCTGCAATCAATAAAATTGATAATTTTACATTTAATATACTTTAAACTAAATTTTGAAATGAATAATTTGATAATTACCCCTCGATAAGTCCATTGAGAATCGTCAATAAATTCATATGCAATTTCGGAAGAATAAATGTTAATATTTTATGTTTGAATGTTTCTGTTTTTAAAATTGTCGGTGTAATCGCCAAACCCCGGCACAATACATTCAATATATCAGAAGGACAAACTGAATTGCGTTCTCCACAACCACTGTAAGATATTGAAGAAAATAATAATAAAAATAAAAATTTACATTCCACCTCAATTACTCAATAAAATATTATCAAAATTCTTCATATTTATTATTTTACCGTAACATTGTTGATAAAAATATGCAGAGATTTTCAAATCTTCTCTCTGATCTATTGTAATAATCAAGCAAATTAACATCTGAAATTTTTGGTAATTCCAATTTGGTTCCAATATCCACAGTTTCTATTTCCATAATATCCAAAAATAAATCGTCCATTATGGAATGAAGACTATTACAAATCAATAATTGACTGTGTGTCCAACTGGTATACAGTGGATTATCTGACGGTGGTTTAAATGAGCGTTCAGTGACTTTAGCTAACAAAGCAAAACAATTAGCGCCAGCTTGTACCAAGTTTTTTTGTGTTGCGTCAATATTTGGTAGAATTAATTTCCTTAATGATATCTAAAACAAATAAAAATTTATTTAATAATTATTACATGCATAAATGCATATAATGGAAAGGAAAAACAATACTCGTTACGATACAAATGTAACAAAACTGATCTACATGTTGATCATAAACAAATTAATTAAGAGATAAAAAAATATTACCTGGGACTTTTCTGACGATTCCTTGTAGTGATACATCAATGTAGCTAATAAATAAAATATAGCGCCACATCGTTTATTCTGTTCCATATTTAATATTATTGTAACCAATTGTTTTAAAGTCTGCATTGAAATTTGTTTCTGCAACTCTGGTATTTCTTTACATAAAATTGATAAACGGGCAAACACCCGGCACGCCAATGTTAAATCAATTATTTCATTTTGATTGTTTTCTAGAACTTGTATCAGTTTTGATATCCAAAAAGAAGCATATTTTGATAATAATTCTTTGGAACACCTTGGTAAAACGTTCATGAGAATATTGAAGCCATCGTAACGTGTAGCAGCTTCATTTAATCGAATATTTACATTACTTATCACCAAATTCATCAATTTATGTATCTGAAATAATAAATATATGATTTTATATAAATATTATAGCGAATATTAGGTTAGAAAATTAAAAGTAAATTATCTAGTCTTACTTCATCAGCATCCAACGGTAGATCAGAGTGTACAGATAATAAATTTAATATAAAATCAACATATTCAGATGTTGTTTGATCAATGGCATCAATCAAATTAATAACATTTGCCATTTTTATGCCATGTATATTAAACAATATCTTATATATCAATATATTAGTCACATGTGCACGCGATAAAGTGAGGTTATGGTTATGCTACTATTATTATTGTAGTGGTTCTATGTGTGTATTTAATAAAATTACAGAAAGATGTCGCGTTATCGCAGAAACATATTTTAGGTTATGATTGAGCAATTTACTATGCTTATTACTAAAAAAAATTTATATAATCATTTCCAATAGGAAATAAACAAAAATAAAATTTTTAATATGAATAATCTTTTTGAGCATTTCCCATTCTTTTATACATCCATCCAACATTCACATCACCTACAAACATGACAATTATAAATAATGCATTATTTAAATTAATTATCTTTTATTATTGATGACATGTACGTATATATTTATTATGTATTATGTCTGTATAGTGTGATGTGTGCATGTAGAGTGTCTGTAGACGCAATAACTATATCTTCTACGATATGCTATTGCCTGAAATATTTCAAATACCTTTCAAAGACGTACATAATACAATTTTTTTTTAGACTATTGAAACAAATATAATTCTTGTCAATATTTAAATAATAATGATTTGAATAAATTAATAATTTAGCATAATTAGCTATAACAATTTTGGTACATCAACATATTGCTTTCCATATTTAATAATAGTTGCGAACGTACCAGCAACTAGAGCACCCCAAAAAAGCATATAGGGTAACACTTCAGTGCTATATCTTGATGGTAATATAACATGGGCAACAAACATTGCAGAGGCAACTAATAGCACTAGTGGGAATGTAGCGTATCGCCAATTTCGTTCATGTTCCAATGGACATTTTAATTCCGTACATTCGCCCTCTTGAACAATATAACGGCCCAAAAATAGATTTAGCGAATCCTAAATAAATAAATTTAGATTATAAAGGAAAAAAATATTTTATAATTTTATAATTATAAAATATTACAATTTATGCACTTACTTGTCGAAAGCCATCGGTAAAATTATTTTTATAGTATCTGGTCATGGAATTTATTCCATCTTTTAATGCACCTAATTTTGTTCGTTTACCAGTGCGAGTAAAATCTGTTTTTAATGCACCAGTACCAGAATATTGAATGCTTATGACATCAGCATTGTCCGCCCACACTTGTTTAAATAAATTTTCAAATGACGGATGATCCTGGAGCGCTCTTAAAATACCAAGCTTCGTCAAAGCATCAGTGAGTGAGCGCTTAGCCAACATTGATTGTACAACATTTGTTCGATCCAAACAATCAATACAATTGGTACGAAAAACGCCATCCTGAACAGAGAGCATTGTACCATCTTTTGAAAGCAAAAAATATCCCATTTGCTCTTGGTCATGAGCCAATCTATCCATTAAATTATTTAATCGATCCCAGCGCATGTGACGACATTCTGCATGAAAATCAAATGCCTCATATCGAACATTTTGATTACCAATTTGCGATACAACACTGCGAAATTCTTTTTCTAAAATGTCTTCAGGTCCACGATGATCAATCTAAATTTAAAAAAAAATATTACTTTAATATATTTAAATAATAAAATAAAAAATTAATGATTATGTGGATTACCAAATTGACTAATATTTGCTTTCCGTAATGGAATATTTGAGCATCCAGATGTCTAGCACAAGCAATTTGATGATTTTCATTTAAACATAATTGTGGGTTGGGTTTGTATTTCAAATTTGGTTCTTGCTGCCAAAAAAGCGGAATGGAGCCTCTTATTTGAACAAATGAATTACGATCACCATTCACTTCTACCAATTGTTCTGTTTCTACATAGTTAGATACATTTCCATCTACGTCAATTCCACGTGAAAATAATCTTGTACCTGCACGATGAACACTACGTCGTGAAACAATGCCCCAATTAAATGAAACACCATTGACAACAACAGTATTCAAAGAAATAACTAATTATTATTGAGTTAAAGAATTTTTGCTTCTATTATTTCTAATTGTTTCCGTATTATTATTTCTTGAATATTTCTATTCAGATACATAATGCAAATATATATACCCAATATAAAAATTATTAAAAGGATACAACCATGTATAATTGGTAAACAAAATTTGGAGTGTTCTGGTCTTGATGATAAATCTTGTAAAAGATAGGCATTCCATATAAATCGAGTGTCTGCTCGCTCGTGCAGTGGCAACTAATGAATAAAAAAGAGCATAAATATGAATCAAGCTAACATTTTATAATTTATTGCATGGCTAAAAGTGTGGTAAAAAATATTATAGTAAATTACAAACCATACCTGGAGAAATTGTGGTGTTGTATTGTGCAATCTTTGCATTGTATGACTAATATCGTATGTATAACTAAAATAAAAATATGGGGTATTTAAAACAGATTTGATCATTTCCAAATATGTGATATTATTTTCAACTTGTTTTTCAGTTAAATGAAGATCTGATTTGGAATAAGGTATAATATCAGTAGATACAATTCTGAATATTTGTTGGCTCGCTATTGTACCAATTCGTTCGGCATTGGTTATTACAATAAAATATCGACATGCTAATAGACGTATTGTACCAACAATACCCCATATTTTACGTCTTATTGCCGTTTGTGGAATTTGACTTGCTGTTCCAACTACAAAAAAAAATCATTTTTTATATTAAAAATTATAAAATGATTTATTACATTTTAATAATAATAATAATAATAATAATAATATTACATATTATTAAATACCTTGCGTATAAATATGCTGATTTAGTCGGTCTACAGCAAGTAATACTTTAGCATCAACTGCTTCAACATAAAATTTTTCATTGGTCGTGTATCTATAATAATAAATAATGCAACAATAAAAAAATTTATCGTACAAAATATTCATCCAATTCATTCACTAACTTTAAATAATGACAGTTTATATTTTTTATTCAAGTGATATATCAAAATAGAGTGCAAAGTACTCACAGATATAAATCGTGATAGACATCAGTATTGGAAATCATGATGGAATGTCAAAAATATAAAATATGCATATATTCCACAAGTTAAATGTGTCTTTGGTATAAACACTGAAACCAAATTCACATATAATTATTTTTATTAATGGGAAAAAAAAAAAAAAAAAAATGTTTATAATCCGTAAGAATAAAATAATAATACGATGCAGTATGATTGACTGTAAATTAAGGAAAAAAACCATCCACATCACTATTTTCTTTTAATTCAATAAACATGATCAATATTTTAAAATATTAATGAAATAATAATTACAAAAAAAATTCATCAGCATATTGACATTTAATATTTGACACTCAATCAAGTCTTGCTTTGAAGGTTAAAGGTTATTATATATAGAAAATATGTAATATGTGTGTAAAATATTATTAATTCTTATTAAAGATATATAATTATTTATATTACCAGAGAGAAACAGTGAATGACGAATTGAGAATGTAGAAATATTTATTGTGCACACAATTGATATATTTAAATCACTCTTGAAAATTTAATCAAAGTGAAATTCATGCAAAAAATGACTTGATATATCACCACCACAGCACATATATAACGACATGTATTTAATGATAGAATTTTTATTAAACCATGTGTATATGTATATATTTTATTACAATAAAAATATGTATAATATGCGACATTTGTGTATACTTTATTCATGTGATATATGTATGAAATAATTTTTTTTTTTTCTATTCTGATCCATGCGTGATTATACGCATGTACGCGTGTTGTGTTGTGCGCACAATGTTGCTACTACTTTCCTTCTTCGGTCATGAGTAGCGCTGCTGTACACAGCGATCGACGCACCATCTCATGGGGGATTTTCGTGGGACTTGAGCATGGAGAATCGAGACTCTATTCTCCATGGACTTGAGATATATAAATAAATATATATCATCAAACATAATATAAATATTAACTAAAATTGCCAAGTACAGAAAATAATAATAACAAATATTATTATGTACCGTTGTTTACATATCACAGTTTTTTTCACTCCCATGCTTCAATAGTTATAAGATAATATAATGGAATTGTCAAATATTTCAATTGATATGTTAAATATTTTATTAAATTCAAAAATTGTTAGCGATGAACATTTTGATGAATTATTATCAAATTGTTGTAAAGCTTTAACAATAATTGGAAACTCAAATGATAAACGTAAGTCAAAAAATGATAAAAGACATGAATACTATAGTTATTATCTACATATATAAAATGACTGTGTATATTTTATTTGTATTTTGATCACGTTTCATAGATGTATCATCTCAATTTGATGTGGTTAAACTTTCACGGACAATAAATGCCGGCATTGCATATGGAAATATTTTTGGTCTATTTGTTGAAGCAGCAAGACACAAATATGACAGTCAACATTTCATAAATTTTCTACGCTCAAGTAACATTTTTTATGGATCAAGAGCTAAAAAATTATCAACTGCATATGAAAAACAAAGAGAATTATTAATACGTCATCTAGCAAATGTTGGCAATAATTCATCGTGTATTGTTGATGTTAATTGGGAATTAAGTTATTGTATGAAGGTGAAAATCGCTGATTAAAATATTGAATATTAACTATTCGTCAATTCTTTTTTTTCTGTCATGTAATGTAATATTTATTTTGAATTCCAGAAAAGTACGAGTTGTTCAATTGCCAGTAGTGTTTATCATATTAATATTACTATAAAAAAGTATGGAATAATTGACTGTGTTAAATTCACCTGTACACGTCATCAGCTACAAGAATTGGTCTACAAATTACGGGATATAATTCGTCACATGGAAAAAATATCTCATATATAAATTATTTGTTAGAAAATCGGGAAATTATTAATAACTATAAATAATGATAAATTTCATTATTATTTTCAGGTGCACTTAATTGTATATTTGTTGCATAACAGAGCGAAAAACCATCTCATATTCCACATCAAGACAATATTATCATTAACTAAGTAATTTAGTTTTGATATTAATCTAATTTATATATATGTATATTTATTTATATCATTAAAAATACGTTATCTTTCACATCGAGCAAATTATATTCGTTCTGTAATAATTATTTAGAGCTATTTTTCTCCTTTCGTTTTTATTAATATATAGTGCGTGCTATTTAAGAATAATAATAATAATAATAAAACAAGAAATAAAATAATATTAATAATAAATAAAATATGAGAAAATTTTTAGTGAACAATACGAAGACAATGATTTGTTTTTCAATTTTATAATATGATAAAGAGAAATCAAATGAATATTTAATATCCATTAAGATGAGAAACAATAGAATGTAGGTGATAATTGTTATATATAAATTTTTCATTGTTTTTCTCTCATCATCCTAAAGCTCCCGAAATTTTTTTTACAGTGCGCTGCTATGCATGATTATTTATTTAAAGTCACAAAAAACTATACCTATTTATCGGCTAGATTATAAAAATGCATCTTCAAATAATATTATATTAATAATATTAATAATTTCGTTTCATGATGCATAATAATTATTTTTTTCCCGTTTAATATTCGTATATCGGCGTTGTAAATATAAATACGAATATAAATAATGAAAAAATCATCTTCCATCTGATATTTTTCATTCCAATCGTCTATTTATAGTATTTACTATCGTATTTTATTCATTATTTATTGTTAATTAATATCTTTAATCAATAAAAGACAATATAATAGTAGCAATAGTATTTATCTATTATTATTATGAATATTATTAGTGTATTATTCCTATATCATTAGCATCATCATCATTATCATTATTATTATTATTATTATTACACATAGTTTTATATTATTAGGAAAATTGGGGATATAATAAAGAAATATATAATGAATGTATAATTTCGTCCAACATTCATCATAAAAACAATTTACAAAATGAAATGTACAATTGAATAATATTATTATCAAGCATTATTGCTAAATCAATACAACAACTACTAGGCAACGCGCAATAATGATTATAGAATATCACTCATATTTTAACTATTGTTAATATAATTTTTTTTTTCCACCCATTTTGAAAGTTAAAGATAATAAACGTTTGAGTTAAAACGTGATTAAATGTGAATATTCATGTATAAATACGGAAAAAAAAAAAAAAAAAAAAACCCCAAAATGTACATTTATATGCACTTGAAAATGAACGTAAATAACTGTATAGCATGTTTTATAATTTTTTTCTTTTCCCCCCCTTCTTTCAATTTATTATTGAATTTTTTTGTTATTATTTACACTAATTTACAAGCCTTAACGCCACGAGAGCTTCATTGAACTTTCCATTTATAATTGTTATGTAATCTTATTTCATTTAAAATTCAAATTATTTATTTTCATTCGATTTCATTGAGTACGAATATGAATATATTGACTTTTCAATTTTTGTTATGTTGTCAGATTAAATTATATTTTGAGTTACGATTCAGCCTTATTTATCTGTATCTCTGATATTTTTGTCGGCATATGCTGTTCACTTTTTGTCAATTCCTCATGCTTCATAGCTTCACTATCATTCTCATTTTTGTCATTAACATTTTTTTCGAATGTATTTTCAGTTAATGAACTTTTTGACTCCACTGCATTTTTATCTTTGATTTCATCCGTTGAATTATCATCATTTGCTACAACTTGGTGTTTATTAGAAGTATTATTTTTAGAATCAGGCGTGTTTAAAGTTTGAAGACGAGTAGTTTCTTTTGTAGTTGATAATTGTTGGTCATTATTAGAATTACTTGTAGATTTATTATCACTTTCACGAGTCACTTGAGAATCACTGCTACCATTTTTAGATAGTAAATTTTTTGCTGCTTCTGTGACTGTAGTACAATGACTATTGCTATCTCTCAACTGACGTTTAATGTTCATCTCCTTTAATATAATTTTCTCTTTTCTCTTATTTTTTTTATTTTTTTTTACCTCTTTGTCCATTACCTTGTCTTTTTGTTCGTGTTTCAATTCCATTTCCTCATTATTAATTTGCGTACAATCATCCATTTTATTTTTATCTTTACCAATTGCACTCTTTTTAAGATCCTCCTCATTTTTTTCTTTGTCATTTGTTTTATTCGCACCTGCATCTTTGTCCGCATTATTGTCATTTACATCTTGACTTTCATTATCATTATTAACATTACCAGTAGAGGTTTTTGATAAATTAGAGACATAATTTGTTTGACAAACAGTGGGAGTAATTGGATTGGCTCGACTAAGATTAAAAGCATTTGATGAATTTTGTTCTGTTTGATTTTTGGCAATATTTACATTATTTGTATCTAAACTTGTTGGAATGGAAGTTTGTGTATCAGTTTTTGCCAAATTAAATGTCGAACTTGTAACAGTTGTTTTGGGAGATTTTGGTGATGATGATGATGATGATGATGATGACGAAGATGATGAAGATGATGATGACGATGATGTTGATGTTGCCGATGATGATGATGATGAATGAGTGGTAGGTGGTATTCTCTGTACTGTTGGTGGTTGTGGAGTTAACGGTTGTTGTTGAGCATAAGTTGCACATGTTGTCTGTGGCATATAACTCGAACGTTGATATAATTTATTTATCGATGGTGGAAGGCTACTATGAAAGGCACTCGGGGGTGGAATACCAATTGACGAACGAATAAGTGGATTATTAAATCGATTACCATCAGGAAATGGAATAAAATGTGAATAAATCAAACGTGGATTTGTATTTGGTGTTGGAGAAGGAATAAATGGATTTGTTGAAAGCATATTGACAGGAGAATTCCTAGGTGATAATGGTGAATTTCCACTACGTGAAAATGGTGTATTTTGATAACTTCGCGCGTTTGGAGAGTATGGTGGTGGTGATACTATTGGTGAATTTGTATTGGTAGATATTATTGGTGATAGTGTTTTTGGATCAATTTTTGTCATGCTCAATCCACTAGATACATTATTTTTCGACGTTAATGATTGATCCTTGTTATCTTTACCATCATTACTATGTCCATACATAGGCTTAACGCCTGACGCTGGATTACCAAGGTATCTCGGCATATTTCGCATTTTAAATATTTTTGCTGGTTTTGAAGTAATCGAATTTTTTCCACTGCAATTACTATCGCCGCCGCTTAATTCCGAGATAAGCGATGACGACTGCAATTGATTTAACTGTTCTTTCGCCAAATTTTTCGCCGCAACATAATTATTCTTAGAAATTGTTGGATTCCAAGGTTTCGGTGGATCACGTAACGTTTTATAACCAACAGATTGAGATTGTGATCTCTTCATTGTATTTCCTCTGGCATTTATTTGATGAAAGGACGATGTTGATGGTGTAATTGTTGTTACTGCTGCACTGGATATTGTTGATGATGAGGGTGACGATGATAATGATGATAACATTGCCAAAGTGGAACCCGATGTTGATATAGATTCCATTGTAGTTACTGTAGGTGGTGTTGTTGTTGTTGTTGTTGTTGTTATTGATGATGTTGTTGAAGTGGCGATGGTGGTACTGATGGTAGTAGCAGTGGCGCTAATACCAGTTGTTGACATAATGGTAGTGGTGTTGGTTGTGTTAGTGGTGATATTGATGTTTGTTGTGAGACATGTTGTGGTTGGTGTAGATGTTGTCAATGAGATTATTTTTGATGTATCCTTATTCATATAAATAGATCTAGTATCAGATGATGATACACTATTTGTTGGTGTATAAATTGGTACATTGGGAATATTTGGAATATGTTTTATAGTCATATTATCATTTGCCGATACCGATGGCATTGTTTTCTTGGTTATTTTCAATAAATCTGGAATTTCCGGACGCAATCTTGAATCAGTTTTATTTTTTTCTTTTGAACTTTCGCCAATTTTTGCACAAATATCATTGATTTTTGATCCAGAACTACCAGAAGTAATTTTCGCACAAATATCATTTAAATTAGTTCCTTTAGCCATTATTTCTGTTTTTCTTATTGTAGGTTTCATCATTGATATTGGTATGGCGTCCGGACACGGTGGCATTGAATAAACTGTTGTTATTTCCAAATTTACCTTTGAATTAGCTTTATTATTGCTGTTATTGGTAATATTACTGCTTGTGCTAGTACTATTTTTACTCACATTTGGTATTGAATAGACACTCATTGAAGGTGTTTGAATATTAAAAGGTAAATTACTTGAAGTGGTAATTTGATGATTAGTAGTGCTCACATTAACATTACCAATGATATTTTGCTTTTGGCCACCAGTGTTTCCCAAATTTTTCGACGGACTTTTTAAAGCATTATTAACTAAATCTTGAACTGTATAGGGAAATGTTGATGATGAGGATGATCCCGATGATGATCCCATGCCTATAAACGCAGTAGATACATTTAATCCAATATTAGCCAAATTTTCGGTTGTAAGTGAAGGATTATTATTTTGACGAACAAAACAACTTTTACCGACACTATTATGACTTGATGTATTTGTAATTTGATTGGAAATTGACCTTTGGTTAGAGCTTTCGGTATTTTCGCCGGAGCTTCTTCTACATTTATGCAAATTGCCTGATAACGCATGAGAACTCATTGATGATTCTTTATTACGATCTGGTGATGAAATTTTTTGAGATGTAATTGAAATGGAAACCGATGGAGTTGACATTGTCGAGTAACTTGAAGTAATTGTATTAGTAGTAGAAGGTAAATCAGTTAATGTGCTACTAATTGTGCACTGTGATTGACCAACTGTCGTAATTTTGGACTGAAAATTCGTTGATGATTTACTACTCGTACACACTGGTGCACGAACAATTGCACGATTTTTATCTGAGAAATTCTTCATATCCATTTGTCCATCTTTCAATGAATTTCTATTATCAGATTTTTTCAATACTTTTTCCAACATTGTCTTATCTTTGGACGTTTTCTTCGAATATGTATTATTAACTTGACCAACTTTTGGTTGAAACTGAAGTTTAGCGCTTAGTGCATCAATCTTTGATCCACTACCACTTGGCAATTGATAATTTTTCGTTTCATTTCCCGGTATATTTTTAGTTTTTTCTCGCAAATCTAAATTTAATGCTGATTCATCTAGACTATTAAAATTGTTGCTATTACTATTGTTATTATTGTTGGTCACGATTTGTTTTACTTCAACAGGCGTTTTAGCATCAGTGTTTTTTCGTAAATCCATTTGATTATTATCATTGGACTTTTCATTATTACGTTGTGTACGTTGTTGCGATTGTTGCTGACGCTGCTGTTGCTGCGGTTCACCGGGAGTTTTTGAATTAATATTAAGTTTAAGTGAACTTGCAGATTCATTTGTTGTGCTTTTAGATTTTTTGTCTGGAATTGCGACAGTTGCAGCAACACTTTCATCTAAACGCCGTTGTTCATCTTCGAGAGATTCTGGAGTGGTTACTTTTTTCGATTCTGGACTTGTTATTCCAGTAACACTCATTACACCTGTTTCCGATATTTTTAATTGGACTTCCTTCCATTCGCGTTTCAAATTTTCATCTTTTAGCTCAACAGAACTGATGCCAGCATGTGTCAATGATTCTTTAAAATGTACATTATCATCTGAGAGCTTCAAACGCTTTGGCGATGATTCAAATATTCGATAACTCAAATGCAGTGGAACTTTTCGTCGCCAATGATAGATATACATTACATCCATTAGGGTATAATTTTCGCACAATGATTCTTCTTTGTACATAACATCAACTCTATGTGCATCGCTCAATCCGTATTTAGCTCTAATTAACTTTTGTAAATGAAACACCGTGACCGCAGCCGGACATCTTAAATAACGTCTGGGTAAAATTTTTCCCGGTGCTGTTGTTATTGTTGACATTGATGTTGAGTTATTGATGGTACTGAAACTGCTGGCGGCGGTGGTGGTGGTGGAGGTGGTGGTAATACTGGTGATGGTGGTAGTAATTGCGGCTGTTGTTTGGGTTTGCATTAAATTCGTAGCCGCTGCTGTTAATGCTATTATATTTGATGATTCTTTTGAGTTATCCGTGGCAATAATTGTACCTTCATTGGCATTTGGATTGTAATATTCCAACGAAAGACTTAGCGATTCATCGGGAGAGTAAATATGAGATTCAATTGGCTCACCACGTGCTTCAGGTGACATGCTGGTAAGTTGAGCTTCTGGATGCATTTCATAAAATTCTCTACGACATCGCATTTCATCTGAAAAATATCATCGTCCAATTGTCATTTTGTATTGATTATTTTATTTTTAGTTCAATAATTCATTTAATTGTGATAATTACTTTGATAACATCCTGGAACCAATTTATAAACGATGTCCTGCAGAGTGTGGTCTGGTCGAATATTAAGTAATGGTTTACTTTTATGAACTTGAACCTCACAAATTGGGCAATATTTGGTGGTTTCCAAATATTTTACAATACAACTTCTGCAAACTATATAATTCAAATTTGTATAAATGCACAACAATAAAACGTGGATTTAATTAATGATCAATATGATACAATTTAGGCAGTTATAAATCAGTAATTGAATTTATGTTGAATACTTACAGGAATGTAAACATTCTATTATTGTTGTAGCATCGATGAAATATCCATGACAAAGTTTACATGTCAATTGATCATTAAGTTTAGAAAGACGAATGCGTCCACCACTTTGTCCTGACATACTGAAATTCAATTCAACAATATATTATATAGTCTTTTAATTATTTCACTAGTGAAGAATTAATTTCATCAAATATATGATACTATTGTGAGAAATCATAAGACAATTGAATATAATCACGGGTGTTATTACACGATTTTTTATTATGTTTATATATATATATATACATATATGATTAACAAACTCCATTTTTAAATTCCACTGTAAACTTATATGAGGAAAACTTACTTGAAAAAAAAATTATAAATGAAAAAAGATATCATCACATTGAATTAGAAATAAATATGTTGTCTAATAAAAATGATAAATGATTCAATGTTACTTTTTTACATAAACAAATATGTGAATAATGATATTACTTACGTGATTTAATTTTGCGTTTCACTGGTGTAACTTGAAAATTCCTATGCAATTGCAACAGTCAGAAATGAATCAAGTTTATTTGCAATATTAAATTGATTAACCATAATAAACGTACGTATCAGTGCATGCTGTTGAGCGTCCCAGAAAATACCGAGAGCATCGAGCATACTTACAGTATTAATTTTAGTCGTGCATGATTATGCGTATCTACTGTTTCACAAATGTATAACTGTTCAATAATATTCAATTTAATTATGTAATACACAATAATATGAATTTGTATAGTTGATTTAGAACTTTTCACCATAAAATCATGATTAAATGGGCTGTGGTCTGTACTAAATACACACTAAATATATTATATACTCAATAAATACTGCGCGAACGGCAATGAAACAAAATGGCGGATAAACAATCATATAGCTGAGAACCTTTTCAAAAACATTGCTCGCGACAGTCGACGACACACTCGACTTCCAAAGATGGCGCTGTTCATCCATTGATTAAAAATTTTTTTATTTAAAAAAAAAAAAATATTTATATAGTATATGTATATATATATTATAATAAACTCTATTATACACATTTATACAACATACTTCTGAAACACTATTATTATTTATTACTATAATTTTTTTTGTTTATAAGTTGTTTCTTCACATTTCACTCTTTATTTATTTACAAACACGAATTCTACATGGAGAGACCAAACTATATTTATGCTTTCATTCCATATATGTACATAATTTTTTTATATATTAAAACCTTATATGTACACCAATTTGGTAGATTTAAGGATAAATATGTATAATCATTTCAGGTCCTATAGTCAAGAAGTCATTTTTTGAGGTTATATTATCTTTAAACATAATATTCCGTTATTCATTATTACAATACTGTTTTTCTCCCACTACTTGGCTATTCATGGCCATAATACACAAATATTGTATTCGTTCGTCTTTATGTGATCATGATAATGATTATGTAGTCACATTTACATAGACATATGTATACATATATATAATATACCAACGTATTAAAGAAAAAGAATATAAACATTATTCAATTACACAATTGGTAATAATAATAATAATAATAATAATAATAATAAGTTATATATTCGGGAAAAAAATGAATAATTCTTATATTAAAGTGTGAAATTAATTTATAAATATAATAGAATTGATATATGAATGTTATTAACATTTTGTGCTGTGTAAAGTTATGAATTATAAATTGAAAATGTGCAAATTATTTATATTTCCAATGACTCATTATCGTAGTAATGGATATTTTATAATAGGAATTTGTTTAGGTATTTTGATGAGCATGTTATTTTTTCAAATTGAAAATGATGATCATAATATTAATAATTCAATTAAATCATCATGGTATCCATATACAATATCAATTTATGATGATCAAAGTTCTATAGATGAATATGCACCAAAAATAAATATTGAAGGTAAACCACGTCGTCCACAAAAATTGCCAAAATCATTTATTCGACCAAGATATTATTTTACAGAATTAGGAATAAGAGAAAGATTGTTTATGGGAGTATTAACAAGCCAAGAATATTTGCATAGTCGTGGTGTGGTGTTTAATAAAACAATTGGACATTTAGTTGAGAAAATTCGATATTTTATATCAATTGGTGAAGGTGCAAAAAAACCAAATATAACTCTTTCAGGAATTGTAGGTTTTACTGATACTCGAAGTGTCCTTAAACCATTTCACGTTATAAAATATATTACTGACAATTATTTAGAAGACTATGATTATTATTACATTGTTAAAGATAAAAGTTATATAAATGGTAGAAAATTAATGAATTTTATTGATAATATTAGTGTAAGTAGCGATATTTATTCGGGTATTCCATCGAAGTATAATAATAATTATTGTTCATTAGATGCTGGGATATTGTTGAGTAATTCAATGGTTAGAAAATTAAAAACTAATTTAGATTGGTGTGTAAAAAATACATATTCTGTATCAGATGATATTAATTTTGGTAGATGTGTTAATCATGCAACTAAATTAACTTGTTCAATGAGAGTAAATGAAGTAATATTCAATGGTAAACAATTGCCTTGGAATTTTAATTTTAATCAACATTCAACGAAAGCAAAGGAAGATCATAAAAAATTTCATGATGAATTGATTAATTCTATTTCTGTATATCCAATTGTTCATGATCACTCAATAATTTATCGTATAAATTCGTATTTTCTTATCAATGAGTTGAAAAAAGTTGAGGACATGATCGAGCTATTGCGTAAAAAAATTATAACAAGCTCGTATTTTGGTCCTAATAATAATATAAAGAAAAATATTGTGTCATGGCCAGTAGGTAATTGGCACGGTAATAAATCACCGGGTCGTTTTGATATATTACGTTGGAATTATTTCAATGAAACGCATATATTTATGCAAACCGATTTTGAAAATTCCCGTCAATTAATTGGAATAACTCGATTAGATATTGATCGTGTATTACAAACTGCAATAGATAAAATAAATGTCGATTATAAAAATGAATTAAAATTCAATAAGCTCATTAATGGATATTTAAAATTTGACGCCTCTCGTGGTATGGATTATATTTTGGATTTAAGTTTGATTAATGCTAATAATAAATTATCATACAACAAGCAAATTTTGAAAAGAATGCATATCAATAAACCACTTGGTAAAGTTGATATTTTACCAGTTCCTTATGTCACTGAAAATACTAGAATAAATATTATTTTAATTGTTCATTTATCGTCTATAAATAATGCAGTTAAATTTATGGAAAATTATGTGGAGGTTTGCATGGAAAAAAGAGATAAAACATCGCTCATGCTGGTAAGATCAACATTAATAATAATAATTAATGAATAAATAATAAGAGTATGAATACGTATTCATATCATTTTATTTCATATTTCTTGTTTTCTTTTTTTTTTTTCTTAAGGTTTTAATTTACAATAAAGAATCGCCATCAAAAGGGTCAGATGATATTTATGGTAAAATAAAAACATATGCATTGAACTTCACCGATCAATATAAGAGAATACAATCTAAAATCAGCTGGTTATCAATACGTTTACCTTCTATATCATCAAACGTAATTAAATCCGATCCTCCATTTAAAATAGCGGTAGCTGATTTAGTTGTACAAAAATTCTCATCAGAGAGCTTACTTTTGTTCGTTCAAACGGATGCTATTTTAACGACAGAATATTTAAATAGAGTAAGTATCATTTCATGTGTAATTTCTAATAAAAATATGAATTTATAATTATTAAGTTACATAAAAATTTTAGATACGAATGAATACGATAAGTCAATGGCAAATTTATTGTCCAATTCCATTTGTGGAATTCCATCCAGACTTAGCATACGCCGATGAATTGAAGAAGATAAACATTGATTTAAATCGTAACCATGGCAGATATGATGAATTAAATTATGAAAGTATTTCTTTTTACAAAATAGATTATCAAACAATGCGAAAAATGAATGAAGATTATATTCCTATTACTCATGGAGATAAAGATATTCCAAATAAAATGACAATAATGTCGGATAAAAATGTTATCCATTCGATATATGAACTTTTTATTTTTTATGGCAAATTACATGTATTTAGAGCAGTTGAGCCCGCATTAAAAATACATCACAATGTGATAAATTGCACTGATGAATTGAATGAGTATATAAGACAAAAATGTGTACTATCTAATAGTCGTCAAATTGGCCATCGTGGACAACTCGCTAAATTAATTAAGGAATATCACGAAAGTTAATATTTATAGATTAAATATAAGTGTGTACAATTATACACATTCAAAATATTATACATCATTTACCATTGTAAATCAAGGCTTTTCATATTTGTATTTTATATTTGCGTAAATACATATTCATATTAAAAATCTCACATTATGATTATCCACTCATTTCTATCATTTGTCTTGTGCTATGCATTATTTACTGATACCTTTTTATTATGTATCGTCATAACCTATTATTATTAATTAAAATTATTATTAGTATCAAGATTACAATAAAGAGCCCTGCCACCATTATTGCATCTATTATAATACAAAATTATATAGATGATGATGAACACGATGCAAATTTATTTAAAAACCAATATTGATAAGCTATGATGAAAATGTAAACACATACATACATACATACATACATACATACATACATACATACATACATATATACTTACATACATACGTAGCTATACAAATATTTTTGTAATTTCCTATATTTTTTTTCTATTAATATTATTCATAATGCAATTTGTAAATTATTGCGTGTTAATCACTGTCAGATTCTGATTCAGATAATTGTAAGTCATCATTTAGTAAATTATCCGGCATGTTCATCAACAACGACGGCGATGTCTTATTACCATTGGCGTGACCTTGAATAGAACAGAAAAAAATATATTATTTCATTTGAATAAACAAAAATTATATAGCAGAATGTAATTTAAAATTTAACCATTTGCCGTTGGGATGGAAATTGATCTGGAATCATTTTCAGGTTCTGATTCACTATCAGATGTATCTGAACTTGAGCTTGCTGTGCTTGAATCACTTAGCATACCAATGCCATTTTCTCTTAGCGTAGAATTATTCGCTGATGATGATATATTGTTTGTAGAAAGCAAATTATTCCTTAATGATGAGCGTTCTTGATTGACTTTAATTGATGACGCCGTTGCGGCTGCTACTGTTAATGATGATGATGAGGATGATTGAGGTGTGGAATGAAAATCGTCAAAATCAGAGCCAATCATTGGCAGGCTTGCAAGTAAATTCGTAGAGGTATGCTGACTCATCGAAGATGATTGGGTTGCTGGTGAACTATTAAACAGTAAAATATATCTACATTGCTTTTAAAGTTTCATATTTCATTTTGATAAATGTAAAAATTTAAAGCTTACCTATTAATGTTAGATGGGCTTTTGCCATGGAAAGGCGACAACCGCATCGGACTCGACTGGTATTGTATTGGTATCGGTGGCTTTGAATGAAGTTGCACTGTGGGATCTCTTTTTTTACCACTGGTCACTTTAGTTCGGCTAGTTGATCTTCCATGAGTCGGACTTCTTTTATATTCTATTGGCGTATTAGGTCTATTTAATAAACTATTTGACGATGGATTTGCCATTAATGAAGCTTGAGACTTTTGTTCAACTCGAGTTTTTTTCACTTGAATATTTGACGATAGCCTTTCAAGTGTTATTTCTCCAGTTACTCTATCAATTATTAGTACACATTCTTTGCTATATGGTCGATGAGAACCTTTAAAAATCGTATGAGGAATTCCTGCACCATCAAGATGCGGCACAGTTACTGTCATTGTATTATTTAAACCAACATCAACGCTTGCCATCTTCGAAACATCAACACTCGCAGGTTTAAAGTCATCTAAAAAATAAATTGTTTCATATATTTACCGTTGAAAAAATTAATATCGATTTAGATAGTGAATTAATATTTATAAATACAACATACATTTTAACGTATGGAAAGATGTACTTTTATCGTTGGTGAAGGTTGGTCCAAGTTTAAGTTCTCTTACTTCACGGCCCAAGCCCAATCGCTCAGCCATATCACGGCCAATACCTTGAAAACCACTTTGTTCTGCATTTGGTCCCGCTGAATTCTTCATTTTATTTTTTGTATAATAAATTTTCGCTCGTCACCTTTAATACTTCAATATTATACTAATAAATATATTATTCTTTTTCAGTGGAATATTACATTGCTTTTTTTCTCTTTTTATTTTCTTTCCTCACTATTTATTCTTGTATCTAGTAAACATAAAAAAAAATTAACGATATTATTGAAATGTTGTAAAATATTGTTAAAAATAAATTGCAAAGATATCATTGGAATGCATTGAAAAAAAAAAAAAAAAATAAAAACTTTATGCCGATAAAAGATTGGAGCAGGTATAAATAATTTATCCAATTTTTTTATTCTACGCCAAATTCAATAATCATTTTAACTAGCGTATTTTTTGTATTCTCGATACGATAATTCGCTAGATAATTTAATATGGACGCTGAAAGTTAATTTAAATGAAGAGAGTGAGAGAAAATAACAGGTCATTGCAGTAAACTTTAAAGTTACCTTCTTAACAGCTGTTGGGTGAAGTAAAGCACTTTTTGACATGAAAAAAATTTCACAAATGTCTGCGTCACATAATTTTTATGAATAGTAATTTAAATGCTTAATGAATAGAGGAATTGAAATATGTAAATTCAATAATTAGGAAGTATTTCGCAACATTTAAAATAATGTATACATCTATTTAAAAATGTATATATATTACTATGACCCAATTTGGAATTGAGTCGGTCTTCACTCCTGTCGTGCCTAAGTTCTGACACTCTCACAATACTTTTCACTACATCATCTATATTATATCTTTCAAGTCACTGCATTTTATATACAAATCAACTACACAGAAGTTGATCTCAGTGCTTTAGCAGTGTTCCACACCTAAGTGTTATGTAGTAGGCAATTGAATGTATAGGTTATACATTCAAACTATATACTATACATATAGCACTGCAGCCGAACCTTTTATGAATAAACTGTCAAAGTATGTGTGATTATAACTAGATTGGACATACACCTTATGGCAGTGCGGTCAAATTTGAGTCGCAAGCAGCGAAAATTACTAGAAGAGGAGAAAATTTTTTCATGTATACCAACCCTAAGCATTCATCATGATGAGAGAAGTAGAAGCAGCAGCATACTATTCGCATTGCAAGTTTGGCCAATCTGTCACACATGGCTCATTATATATATATATATATATATATATATAAATTATCCCTGTAAGAAAACATAAAAAAGTATCAAATTAAGCAATATGTAATCAGAAGTATTCCTAATTATTTTCTATTATATTATTGAAAAATATGCAATGATGACGATAATTATCCGATGATAAGTAAATATTAATACTTACAAATATGTTATCAGCAAAGAAATAAATTTGAAAAACCGCGCCAATGATTTTAAACATGATTGGCCGGTTAAAATTCCAGGTGAAAAATAGAGGACTACTACAATCTGGGATTGCAATTTTTATTATAAAAAAATGGAAGTTTACTTATAAATTATTTTATTATTATTATTATTATTATTATTATTATTATTATTATTATTCACTTTATGAGAGGGAAAGTATCATTAGTAGGTGCTGGCGCCGTGGCAATTATCGAAAGTTCTAATAGCCGCGAATCTGCTGCTTTTATTAAAAAAACTATATAACAATATAATAACACCCACATAAATGGATTGTATTTATAATAAACATTCATATAATGGCTCGTCATTACTAAAATAATATGAGTATTGTGAAGACAAACTGTCGAGTCTGATTTACAAATATATGTATATACATTTATAAAAAGCTTTATATATTCTATTTTGTACTCTATCATTTCTCACAATTTGATTTGTGTATTGCGTGAGTTTAACATCAATATCTGCAATTTCATTTATGTTATTACACAATTATTAATTCACACTGTAATTATAGCGAAAGAATTTCGGTAGACGTGTATGATATATACCACTGATGACGATTGAATATATAGATAATAAATATTTTCTATAATAATATAATCATGTTATAAAAAATGATTTTATACAATAAAAAACTCATTCAATAAATCAAGTTACTTCAAATGTAGATACATGTATATATGATTGCGGCACGATAAAATATCTCATAGATGTCTGAGTATGTTAATTTAGATTGATCCATCATCATTGCATGTCTGGCTGTCGTCTCGACTGTTGATTGCTGATCGGACAAATATTGTTTTCGTAGAACGCGAAGGGGCCGATAAGGTCACGACTCGTCGTCATCTACCCATTATAATATATCCTCCATACATTAAACCGACATATTTTACTTATATGCTCAACCATATACATGTATATATTTAGGACACTTACTTTATTCTGACGCACTTATTCGCACGTAATTTTTTAAAATTATTATTTCACAAATGTATAAAGTGAATAATAAGATAAAATAACTGAACAATGCATCAATTGAATCGTAAATAAATAATTCCTATAAAATATCAAATGTCAATAACTAATGAAATAAAATTCATCAATTATATTAAATATATCCGTCGTAAATATTATACCATTGTAAGTATTGATAACGTAAAATAAATAGAGTTTTTTTACCTTCAGAAATAAGAGAGTTATGTGCAGGTTACTAAAAATTTATATGGCCTCTTTAAGCCCCATAAAAGATATACGTATATGTTATTAGGGTTGATAGGGTTGGACGACTCACATTCATCATTGCCATACATGTGTAATTTTTTTTTCTTCACCACAAGTATGGTGATGCAACCCTATATGTAGGTATACATTAGTAAAATAATGAAGGGAGTTGAGCATCAGGTAACACATAGTCGCTGTAAGTAGTTGATGATGATGGTGTGGTGGTAATTAAGGGTGTCTTGCAATTTGAACCACAACTAAAAAAAAAAAAAAATTATTTTATTTTTTTAATTTTCTAACAATGGCTGTTATATTATTTTTGATTAATTAATATTATGTATCTTTACCTTATTAAAAATCAAGTCTTATAAATAATTGTTTTTTGTTTATATACTATAATAAGGAAAATATACAAATCAATTAATTAATTTTGATGATGTATTCATTAAATGTATATCTAATCACAATGTTTTTCAATTTAAATTTTAATTTTGGGTTAAACTGGATAATGAATTTCAATATGAATATCTATTATAATATTCAATGTCAACATTTTTTTTTTGTTTTTATCTGTATAAATTATTCCCAAAATTGAATTTTTCATGTAGGCCATTTTGTCATTATTATAATTTCGTAATTTCGCCTTATCTACTCCATCTTTTCCTGCAATAATTTATACAAATAATTATGTCGTATAATATAATAATAAATATTCGCAACAATGTTTCATCATATATATACATAGCCCATAAATCGGTAAATTACATATATGTGATACAATAGAATGAATTGATGACATTTGACCGATTATTGACCAGTTTATATGTATATATGCACAGTAGATATTCCTATATCTACATATCTTTATATATATATACATATATTATAATAAATATGAACATTTTACTTCTCTAAAAATTTCAATTGATAATTGCAAGTAGCTGATGTAACTTGTTGTACACAGTTTATATATGTATTATAGCAACATTGTATAGATATATAATTGATATTATAAAGTGATGTGATACTAATGAACGTACATTACCATTGTGTAGATTAATTAATATGTATATAGTTATATTACCATAAATGTATTGGTTATAGATAGACATATTTGATGATGGCGGTTATGCGCGGCTATTCAAAAGTCAATCGAACCTCATTATCCTTTCAATTGAAAGTTCAATAAATATTTGTGTCAATAGAGTTGAATAAAAAAATAAGAATATCCACTAACTATATTTATCAATAAATATTACAGTTTATCATACATATATGTATATTATATATTAATAATATCTATTAATTTATTTATTCAATAATATGGCGGGTTATTTAAAATTGTTGGTTAGAAAAAGAAGTAAAACACGAAATCAAAAATAAAAATTAATGGGACACATTAAAAATATTTATAACCGGGGTCAATGCAGCAGAGATTAAATAGACTCTCGGGGACAGAGGCGAAAAACGACAATATTTTTTTTAATGGCTTTCGCACGCATAAAACAGAGTTTACGATAAGAGGTTATTTCTCATGATTATTATATTTTTATATGTGTATGCTAAACGCACACACACATATATATATATATATATATATATATATATATACGTACAATAGTGTATATTATGTTTATTGCAATGTACAGAATAAATTTATCCACATTGGGGATATATAAATGTAATGAAATATGAAAAAATGAGAAATGTTAATAAAAAGTACAAAATACTTGAATGCATAATTATTTTCATAAATTTTATATTTATGAATATAAAATGAAATGCATTGGCTATTTTAATTTAAAATAATACCTACATTTTATCAATTATGCATGTCTGTCCTTCATTTCATTAATAATTATCACATGTTTATAAATGACGAAAGCAATATTAAAAAACAATTTCTCACCCCAAAAGTTTATCATTTTTTTATGTCACATTATATATGTTTATTTATACACACATATTACAATAGACAGGCTTTTATTATTAATTGCAGATTAGATTGAAAAAAAAAAAAAATTCATTTATTAATTAAGAAATTTTTAAAATAAAAATATTGAAAATTTCAATCAACATTTATTGAATCATTCATTCATTCATGAGAATAATATGTATTAATTTACATACATATATTGTTCAATAATATATATATATGTGCAAATAATATTCATGAAATGAAAAAGATCAGGTGGATTTAATAATAAAATTAATTGAATTAATCTTTTCTTACACTTTGTGGCTGTACAAACATATATATGTATGCAAATATACGTATTTATCATATTTTCTTTCCAATTATATTCTATAAAGTATGTATTTTTGATGTAATATACACTTATGTATATATCATTTCATTGATATTTATTGTTTTGTTAAGGATAAATTGGTTATATGAAGTAGATAAAAAAAATTTGCAATATTTTTGTATTTTTGATAGCGTTATAATCACAACAAAACAACGATAAATTTGGCCAGTATATGAATGTATAAATATATGTGTAGACATGTGAAAATGAAAAATAATTGGATAAATTTACATTTCGCATCATATATCAATTTTAATAATAATAGTAATAATAATTGTTCCTACAAAATTCATCAGTCAGGGCCCCCATATACGATTATCATTTATATACATAAATATATCTAAAATAATCAGATAAATGGAAAGACATTGTTATATTTGAATTAGCTATACTGTCAATAAAAAATAACGTAATCAATTTGATAAAAATAATAAATAAAATCTGAATATAACGATTACTTATAAAGTGATAGATTTATTCATGTATATAATATCACTTTTCCTATATATTTTCTTATAATTAATATATTGCATGCATATATTTAGTGATGGATGAACTATGATTGATAATTATAATATATATATATATATAATTATATTTTAAAATTGATACGATATTTTATATCTTAAAAATATGTGAAATAAATAATGATGTATATTATTATATATTATTATAGTTTATATCAATTATATAAGGTGTTATATCATATTTGACACTGATGCGATGATGATGAAGAGTGAATGAAGAATAAATCGTACAAGTATATATTATTTATGTATAATATGAAAAATGCAACATAGATATATATGAACCAGCCCATTGGCAGTTTGACTTTAGTATCATATTTCATATATATTATCATATGTGCATACATCATTTGATATGCATACATGTCTGATGAGTTTTTGATGTGATGTGAAATTGAATTACAGTATAGTGGTTAAATTGATTGTAAAAACATACATCCCGATTAATCATAGTATATTACGTGCTAATAACGTTATTAATACGTATTTTTTTCAATCATACATATATGCGTATACAGACTTTTATTATACACGATTAATTGATTGATAGATTATATAAACGAAATAGTTTTTGACCTCATGTCAGAGCACGATTTTCAAGGGTGCAGTATATATTACAACAATATAATCTATTGGACCATATATGTTACGCTAGTTTGAAACAAAATTACATTATTGTATGTATATAAGTATTTTAAGTTAAATAAATATTGTATGATATTAATAAGAAAAAAAGAACATACATACAATGAAATTCATACGCACATACAATCATACATAGATACAATAAACAGATCAATTATGATTAGTGCGAGATGCTATGAGCAGCCACATCGTTCTACCACCATACCCGGGAGACGTGAAAACACAATTTGATATTCATTGTCAAAATAAAGCATCGTTATTTCAGATAATTTCCTTGGCGCACAACAAGGACCAGTATTGTTTGGTGGCTCTGCCAAGCTAACTATGTGCGTATTTGGATAGGCAGGCAAAAATGCCATGGGACAATCTCCTGAACAATAATTGGCATCGTATCTGTAAAATAAAATTTTTCATCCCTGTATTTCATTTTACTTTTGTATCTTTATATGACTTTGATGTTTTTTATCATAAATATGGAATATATGTATTGACTCGAACAGGGATCTAATTAACTAAATATTTATAATGTGTATAAGAACTTACTTTTTTGGGGCAATTATCCAGTCCCATCCAAACTTTTCAAAATCAACTGTAAGCTTATAACGACAGCATCGAGTTTCTTGACTTGCCTCATCACAATTGAGTCCAACATTCCTTTTAACTCTCGCACCGCCTCTTGGCTCACGATCCTCTATCTGAATTTCCAAGTAGGGAGCATACTCACCATTAGGATCAGTTTCAACATGCCATAATTTTTTTTTCCCTCCAATATCAGTGCGAATGTCATCACTATCATTTAAATCTTCCTCAATATTGAGAACTACACCAAGATTATCACGGGGATGCTTAAACCATTCAGTAACCATGCGTCCAAGTTGAATTGTTACCCAGGTACCACCTTCCTTTCCACCATTTGGTCGCAAATGTTTGGTTTTTAATGGCGGACCTAAAATAGGTGATTCACTATCTGATGACCGTTCATCTCGGAGAATTCTCTGAAGCGTAATTGTTACAAGTTCGTTTTCTTGTTGTTGTTGTTGTTGTTGTTGTTGTTGTTGTTGTTGTTGTTGTTGTTGTTGTTGTTGTTGTTGTTGTCGACGATTATTATATCGATGATGATTGCGGCGATGACGATGATGGTATTTATAACGACGATGATGAAAATGATGATGATAATGGTGTACAGTTTTTTTTTCTTCCTCTTCTTCCTCTTCTTCCTCCTCTTCCTCTTCTTCTTCCTCTTCTTCTTCCTCTTCTTCTCCCTCATCTTGTTTTTCCGCTGTTGCTTTTCCTCTATCTTTTGTATTTCTGTTCTCCACCTTTTCTCCAACTTGCTTCACAAAAGCTCGAGACACTTCATCAGAATTCACCAGTGATTCTTTCTCCTGTATCCACAAGGATAATTCAGCCTTTGTCACACGATGCTGTATAATTTTATCAGAAAATTTGAAATACAACACCTCCAAACTATCCTGCAAGTACTTCAGTCTTTGATCTGAAACAAATTCCAATAAACATTATATGTACATAGATTGCAAAATAAACAGATTATATTAAATATTAATACTGAAATATATATGTGTATGCATGTAGAATAAATAAAATTTGTATGCGAATAAATTTATCGCACAAGTAGGTGAATAATCAGAATTGCCTCAAGGGGTTATCGTAATTTCATGATGAAATTAAGTTTGAGATATTCGAGAATAAAAGACCACACAATTTTGCATGTGACTGTTCCATCTATATATATTTATATAATAAATAGAATATTAATAGATAAATAATTTCACCTTGCACCTTTTATTCGTTAACCTAATTCATGTAAATTAAACTACAAGAGTAACGCGTCACATAACCTAATAAACATACAGAAATACAAAAGTAAAAAAATAACAGAAAAAATATCTCTTAACTAAGCCGAATTACACGATAATCTTATTATCACAGTAAATATATACGCATGTGTAGGTATAAATATAAATAATCTATAAATAAAAATTATTTGCAAATATATTTTTCTCATACCTAAAATTACAATTATACCTGATGTCTTTGTGCCATGTAAATGTCTATATCAAAATTAAAAATATCAATAATTCCATCGATAGTATAATACAAATAGTATAAACAATATATTAATATACTAATATTTATGATTAATGAATAATTATTCATATTATTTATATAAATTGTATACATAATATATATTGCTGTAAATAATGAATTGCGGGGAGGAAATATAAACATAGACTATAGATATGCATTCATATGTGTACATATAAAGTTGCAGCGTGTTGTTTCATTCTATTGATACGAGGGTATTGCAGTCATGCAGTCGTTGAATGTTAACTGTCCACTGTCGACTTCCATGAAGGGTAAAAGCTGCTTCAAATGACTGGCTTAAATCGTATATACCGTTATGCGTGTCGTTTTTTTTTTTTATTTCTTCCTTTTTTTTGTGTCGTCTTGGCTGTACTGCAGACTCTGCAGCAATGAGAGAAGAGAATCGCTCCCTGATGTACAATTGGTGTTAATAAACATATACAATAAAGAATTTTTCATCTATACAATATTAATAAAAAAATCTAAACAAATATTGAACATGAAATACAATTGTTATAATACATCAAATATGATGAATCGCACGAAATATTTTTTAAAAATTTTTACCCTGCATTCATGTATTTATTTAAATTTAAGCACACAATTATATATATTTATACATGTACATGCATTGATTGCCTGCGTGTATATACAATGTAAAGGATGATTATATATTTCGTCGTATTAAAAATCGAAAGGGGAAAATATAAATGATGAAAAGGGGCGTGGATTTATGATGTGATGCGTCTGGTAAAATGGCTGATGGGCGGCTTCGAGGGCAGAAGCCCCTTGCGTGTGTCTAGCGCCAAATTGTCTTCAACTCATATATGTATTTATATATTAATGTATATGTATATGAGACGATGTAAACTTTTTTTCTGTGGGCTTGCGGGCTATAATAACCGTCAAGCATATACATATAACAATTCGCAAAATATTTTTTTTCAAATTCAATCATGGACAATATACTAACCAAATTATATGCATGAATTTATATGTGTAATAATTCGTATAAAAATAAGAGAATGAAAAATTTATATATGGTAATTATATGTTATTTTTGAAAATATTACATTGCATGACGTGAAAATTATATTTAAATGTACAAATATTTAATATATTTATTATAAATTATGTATTTAGGTCAGATACCCGTTTAATTTATCATTAAAACAGCTGAAGTGATTAAAACAATGTATTCACTTTATATTTAATACATCTATACTTCATACCTACATAACCTAAGAGATGAATAAAGTCTTGCAATTATTTAATTGTGAATGAACATTGAGAAAAAATATAAGGTACGGAAAAAAGTTTTATAATTTACAATATATATAATAAATAATATATGAAATTATATAAAATACCGTATGCATATATTAATTAATTATTTAATGTTTCAGAGATTATAGAGACAGATATGATTAGTGAATTTCGTGTTTTTGCTGATTATTAACTACACACTAATATAACGTGATGCGATGAGCCTGACCTAGGCTGTACACCGACCTTGACCTTCAACGCTTTGTAAACGTCGTCGAGGACACGGACGACGTCGACGACGACGACGACGACGACGATTAAGACAAGGACAACGTGAGTTGTCGGTTAAATTGTAAGTGAAATTTAGCCATCAACCCACAGAATAAAATTGGTTGATTGGCCTCTGTATCTTATGGGTGTTTATTTTTCATTATTTTTTTGAGCCATTTGGTTTAATGTATCAAGTGCTCATCCATCTATTTATATATACACACAATATATACTTTAAATATTGGAATAAATTTATAATAGATAGGTAAATTTTATATTCATCATGTCCTGTTTATATATGATTTAATTATTTATTTATTTATTTATTTATACTTACGCGGATGAGCAAGAGCAAAAACACTCTCAGTTTTCGCACTATACTCGTCCATTTGTTCGTGATAAGTGATGCTTGGCTCTTGAGACTGCGGTTGATCCGCCTGCATTCCGTACATATCCATGAGCTTGGATATTGGCGGTATTCTTGGCAGTGCTCGACCAGTCATATTTGGCGCCTGTTTGAGTCCAAGTCTGTTGAGAATTTGTTCCTTAATTGCCTCGAGACTCAATGCCCGAATCTCTTCGTGCATTCTACAGGCATTGCAGCCCCCATCACGATTATTATTGCTCGCAAATGCTGCTATTGATGACACGTTAAATGGTGAATTTGCGTCTCCGAGGAGTATAAACGCGAGTAATAACACCCTTTTCATTTTAATCATATAAATCTATCTAAATTAAAGATTAATTTAACAAATGATCAATTTTCAAAACAGTTGCTTTCAGTTGAATAAAATATTAGAATGAGCATTTCAAGTGTCGCTGAAATGCGCTTTTATCATTTTCAATAATTTTCGAGAATTTTCTAATTATATTTATTTTGATGATAACGATGTTAATAATTTTGTTATCCATTGCTAGTGCAATGCATTATAAATACACAATTTCATATATATATATATATATATATATATATATATATATATATATATATATATAGGTAGTGCGAATTGTTTTTAATTATATAAAAATGAAAACTAAAATTATGGTAGAAGAACTCAATTTTATTGTATTTCACTTTCAAAATTTTCACAAGTATACGTAGCGCACTTGTATCGTACTTGATATCCACAAATAAAAACACGCGGCATTATTCATGCAATAATAATTCCAAGCACGTGTTATATATAATTAATATACCACCTTACACATAATTAACACACCCTATGTTGTCATTTAATTATTCAATAATTGCTTTGTATACAAGTATTTTCTTTTTAATATTCCTCTTTTATCTTCCAATAATTTATTCCATTTCCAATATGTTTGATCGATAAATTTACCAATTGGTATTATACATATCGTCCATTTCACTTATCAACTTTATTATAATACCGTATTTAAAAAATATTATTCATTCAAAATATTAAAAGACATTAATTCGCACAACGTTGAATAATTCATTATTAAAATCGTTAATAATTCTTCAAATTCCAGGAGTCATTTATCCAGCAAAAAAAAAACTCCAAAACAGAAATAATTGTTTACGAATAAGAAAAATGAAACTTTCGGCGGGAGTGCCCGCGGAAAATCCTCGCGACTAGCAGTATATACGAGGAATGACGCGCTACGCGGTGAATCCTCGCGTCTGTTCGCCAAGTGGGAGAGTCAGTAGTAAGTATAAGTGAGTGAGTGAGTGAGTGAGCTGAAAGCCAAAGTATGTATTTTGACATATACATGTGTGTACAATCCACAAGAGCTAGTATATATATATATATATATATATATATATATATATATACATATATATATAATGATAATGTGAAGTACACATGTCTCTGCTAACATATGAAATCGTGCGTGTTTATGTGCACATGTGAGGTATGCATGTGTGTGATGATGATGATGATGATGAACGACAAAGAAATAAAGAAATTAAAGAGTGCAATAGCTAGTATATATGTGTGTATGTGTTTGGTACGACTCAGAAGTATATATATATATGTATGTGTATATATGTTTATATTATATATTAGAGAGAGAAAACTTGAAATATATAAGAAACGATTGCTTGATGCAGCGCAGTGTCAAAATTTATTACATTCATTACTATATTCATTCGTTGAAATTATTTGATTGAGTATTTTTAAATAAGTACATACATATATACATTTATATGTATGTGTGTATGTATATTATTTATTTATTTATTTATTTATTTATTCATGTAGATGATATATAGAGTAATGGATAAGATATTTTTTGAATTTTGTATGTAATTTTATGTATGAAGAAATAGTTGAACTTGTGAATGAGATTTAATTTATTATTTGGTTGATATTGTGCGTGAATAATGATGTTATGGGTAGTATACATTTATTTGTATATATTACATCTTGAATTGTCTGATGCACTATACTGGCAGTAACAGCACCACGTGCTTCCGCCCCACGCGTCGACTCAGCTGCAATCTATCATATTCTACTATATACATAATAATATATATATATATGCAGGGATGTACTCATAAATCATGCTAAATTTTTCTTCAAACATATGAGTAGGTATGCATCTGTGCATGTATGTGCAGTGAAGAGAATTCGTTGGATCTTATACTTGTTTAGTGAATATTAATTTATTTAGACCGTTGAATTTGACAAAAAACAATTTATATTATTTAGTAGATTTATTTATTTTTTTTATCTTTGGTTTTTGATTCCATCAATTTATAATTTATTATGTATTATTATATATTATACACATTCTATACATTCAATGAATAGAATAATAATTATATAAATAATAAAGTGTAGAGAGCTATGTTGATAAATAATTTGGATAAATATATTTATATAAAATGCATATGTTGATATTTATATTTTAAATATATATTCATTATATATTGTGTTTAATGTGTGGATGTATGTATGTATGTATGTATGTATGTATGTATGTATGTATGTATGTATGTATGTATGTATGTATGTATGCAGTTATACATGTGTATTAAATTTACCATACTTCACACTTGTCAATTGGATTCATTCCAGAGCCCTTTGGACAATTGAATTCAGCTGCAAATTCAGGGAAATTTGAAAGCGGTCCTATTACACGATATTTCGGTGGGCAATGAGAATCTTTTTCAATTTGTAGACCAATAGCTTCGGGTGTTATTGCTGAACACCATACCTGAGCAAAATTCACAAAAAATAATTGTCGGTGGGTTAATTTTAAACCGGGCAATGGCATTTTATCTTGATGAGTTTTAGGCGAATTTAAATAGGCATGATATGCTGCTTTAAGACCACCATTATCTGCAATATTTTCTCCCAAAGTTTGTCTTCCATTAACATTATGACCATTTACTTTTAAATTGCCATATTGCTCAATGAAGCATTCAGTTTGGATTTTAAATCTTTCAATTGTTGCATTATTCCACCATTTATGTAAATTTCCATAACGATCATATTCTCTGCCTTGATCATCAAATGCGTGAGTTAATTCGTGTCCCATAACAACACCGATTCCACCATAATTTAAACTTGACGGATTATCCATGTCATAAAATGGGTTTTGTAATATTCCAGCGGGAATAACAATTTGATTTTTCGTTGGTGTATAATACGCATTTACTGATGGTGGTGTCATAATCCATGTTGTTTTATTCGCTAGTTGATCAAGTTTTTCTAGATTTTTTTTCAATGTATATTTATTCACACGAATATTATTGTAAAAATATTCATTTTCATTTATATCTAAATCGTGATAACGTTCATCAAGTTGACTTGGATTTAATATAAAATCCGGAAAACCGATCATATCAGTAATGGCATTTGCTTTATCCTCAGCTGACATTCTAGTTTCGCTGTCCATCCAATTGAGATTTTTAAAATTTTTAACAAATGCATCACGAATATTCATTACCATTTCTTCGGCCTTTGGATTATTTTTACCATGAAATACTGATCTGACAAACATGGCGCCAACGGCAAATCCCATAACATTATTTGTATCAGTAACACAATATCTCCATTGTTCTTCACGCCCCTCAGAACCGATCAAAGCTTTTCTTAAGCCTTTATACGCTTCTCTGAAAGGTTTGGATAAAAATGCCGTGAGTGATCGAACTGTTTGCCATACAAGATAATTATTCAGCACTCTGAAAATATATAATTTTATTATTATTATTATTATTATTATTATTATTAACAATAATAAAATTGTCATTTATAAAATTTACATTTTTCCATTTGATGTTTTATTATAGTCTTGAACGAGTTTGGTGAGTTTTCGAAAATACTCTGGCGCGAAATTCACAACCATAATTTTGTTATTGATTTTTTTATTCAAAAATTTGGTGGCATTTTGAAAATAATCTACCCATGAAATCTAAAAATTTTTCAGAGAAATACTAAAATCAATATAAATATAAATAAATGTAATAATAGCAATAATATTAAAAATAAAAATGGATGCATTAAAGAAAAAAAAATTACAACTAATAATAGAAAATTATCATGACAACAGACAATATGTAATTAATTAATCGGAATAATAAACCGTGTGTAGCTTATATACGTATACTGACAAATGGTGCTAGTTTTTGCAGTTGACCAATGGACATCAAGTTGTAAAGTTTCTCCTCGTCTCTGCGTTCATCTTGGGGCGTTGTGATCTCCGCCAATTTCGTCTCAAAGTTGATGATGGCCTGCATTTGGTGTTGTGTAGCGTTCACCTCACCTCCTAATAGTACGCCGATCTGTGCACGGATATTTCGCACAGTATCTGTACTCGACTCGTTTTCGCCAAAAGCAAACATTGTGTTGTTTCACTCGGGTTGTTACCTTGGTCATGTAATCCAAATATGCCGCTAGCACTTTGCCGTGCTCCGTTTTATTCAAATAGTTATCAGTCGTTGGTAGAGTAAGCCCGCCCTGATCAAGCTAAAAATGATTAATTAATGATATTATTAAATTATTAATATATTAATAATAAAGTATAAAGTGTATTTACTTGACAAATCTAATTGATTGGATATATTAATCGTCGTATACCTGTATTATATGTCTCGTACTATTTCTGTCATCTTCATTCACTGCCCATGAGAATAGTCCACCCATATTGTAAATATTTTGCAATACATGCATACTTGTTTGTAAATTCCAAGTGGATATATTGAAATTATCACCACTAATATTCCAACCACCAATATCATTTAATAGATCCAAAATTGGTTTATTGCCAAGACTTTCAATCGTTTCATTTGCATCCATACACGATAAATAATATAATTTAGCTTTTTTCTCAGCTTCCGACATCATTTCTGACAATGGTTTCTCTATAACCGCAAACATTATATATGTATTCATATATGTTAATTTCAAATAATAACCACAATCATCGTACCGAGAACATTTTTAACAACTAGCTGATTTTCTTGTTCCAATTTTCCAAAAGTGCCCCACATACTTTTACCATCTGGTATTGGATTTTTTTTAATCCAACCACCGCAAGCATATTCATAAAAATCATCACATGGATCTATTGATGGATTAATGCTGTTTATTATCGATGCAGCAACGGTGACACAACGGTCTGTCAAACAATGCGGACCATCTGAATTTATTTAAAAAATTATTAGTCTTTATTATTCATTCATCCATAATTCACCACCGTATTCATAAACATAATTTACATCTTTATAATAGACAATTAATTACTTATATAATATTCATCACCTTGGTTATTAAAGTCAGCATCAAGTTCATGGTCATATGGATGTTTATGAGCCATAGTAATAAACAAAATAAAAATGAACATTCCCAGACTTAAACATATAGTAAAGAGATATCGTTCAAGTGTACTTCTCGTTTTCCAAAGTGATATCCGCTGGAACTTAGTACAATTTTGATATGTATTCCTTCATATATTTTATTTACTATCAATTAATGAATTCACTATATATATAAATATCTTATTGTAGCTCACCGAATGATATCTTACATGTGTTCCTGTGGTGCTGATACCCTCGCTATTGAGGACAACTGAACCAATGCTACTACTATCATCATCTTCAAATTCTGCTTGCTTGTAATTCGTCATCTATAAATTTCGTTATGTAAAATGAATGAATATAAAATAAATTTGATGGTAAAATTACAGCGCCACTCTATAATATTATAAATAAATTATCAATTATATCAAATGTTCAATGTAAAATGTTGTTTGTGAAAATAAAGAGGTTCTGCTAGAGTTATATCGCGTAAATTATTAATTATATAGATTCATAAATGCGCGTGCGCGACCAAATCAGTCCAAATTCCTATCCAGTGGGGTAGTAAATATATATATATATATATATATATATATATATATATATATATATATATATATATATATATATATATATATATATATATATATATATATATATATATATATATATATATATGTATTGCGTCAGCAATTGAATTGATCATTCATTTTTCTTTTTATCTCACATTATTTTTTATATATTTATATTATTCATTATCAATAATTCATTCATACCACAAATTAAAATTCAATAAACTTACTTTTACAGACATTTTGTATTATTATGAATATATTTCGGATTATTCTGTATAAATGATGCTGTATTACACATATATACACATGAAATATCACATATCCTTTATCAATCACACAAGATAATACTTTTTATTATTGTAATAATATTGATAACGAATATTTATTATATAGAGTGAATGATGCTCTGCTTTTCTTTTTAATTTCGTTATTAAATGTATATTTTTTATTTCTCATCAACAATTTGTCTTGTTCACATTCAGTTGCTCCATATCCACTGTTACTCTATGTATATATATAATAAAACTATTCAATTTCCATCCCTTGGCTTCTTTTTATCCAGCCCCTCAGTAGGTATTAATCCAATGGCACTATACATATATTGATTTTCATTTAAGTTAGAGCTGCCATCTGTTTTTCAATACATACATATGTATATTTGTTATTTATTTTCTCATATACCATAATTTTTTCAATAAATAACAATTTCATTCCATACTCATTTAATTATTTATAAATAAAATATTTTAATAATTCAAACAATGTGTACATTGGATTCCATATACACTCCATAGATATTTAAATTTACGAGTGTACGCATTTATACACAAAATATAGGTTGAAATTAAATAGATAAATAATAATTATGTCTATTATTTATGAAGAAATTATTTATAATCAGTCATGTAATATTTTTTATTCTATACCGGTTTGCTATTTTGAAATAAATGATATTTATATTATTTGTTATATTTTTCTGATTGTTGAATGTTTTATACGTGGCTTTAGTTATTTGTCACTGTATGTTAGTTCCAATATAATTGAAATTATTTAATTTTTCTAATATATTATTTTTGAATTACAGAAAACCTTTTTTGAAATTTTTCTCTCTATGAATGCTTTCCCAACAATAACAAATAAATCCATAGTAAATATATAATAATCTATATTACATATTTCAAATTTTTAAGACGTTGCAGCAGCCATTTTTGATATATAAATTATTCGTGCATTGTTATATGATATGTAGATATGAAATATAATATTATTATGTCATATATATAATTATGTACAGCAGATATTATCAATTATATGTGTATAATATGTAAATAGTGTAAACAAATAAAATATTTTGGCCGCACGTAAGTGCAAAAGGAATAATTTAAAATTCAAAATATAAAATTCATAATTATCACACACTCACAATTATCTATATCACAAAAGTGCAAAAGCCAAAAGGAAATCATCATAAATAAAATTTATTATATATCAATGAGAATTGAAAGTATAACATACGATATGTAGATAATACATTGATAAATACATAGAAAAACGCTGCATTTTTAAGATAGACATTGTGGCACTTTGATGATAATTGTTATACAATTTAAATAAATTGAAAATTTAAACTTAAGAATTTGTATATAATACAACAATCAATGATTAACAAAATTCCAGTGCCACAGGCAAAATATAAATTGTTAAATAGTGTACAAGAGTAAGTTAACATTTTCTAATTATAATATTAAATATAAATATAACATTAACATATTAATATTAAAAAAAAAAAAAAAAAAAAAAAAAAAAAAAAAAAAAAAAAAAAAAAAAAAAAAAACGGGTTTTTCCACGTCTTGTTCATATAAAATTAAATTAATAGGTAGCATTATGCATATGTATATATATTTATTGTGTATCAGGTCAATGCGTCAAATTGTATATTGATTTTGTTTATTATTAGAATTATCGGAATGAAAAATTGCATACAAAAAGGTGACACATATCTCCATATGAATAAATAACATGATAAAGAATATAATCGCTTTAGTGCTGTTCTGCGTATGAGAGTGAAAAATTCAAGATATCAGTATTATTTTTAATAATATATAACATTTATTTTGATTCCACGGTTGTTTTAGAAAACGTTGGAGGTCACCGGTGTTTTATCTCATAAGTTTATTGTTGATAATCATTGGAATATTGTTCATTACTCGTGGCTGGTTTCTCATATTAACGGCAATTAGTCGCAGCACAGAATCCAGGACGATTAATTTTGAGGATGCCACGATTGCTGCGTGGTCATGCAGGGCTAGGATGTACGCCGAATCGTCGAAGGAAAACCAAGATGCTGACAGGAACACCACCGTTACCACGGCAAACTCATCCACCTCCTTCTTCACAAGGTTTGCATATTTTTGTTACATTATATAAATAAATGACATATTATTTTTTACATTTACATGTGACTGCAGTAGCAAAATTGTCGTCTGCTACTACACCATATCGAGCAACATGAACACGTCGTGGGAGCTCAGTCCAGCTCACATTGACCCTTATATTTGTACGCATATTATCGTGGGTTTTGCGAGCGTGGTGAACTGTACAATCAGTTTGGGTACAGCTGAGGAATTATTACAGCAAATTATAAATCTAAAGTTACATCAGCCCAAACTGAAAGTTATGGTATCAGCCAGTGGAATAAATGAGCTCCAGCATGGTTTTCCAGAAATGGTTAAAACACATGCTAATAGAAAATTATTTATCAAATCAGTATTAAATTTAACGCGAGTTTATAATCTTGATGGTTTGGATATTGATTGGGAATTTCCTGTTTGGTTGGGGGCCAATGATCGTCAACGTATTTGGTTTATTCAATTGCTCCAAGAGACGAAAAAAGAGTTTGATCGTAGTGGACGTAATTTAACATTGTCTGCAGCTGTCGCATCGCCTGTAGCTATTATTGATGAGAGTTACAATGTACCAGAGATAGCTGAGCATGTTGACTTTATTAATTTAATGTCTTATGACTATCATTATTACGTGTGGTATTTACCGTTAACTGGATTAAATGCCCCAATGTATGCCAAATTATCAGATTCAGGTTACGCGGCAACACTTAATGTTAATTATTCAGCAATGTACTGGGTCTCGAAGGGCATGCCAAGAGAAAAAATTGTAATTGGTATTCCAACTTATGGACACTCATTCAAATTAGATAATGTGAATAATCATGGAATAATGGCGCCAGCCAAAGGTTTCGGACATCTTGGTATTTCGGGTTTTACTCTTTATCCCACTGTTTGCTGGTTCATCAATACTGGCGCTAATAAAGTCTATGATAAAGACAGCAGGACTCCATATGTTTATAAAGACGACGAATGGATATCATACGATGATACTACTAGTGTTTTGGAGAAGGTTCAGTGCATTGTTACAATTAAATTTATTCATCATTATCTTTAATTTTCTTTTTAGACTTTGGACGTTGATTATTAATTCTTATAATTTTTATTGAACTTTTTAGGTTCGATGGATTAATGCTAATGGATTTAAAGGCGCTATGGTCTTCTCGTTAAATACAGATGATTGGAATGCAACTTGCGATAAAAAAAATACATTTCCACTGACTCGGGTAATCGCGGCAAACATTATTGGATTATCTAGTAAGAATACAGCGTCTGGCTCCTGATTTTTCACTTCATTTCCATTGTCTACTTTTATGAGCTGTTTTTACTGTCTAATCAGATGCTTTATGCCAAAGATTCAGTCATTCTATAATGTAAATTATTTGATTGCACATTTTACAACTTACTTATCTATTAAGATGTATGGTTCATTAAATGTTTATATTTATTGAAAATAATAATCCTATAAATTTTTGGACTCGAATATTATATAGTAATGTTTCCGGTGAAAAAATTCGCATTGGAAAGAAAATTTAACGAAAGTTAATTTAGAAAAAAAAATGTGCACACCGAAAGGTTTCAATTTGTATATTAATCATATATGATTCTATTTAATTCCATTTGATAGCACTCAATTGTCTAACTTTCAATAATATTGAGTGATAAATGTTTGATTTGTTTGTTTCACTTTCAAAGAGATGAAAATTGAAAATTAAGAATTATTTTGAAGGCGCAACTTGTGTACCTAGTATAATTCATGTATTATTGATAGCATTAATTTCATATATATATGTGTATAATTATATTAAAAAAAAAAACAAATAATTATATATATTCAATATATGAAATGGATTTAATCTCATCTTGCTCAATTCTGTGTAATAAAATATTCCGTGAGAATTTATCAGATTTAATAAATGTTATTCAACTACATTGCGGCTATTTATATCATCATCAGTATTATCATTAATATTTTTGTCTTTCGAAGCCACAGTGTTCAACTTATTGTAGTCGACCTCTCAGATTGTTTGCGTATCTTTGCTATGATCCACGAGATTAATGTCAAAATTAGTTAAAGAAATAATAAAGAAATAAGAAAAAAGTCTCCCCCCCCCCCCCATGCATTAAAGGTAAGAAATGAAAAATAGTGATATGAATATTTGAGGATAAAAGATGAATTTGTGTTATTAATATTTTTCCTATAGTTACTCATTGGCGATTTGTCATCGCTAATAATTTTTTTTTCTCATTTCAATTACTTTATTATCATATGATTTTTTAATTTTATTTTATTATTTTCATTCTAGTTTTAGTCATTAAGAAGGCGGTCGTCATAGTGATATATTACTTTTAGTAAAACCTATTGAATTCAAGCCCAACGACAACGCTATCAAATTACCGTCATATTTGACCGTTCATTTTTGTTACAGTCATTACATTACAAATTAATAGTTCTTGTTTATTTATTCATTTTTTTTTTTTCCATTCTTCACCGCCATTAACTTGACCACAAGTTTTGTCGTGTGGTTTTGACCATTTATCCTTAAATATTTTCATATTTTTCCTTTTTTTTTTATTTTTATTTTTATTTTTCACGCATTCATTTAAATATTATTTATTGTTGTTAATTCAAACTCGGTGTTATATTTCCGTTCCACTGTATCTCAATGCTTGGCCACTTGGTTTGTAACACAGTCAACATTGGATTACTGTCCAATATACACTTGACCGTACATTCAAGAAGCACTGCCTCGCCCGCACGATAAACAATACAATTATCCGGATTGCTACGTGGCAAACCATTGTAATGTAACAATGGAAATGTATCAGGACACGTACGTGGTTCTTCGGGAAAAAATTCATCCATAAATGACGCCAATAATATAATTCCTAAAGATTCACTGTCCAATTTTTTCCTCATGATATCCACACTAAAAATGAAATTATATAAATCATTAATAATTAAAAATAATCATAAAATGAACGAATACAACAAATATTCATTATTATTCAATAATTGAAGGGAAATGTTACTATTCTGTATCGGCGACAAGATCAAGCTCAGCAAGTACATCCTGAAGTAAATTTGCCGGTATAAAATTATTTCCCTCTGGATCGAAACGTTTAAACACACGCCTTGCTTGTTCTGCAGGCGTTTCTGGACTTACTAAACGTCGATCGGTTGAGAATAGAACGGTTAAATGTGTTTCAGAGCCCAATACCCAAACAGGATGCGAGGGTGATTTGAGAAATGTTCCAACTTCACAGAAACGCAAATGCTCAAGAAATGCGAGAAACCCAATAGCATTTTGTTTATCAATTCCACGTAACTCTATTTTTTAGAAGTGACGGAAAATGAAATCAAATAAAAGAAAAAATGAATAAATAAATAGATAAATAAGTGAATGAAACAAAAAATAAGTAAAATTGATCATTAATTGTAATAAATTTTTGTGTTATTTTGAAATTTTATGACATACTTAATCCTCCAACGTCTTGATCGTGATCCCAAACGTGACTTACAGCTCGTCCTGTCAACATTAAATTAATAAGGCTTTGACTGCCATAACCATAAGTTGAATCAATGGCAGGTTCAGTTTGATCTGACATTTCTGAATGCATTCCCGGTATTCCTTTGGTACAAACAACTGTATATAACAGTAATAATACGCCAAATGGCTCTTTTAATGTATTAATTCTCATCGTAAAATATTTTTTAACGTCATCGATACTCATTGTAGTATATATCCTCAATCTTGAATGAAAATAATTCGAATCAAATGTTATTTTTGATGAATCAATTGTCGTGCAGTCAGATTGTTCAGTATTTTCTGTTCCATCCATCGTTTCATTGACTGGTGATGCAACTGTTTGCGATAATTCACCATTAGGCATCACATTATCATCATTGTCAAAATTTAGTAATGAATATTTTGGAAATTGTGGATCCGATGCTTGGAGAATAATTTCCGTTGAAGCCTTTATTAATAGCTCATTCTGTTCATCATTTGTTATGTTTTTCCATGTGTCAGGCGGTCCTTTCAATAGTAAATTTTTAATAATATAAGCCTGTACAGGCGCAATAACTGCACAAGGTCCGCCCTCCAATTGAACTAGTGCCGTTGGTTCATCAGTGGAAAATTGAAAACCTACGAAATTCATTGGATTTATTTGTCAATAATTCATACACATATATTAGACTTCATTATTTCATATCATCATCAATGAATGCCAATAATTAAACTATTAAACCTTGTGCCCAACGATTAAATACATCTTCTTTAACATTATTGCCCCATAATAGCACTTTTATTTCCTTGATGAGGTCCTCGTCAACAGTACCAGGGTTATGCGCCATTATTCAATTACGTTGATTAATACCTCACGTGGAGGATTTATTTATCCAACGCTTCTATAATAACTTATTACTTTCCAGTTATCATAGTATCAAATAATTTATTGCTATTCCATTAATTCCAGGAATGTTCCAATGATAAAGAATAACAAATCGAAGATTGCCCGGAATATATAACCTATATCTTCCGGTCGACAGCTGCCACGAGCGGCGCCATCATGGATTTCTCAGCTGATCACGTGGTTTCCTGCAATTTATCCCTTTTTATTTTGCGTCTTTTTAATATTCGCATGTGTGAAATCAGTGTTAAAACACACACACATGTACATAATAATATTAACAACAAGTGGGTCGATAAATTTTCCCGCGCATTTTATTGCGCATGAGCACTTGTGAAAAAAAAAACACATACACAAACTAAATATATAAATGTAATAAAAAATATATCATTGCTTTACATTAGAGATAAATGTTGTACATGATAAGTGCAGTTAGATAACAGTAAATATATATACATACATACATGCATGCATATATATATATGTTACGAGCAAAGATGATAATCCGGTCAATGACGATAATTCACGTGAAAATAAAATGAAAATAAAGATAGACATTTACGTCATTGTCCGGCCATTATCTTCACTGACCAATTATCATCTCTGCCCGCAAGATATATATATATATATATATATAGACTATTATTTTTACATAAATTTCGCATGTTTTATATTTAAAAATTATTGCGCGATAACCTCAAAATGGCTGCCACTACGATGTACAGTGTGCATGTTCAATACGATATGACACTATTTGAATGTTGCGTTGAAGAGACAAGTAAAATAATGTGTGGCATAATGGATTAGTGCACACGTATATTATTTACGTATATGTATTATGTAACTGGCCAACACAAATAAAACTTAATAGTGTTTACTTTTGAGCAATTTACACAGAAATTTATAGATTATGTAAATGAATAATAAGAAATATTTCTATAGATTAACAATGAATGCCTGCAAAAGTTTGTATGTGGCAGCAGGATTTAAGGAGGATTGCATAAATATAATATCCCAATTTGAAATATTGGAGCAACCGACGTTTCATAATTTTTGTAATATTTGGAATGATGTAAAGTTTTCTTATGTATTTGCGTGAGTTTATTTGTTTATTATAAATTAAAATGAAATGGAAGATATATATCTGTGTATTTCATGATAATATTAAATGAAATAATTATTTTACAGAGGACGTGCATCACATGCAGAATTGGTAGAGTTTGCAGAAGAAGCGCTTGATATTGCTAAAGAATTTATTTCGGCTCATAAATCATTTAAAACAATCATTGGTGGAATTTATCTGCTGTATGGATTGTTTTTTACAATGCCAGTTTCACAGCCAAAAATACGAATGGTTTTCACAGACTGGCAAAATATTATAAAGCTTCAAACTCTTTTTTATCATAATAAACAATACGATGCTGTATATATTATCAATCAATTAATTGAAAAAAATGCATTCGTTCATTCATTGTCTGAGCATGAGGTGAATTTTATAATTTATATCTGTTTCCCATTGGCTAATACATAAAAATATATATTTAACTGTAGGATCATTTTTTTTTTCTTATTTTTAGAGTGGATTGGAGAATTATTACCTGTTAAATGACTTTATGAGAGGCAATTCACGAATTGCTCAATCGTCTGCAGAGAATCGTGAATGGACAAAAATATTTGACAATCTCAATAAAGTAAATAAATTATATTTAGAAGAAAAGGCGAAATTAGCAGAGTTTTCTGAGCATCTAGTTCCTAAGATATATGACACGATTGGAGTCCAAAATCTGATGGATACTGTGAAAGAGTTAAATCCAGAATATAATTTTCCATCATTAATTGATGAGAATGTAATTAATGGCGATTCACCAACGACATCTAATAATACGAGGTCTTTTTCATTGTCTAGCAAACTCGGCAGTGGCGATGATTCTGATACATTGGACGAGTCGGATGTAGATGATGAAGATTAATAAAAATAAAAGAATTACTTTAAAAAAAAAAAAAAAAAAAAAAAAAAAGTGATTATAATTAATTCAAATTATATTTTAATTTGATTGAAGATGCAAATAATTATGTAAATAAATGAATCTTATTAAAAAGAAAAACAAACAAATGAGCAACAAATGAATAAATTAGTTAATTATCAAATTCAATTGTGCAATATATGAAGAATTATTAATAAACTTTTAGTTGATTATTATCATCAAATCCGGCACTGTGACCAGCATTTCTCACAATGAAACTTGTGCCATCATAATGCATACGTCTTTCGCCTCGTCGAACAAATAAATGTGATGTCTGGCCTAGTGATGCAGTACAATGTAAGAAGGGGGTTGTTAACGATGCAGTACCATTGCTTGGCGATGTTCTCAATTGATATTTATTACTGTTCCTGGCAATCCTACAATTAATTATGACAACCTCTCATGTTGATTATAATATTTGAAAAAATATTTTGCATGGTAATGGGTAAAATATTGCGAATTCGCTATTAATTATCGCGTTATTTTACAGCTAACCTGACAAGTCCGTCCTGAGTTTGAGATACGCGAACGTTATTGATAATCCAATTTTCCACTCCTTCATCGGTCGACCAATATTGAGCAGCTCCTAATGCTGTTGTTGCTTCTTGTAAACACGCGGGACCATGGCGTGACTCTGAATAAAATACACTGAGAGAAAAATCCTAATGAACAAATTTCAAAACAACAATTAATTAATAATTCAATGAGAATAATAAAGTAGTAGAAAAATGTTTATTCAAATTTTAACGATAATGAATCAATTCACCTGACTCATATCTGAAAAAGAATCAGTAGTTGTTCTAGTTCCAGCAGCGTCAACTAAATACACTAAAGCACACTGCTCTGAAGTAAAACTCACGCCTTTATACCACATTTTGGCATACCTATCATTGATGGTTATTCGTTGAATTAGAAGATTGATATACTTTTATTATTTAATACTAATTATTGAATGTTACACGAACTTGCTATTGCCATGCACATCGTGAGCTAAAATTTCAACACGTGATCCATATTGATAAATTCTGCCGTTTGGATGAAGTAATGCCGCTGCTGAGCCCGACCCACTTAATGACAATACGATATTATTCTGTAAAAAATAAATATCCAAAGTTAATGATGAATATTTGTAATTTTGATAAATGTACGATATTCATTCAAGTCTACCTTGAAATTAATAACGCGCACTGCTCGATCAATTGTCATATCAACACGAATACGATTGTGAAGTCTCAGAGAAATTGTGCCATGTGGTGTGGCAATTGCACCAACAGACGCACCATCAATATCATCATGGGCTCGCCAATTTTCTGAATAAATGTACGCATCTTCTGCTCCATAATATGAGGGAATTATCGATGGCTTTGGATTACGTTGTCGCCAAATTGCACCAGGACCAGTGAATGAATTGCTACTATTGACATTTAGACCACCACCACCACCACCACCACCACCGCCACTCATTGGTGTCCATTGTTCAGTTGGAGGTGTCTCTAGGTACTTGGAAAACTCATTGAAACGCTGTAATAAAATTTTCATTTATACATTATATAGAAATAATGTGAATACAAGCGTTGAAATATTTGATTATGAAAGAATTGATGACAATAATAATCTTGAGACATTGAAAATTAATTTTTATCATACCAAATATGATATGAATATTTTTCCAGATTAATTTGTGTTTTATTATTTCATCATAATTCCAGAACAATGGAGTATTTCAAATTAATTTATTTTATTTTCATATTATATGACTCATAAATGTTTTCTTTATTTTTTTGTAATTGTTTTCTTATAGGGACAAACAGTTGTCCTCAAAGTAATAGACATTGAATTAAATATAAATGGTATATGATTCATCAACTGACTTGAAAATTAGCTACGTCCGTTGTTGGATGATAACTATGTGCTGTATAAAGAGACCTAGGCCTTAAGGTTACGTGATTGCCACTAGCAGTAGCTCCAATACCATGACTTTGTAAATGAGGCGTTGAATTTGATTGCGCTGGATGATTTTGATGGATATGATCACCGAATTTTGATAATTCACGACGTCCTTCGCCTGATGATGAATTTGTCATTGTTCTATTCTATATATTCATACAGATAAAACAAATATACATATTGAAATATTATAAAATATACGTATCTACTTTTTCTTTTAATCTTTTATCATTGCTGCAATGCATTTTCTCTTTATTTTTTTTTTTTTTTTTATTTATCTTTTTGGAAGATTACGCAATCAAACCTTGAGGTCGCCTGCAGCACTTCTAGGTTTCCGTCGACGTGATTTCCGGGTTGTCTTAGCGGCCACAGCTTGACCTCCACCAGCCCCGTCACCCTCACTTAAACGATCCACGATTACTCGATTTTTCTCCTTGTCTTGGGTGCTGGAAAAATCCTCGTGGACTATCATTAATTTATTTTATTTATAAATAAATGCGAGAAAAGAAATTCGTACAACGATAAAACACAACAAATATCAAATTTTGCTGTTGATCTAATTGCGTTACTATGAAGAGAGTAATTTATTTATTAAAAATAATTGACGATCGACAAAAAGGAGTGAGTTGCGAAACGAATCAAAAATAAAACAACATCTAATCATAATTTTCTTTTTAAATGATTGAAATTTCAAGTGAATTTTTTTCTATTCGAGTTTGAATTTCCAACAAATAATTATCATGAACAAAATAACATTTATTTATCATTTGTTTTTCATTGACTTATGTCCAATTTATTGATGAAATATTACATTTTAACATAGTTATGTAATATAAATTATTATTATTTATTCAATTGCGAATAATACATCATACATATTTATTGGAAAAATAAGGAAAATTTCCTTTCATTAATGTCATTATTTTTATGAATCATCTTCTTCTATCTATATAATTATTCATTTATTATATTATTAAAAACAGCTACGAATAATTTTTTGTTCATTATTATACATTGCGCAAAACATAAAGTTGCATTAAAAAAAAATTGAATATTATATAAGTGTCCATTTTGGGACAACAATTTATATTGATAACAGACTGATATGCTATATATGACTCTTCAAATACACCAGTATAATATCAATGATTATAAATTGGACCTTTGTAAGTTAGTTGTAAAGCTACTACACTATGAGTAATAATTTAATTTCACTATTTCATGACACGATTCAAATTATAATAATACTTTATTCTATATTCTCAATTATTTGTTTTTCACTATGTATTAATATCGTGTCTTCTGCTTTTTTTTCCAGATGTTTTGGCTTTGTTATTTTTTATTCAACCTTGATGATGATGATGTTGACGGTAGATATAACTCGAATAATGTCAATGAAACCGAGTCGACTGCCAAAAATAGATGAATATTCTTCCTATACAATTAATTATTTACAGTATATAATCACCTTTGCTTAACATTAATAAATATACTTGTAAATATTAAAATCGTGTGATGCTGATTTATATTTATACATAAAACGAACGTGCATAATCAAAAAAAGTAGAAAAAAATTTCAAGTGATAAGAGATTGAGAAAAAAAAATGAATAAATTTAAGACAAGAAATAAGCAAACATTAATTTGCTTCAATGTGCAATTATAATGGGTGTCTAGTCAGAATATAATAAATTTAAAAACTTGATGCACAAGCTTACATTGATAATTTATCCTTATTGTGTTATTGTATTGGATCATAATTGAATAAATAAATCCAAGGTAAATTTATATGTATATATGCGATTTTCACGTGTATCTGCATAAATTGCATAAACAATAAATTAATATTCCTACTGAATAAATAATTTATATAAAAAAGGCATAGCAAACTAAGAATAATAGATTTGATACAAACGTATAATAGTTGTATAATAAAAAGCAGGATATATATGAGAAATAGGAACAGAGATAGTTTGACTTTGATATTTTTTTTAATAATAAAGTGGGGAGAATGTTATCTAAGTCGCGTGTTATGGCAAATAACTCTCCAGTGTTAGCACGATCTCCATATGCGTTTTACAACAAACCAATAATATTTTAGGCGCGAATGTAAAGTAGTGTTAAATAATATTTCCAATTTTATCCAACGGGAACGTAAATAAATGAATGAATAAACAAATAAATAGATAAATTGTATCACTTTTTAATATTTCATGGCATCTTTTAAAATTATTTGCGCGAGCCTTGCCGTTATTGGTGTCACCGCGGGTAAATAAATTAATTTTTAATAATTTATCCTGGGAGATATGGTTATTAAACATGTGAGAAAAAATTCATTTCCTGGTAATTTTTTATTTTCAAGGTTCCCCTTTGTTCAATAGCGATGGCACACGACATCTACTAATAAACGAGACAAAAGTAAATCAGGACACTTTACGACAAGTTACAATTGTGAGTTATCATATAATTATTACTATCAAATCACGTGAATAATAATTAATTATAATTGATTGCAAAAAACAAAACTATGCGACATTTATTAGAATACATTATTCAATCGCTAAAATAACAATATGATTTTATCAAAGTATTATTCAATAGATTTATAATGTTTGAAAGAATTCAATTATGCGCATTGAACATTTAAATTTCAAATATTATCAGTGCATCATCCAATTATTCCAATACACATTTTTGTGCGATTAAAAATCAGCATGCATATTAAAGAAAAAAACAAAATGATATGAGCATAAATGTATAATATATATGCGTATACCTCGTCCAATAAATAAAAAACAAAAATTAAATAAATAGGCAATGAATAAATTCGCGGCCAAATTCAGCTCATGACATGTATTATTTTCAATGTCTGTTCACTATCCAATGTAAAAAGATTTTTAGAAAAAGCTTAATGATGAAGTGAAAAAAAATTGACATAAAAATCTAATGATATTTTGTTTACGTCATTTTATTTTATCGAATAAGATTAGACATGATTTAATATTGTATTAATAATATTCAGTATTAAATGTGCACGAGAATAATATTATTTTCAATTATTAAAAATGTTTGCTTAACTGTTTTGCTCATCGTTGGCATTACCGTAGCTCTTTTTTTCCTTGTACAATGGGCACAAAATTTATAATATAATAATCGTTAATTGAAATAGTTTTTATTTTATAAATAAAAAAAAAAAAATTTAACATAGTTGATGCGACATGGCCAAAGATCACCGGTGGACACATATCCAAATGATCCAAATATTAATTCAACGATGGCACCGTATGGCTGGGGCCAATTAACAAATGTGAGCTTGTAAAGAGAAAAAATTAAAAAATATACATTCTCATGAAATTATATTATTTGTTTTTCTCTCACATATAATTTTTCCATTTATTATTTTGTCTCTTTATCACATATATCACTCAATAATTGTATCATTAGAAAGGACGACTGAATGTTTACGATCAAGGATTATATCTGCGCAATCGTTATGATAAATTTTTGGGTAGCGATTACAACCCAGATAAATTTTGGTTGCAAAGCAGTTCGGCTGACAGGACAAAAATGACTGCAATGATTCTTTCATCTGCATTATGGAAGCCGAATGAAAAACAGACATTCAAACCTGGTATGGAATGGCAACCTATCGTACTTCATTATTGGCCAAGGTCTGAAGACCATGTAAGTCAACTAACCAACCAATCTATTAAAAAAAAAAAAAAAAAAAAAAAAAAAAAAAAAAAAAAAAAAAAAAAAAAAAAAAAAAAAAAAAAAAAAGATAACACATAAATAAGTAAATGAACAAATTTTATCTTATTTTGTATTTATTTATAACTGTGAATTACATGTAAATTTTCAGCTACTTATAATATGGAACGCTTGTCCCAAATTAACAATGGAGCGAATGAAGGTGGAAAACGATACCAAAGTAAAAAAAATTAACAATGAGAATCATAAACTTTATCAACTTTTATCAAAGCATTCGGGTTGGCCCATGAAGTCTCCAGGAGATGTTGCAAATCTCTATGCCACTTTACGAGCAGAGGTAATTAATTATTTCAAAAAGAAAAATACATCAAATAATAAAACAATTATCATTTGAATTGGAAATTAAATAGAAATTGAAAATCCTTTAGGAAGAAATGGGAATTTCCATTCCATACTGGATCCAACCATATTATCCTGAAAAATTAAAATCTATTGCAACATTTAGTTATTCGATGAATTGTTACAATGAATTGCTACGGCGATTAGCAGGCGGTCCGTTTGTAAAAAAACTGGTGAATAAAATGATGGATAAAGCTTCGGGCATATTAAAACCAAAAGATCGTAAAATGTTTGCATACATTGCCCACGACAATACATTGGTGAATGTTTTGTCGGCATTAAATATCTGGGATGGAAAAGATCCTGATTACAATTGCATGTTGATGATTGAACTTCACGAGGATAATGAAAAGTGGAATGTACAATTATTTGAGAGAAATTCGCCAGATTATAGAACTCGCCCATTGACAATTCCTGGATGTGAAACAATTTGTCCTCTGGATGAATTTGTTAAATTAACTACATCAGTCATCCCCATCAATTATGATAAAGAGTGCAAGGTTGATGACCCAAACTATATAGTACCACCTTCACCTCCGGCATAGATAAAAAAAATCCGATAAAATTAATTTGATTAAATAGTGAATGTAATGAAAAAAAAAAAAAAAAAAATATTTCAAAATATAGCAGCTAATCAATATAATTATCCAACTGTGATCATTCGAATTAATGAATAATTGTTTTTTGTTGATGTTTATTAATTGTTATTGCAAATAAAATAATACGAATATAATTGGTGGATTGATTGATTAATTAATCTAACCTTTAAATTAGGCAAATATTTTTTCTTCACGACGCTTTTTGGTGACAACAGTTCCGGGCTTGTGTTGTGCTTCAGGATGATTAAGTAATTCTGGTGGACACGTTGAGATTGGACTAGAAAGTATTGTTTGTTTGAGATCGTAAAATAAGTGGCTATCGTCTTTTGTACAAAATGATATTGCCAATCCGGCTTTGCCTGCACGTCCAGTTCTACCAATACGATGGGTATAATCTGTAAAAATAAACAAAAAAATAGAATAATACAGCAGCATTATGGAATAAAAATTGTATTAAAATTATTATTTCAACATTTCATAACAAAATATAAAATTAATATAATTAATATACCTTCAATTGTTTTTGCCATGTCATAATTAATAACCATAGACACGTCTTTGATATCAATACCACGACCAGCAACATCCGTTGCCACCAATATATCTTTAGATCCACTCTTAAGCGACGCTAAAGCGTACTCACGTTGCTCCTGACCTTTACCACCATGAAGTGTACAAGCGTTATACTGAAAAATCAATGAACAACAATGAAATATTAAGGACAAATAAAAGTGCATGTTAATTGTGATTTAAATAATTTGATAATGATTGAAAAAACTTACGCCAAGTTTTTCTAATCCACGTGCAAGAACATCAGCACCCTTCTTTTGATTAACAAAAATAATAACCGGCGGTTCAACACCACGGCTGAGAATCTCCATGAGTTTACGGCGTTTATCTGCTTCGCCCATAATATGAACAATTTGTTCTGTTCTTTCAGTTGGTTTACCAACACTACCGATATAAACAACTGCTGGACGACGCAAATAAGTTCTTGCTAATCTTTCAACAGCCGCAGGCATTGTTGCTGTAAACATAACAGTTTGTCGATATTTCTTTTTCGTATTATAATTTGCTAATAATTTCTCTTTATCTTCTGCATCCTCATTATCAGGTTTTAAATTTGTTACCGGCATATATTCCAATATTTTCTGAACATCAGGCTCAAAACCCATATCAATCATTCTATCAGCTTCATCTAATACAATATATGTACATTGATTTAAAACAAGGTAACGATTTTCCAGTACATCAATCAATCTTCCAGGAGTAGCAATAACAATTTCACATCCCATACGAAGCCGAAATCCTTGTTCTTCTCTTGATAATCCACCTACAACAACAACTGTTCTTATTCCCAATGGTTGGCCAAATTTATTTGTTTCCTCCTCAATTTGTTGTGCCAATTCACGTGTTGGCGCTAAAATGATACTATATGGACCCTGATCAGCCTCCTCAAGTCTCTCAATTTTTGGTAAACTCGTAATCCATAATAATAATGGAATTAAAAAGGCTAAAGTTTTTCCTGATCCAGTTTCAGCTACACCAATAATATCACGATTCTGTAAACCAATTGGTATTGCCTGTCGTTGAATTGGTGTTAAATCTTTGTATCCAACCTTATCAATAATGTCCAAAATTTCTTTTTGAAATCCGGATTCTTTCCATGATCTTATTGGATCTGGTATTCGTCCACCTTTTATTGTGATATTATAATCTTCACGAAATATTCGCCAATCTCGTTCGGTCATTTCATTCAATGCTTTCTCTGACCAATGACGATCATCCCATTTTTGCTTTTCTTCTTTTCGTTTTACCTTTTTCAATCTCATTTTTTCCTGCTCTTTTTCCGCTTCAGTTCGTCGTTTTTCCAATAATTCACCGTAAAATTTACTCTGATCACGTTTTTGAGCTTTAATATCAATGCCTGCTAAATTTCCACGTCCAAAAAATTGCACTTGATGACGTTCTTTATAAATATTATTATAATCAACCGATGTATCCTCACTCGTATCCCAATCGAACACAAATTTTCGATCATTTAAACGACGCACTCGACGTTTTTTCTTTATCAATCCCAAATAACGCTCTTTAATTGCTTCAACCTCTTTTTCTTTATCCTTATCCTTTACTTCTTCATCCCGAAGTCGTTGATTTTCACGTCGTCTATCTCTTTCATCCCACTCACGACATTTGGATGTTGTAGACATATCATTCTGACTAAATGTTTTCCTTTCTTCATCCTGCCGTTTCCTCATATTTTCCACTTCCTCCTGACGTTTTTTCAAAGCTATTGCAGCGCGTGCTTCTTTTGAAAGAAACTTTGGCTTTGCTCGTGCCTCCTCTTCGGCTTTTTTCTTTGCCAACAGTTCCTCTAAACTCAATGGTTCTTTTTTCCCATTTGTATTCGTTCTTTTTTCATTTTCACCATTATCATTATTTTCATTATTATCATTATCATGTTCTTCATCATCACCATCATCATCATTATCATTATCATCATCACAGTCATCATCATTATGCTCATTATTCTTATGGAAATCTGATGCCAATAATTGCTGCTGATGTTGTTTTGAATCCTTCTTTGTCTCATCATCAATAATAAATATTGGACTTGGCTTCCGATTTTTATCAAGCGATTTATCTTTTGTTTGATCTCGACGTTCTCTTGAACGTGCTCTTTCACGTTCTCGTTCACGATCACGTTCACGTGATCTTGAACGTTTCCGTTCTTTCTTTCGATCTTTTGATCGACTACGCGAACGTCTTCGCTCTCGACGTTCTCTTTCACGTTCACGATCTCTTTCACGTTCTCGCTCACGTGATCTACTTCTTCTCACGGGTTTTTTATCATGGCCCGCCATTATAATAAATTAGTATTTTTATCCTTATTTCTTCATTAATAAATTATATTATCGATAGAGAAAATTCCAAATACACAATTTGACTAAAACTTTTTAGAGGTTACATTCAACATCTGATGATTACGAATCAAAAGCGATAATCGTTCGTAAATATACACACACATTCACACATACAATACCCACTCACATGGTAACAACGACGACGACGACGACGACGACGACAGGAGGCGTTCAAAAGTGTCGCCACTCACTTAAACGGTAGTCAGTCAAACTAAAAACTGAGAGTAAAGGGAACTCGTAACCTGCTGCAGCAGCAGCGACACCAACGATATATTTTTCTCTCTTATAACCAAATTGTAAGAGTTAAGACTATACCAAAACGTGTAAAATACATAACTTGTGTTCCAAATTCCAAATAAATACTACTTCTAGTATTTTTATATTTAATAAAATATTGTTGTTAGGTTATTCACAATTACTTACATTATCATTGTTATTATGAATATTATAATATTTGAGAAAGCGTGAAAATATAATTTTTTTGAATAGAAAAAATTAATTTAATAGTATTATCCAGCTTATTACACTAATCATTTTACAATATTAATTGAAAAGCAACGATGATAAATATATAATGTGTATATAAATGTATTTAATGATTTTGTATTTGTCTGTTGCACTATGTAAAAATAATAAATTTCAAAGGGCACCAGAAATTTTTTCTTTTTGCGGATTACAAATAACACAATTTATCGCTTGATTAAAATTAGGCAAACATTCTTCATGAAACATATGTTTGCAATAAAATACGACTAGATTTCTCGGATCCCTTGCAATAACTTTACGATGACATGCACCACACATTTGATCATCATCAATAAATATTGCCTTTTGATGTGATGCAACTAAACGTTCATGTAGATTAAAATGATCATTAGATAATATTTTTTTACATCCTTCTTGAACTGACACTTGTAAATTATAATCGCACATCATTTTTACTAAAGCTTTTTTTAATCCAGGAATTTCCATTGACGGTTGAATTCTTTGTACCATTAAACGTGGATCAACATATGTTCCAATTTTTTGTAATAAAAATGTTATATTTTCTGATTTGTTTAATGAATAATTAATTAAATCATTCCATAATTCTTCATCATCATGTTCCTGACAAAATTCAATTGCACTTTCCATGTCATTCAATTCACGTGTCATAAGTCCAAGTGCCTCTGATGTATTACCAATTCGACCAAGTAAATAAACCATTTCTGGATAATAATGTCTTTGAGTGCATATATCTAATGCTTGCTGTATTGGATAATTGTCAGAGCGTCGCAACAATGGTAATAATTTATCTCTAGAATAATCTGCATATAAGCCAACTAATAATCCATGATATTTACCCTTTGATTCTTTTGTATCTCTTTTATCTAGTGCATCCAAGTATAAATATAAATATCGATGATTATGAGACAATTTCTGAACGACAATATCAGATGGTACACGATCTTTATCAAGGAAAAATTGAATTGCCCGATCGCTATCAAGATCCATCAATCCTTCAATCATATCATAAACAGAATTGTACAATTGATGTTTCTGAATTAATTGAAACACATCTTTATGTCGTAACTTTAAATACATCGCCAATGCTTTATCATATTTACCATCGTGACTGTAGAGTATTGCTAATGCCTCTAATAACACATTTTGCCTTTGATTATTAGCTAAAATATGTTCCAATACGCTATTAACAACCGCCGCGACTGCATATAATTTTGGTGACCATTCTTTAACTAACTGAAGAAATCCATCGGGATCTATTTTTAAATATTCATAGAGTACCATTTCATAAATAAGTGGATCAAGTGTAATATCACCACGTGGTAAATAAGATGATATTGAACGTAACTGATGAACTCGGGCAAATTTATAAACTTCTTCTTCCCACAGTTTCTTATCACGTCCCAATACTTTCAAACATAATTTTCCCGCATCATCATATTTTCCACACGCCAATAAATGATCCAAATAAACGCGTCCAACATAAATTAATGAATGTCGTTTACAATCTTTTCCGCCATTTAATGTAACGGCTTCCAGGGCTTGTTCAAATTTTTTATGCGATAGCAACCATTCAATTCTATCATCAACGTCATATAATGATGCAACAACAATATCCTTTGGGCTGACAATAAAAAAACGATTTTCATCTGTTAAACAATCTAAATGATAATCATTACAATTATATTCTGTATAACCTCGTAATGTTAAATAATTAGCGCAGATTGGAATAAAGTCCTGATAATTTGGTTCTACAACGTGCAACGTTGGTCGTTGACTCATTCCATTTTCATCTGGTTCTTTTAAGCAACCAAGTAATACCAATTGATTGTCCAATGGCGCGATTCCAGATATAAAAAAGTCCACTTGAAATGTTGAAATTGGATCAACAATAAATTCAGATAAATCACGATAATCATCACGATTACTCATCTCTTGCATTGAACGTTTTCGTATTCGAAATATTCTAACTGTATCAACCCATCCAATTAACAGTGTGCGATCACCATTCCAACGTAAATTACAACGATAATGTTCAGGTAATGCCTCAGGTTTTCGTCCCCATTTAATTAAACCCAATGAACAACGTGCATTCAAATCGTAAACTCTTACTCCAGTATCTGATGCCCATGCCACAAATTGTCCTGCCCATGCAACAGCTCTTACACCACCTTCTGCTTCACACAACACTGTCAATTTCATACGTGACAAAAATGATTCTTCATACAGCATTAATTTGTCATCGCCTGTAATAAATTTTCTACTATTTCCACTCTTTGAATAATTCGGATCAATAGCAATGCTTTTTACTTGACGCTCCATATTTATTTTGTGATTATTCTCTCGTGTGTATAAACCATAAATGTATACTTTATTATCATCGCTGCATGATGCTATATAGTCACCTTTTTCATCTATTGATATCTGATTAACTGCAAGAGTGTGTGCTTGAAGGGTTTTCGATTCGATATTATTTCCTTGATGATCCAAAAGATGAATGGTTCCCCAATGTGAACCCAAGCACAGAAACTGGAAAAGAGAAAAAATTTATAAAATCAAAGGAAAATTAAATAAAAATAAATTGAAAAAATATCAATTTTAATTATCTTACTATTAATAGATCTATCATTTTATTATTGTACCTTTGGATGAACCGCAATACAACTCGCAGCATCATTTTTTAAAATATCCTTAATATCATTTTGCATTCGGACATATTTTAATCTTGGTTCTATTTCATTCGCCTCTGAATCTGCATCCTCCTGATTTCCCTAAAATATAAATAATCTCTATGTGATTACATGCTTATCCAGAAAAAATAATATTTTTAATAAATTCTCTCTTACTTTGTCCGTAGTATCATTCATATCGTTGATTTAACTTCACATACAGGTACATTTGTACACCAGGAAAAAATGTCGATTGTTTATTAATGAATATCATAAATTGATTTGTCATACAAGGTTGTCAAAGATACATTATTTGGTTAGAATTTTTTGTACCATTTTGCTTTTACAGACATAATGTGACGTCACTCTTCAGAGGTTAGTTAATAAATTCTGTATATATATAACAAGAGGAAGAGAGAGAGAGAGAGAGAGAGATGCCGATACACAAAAAAAAATCGAGGTGGTATATATATCTATGCATACATTTTCAGCGCCATCTACAAATTCAAAACCGAAGAGCGGGGGAACTATGAATAGTTCACGCATGCGCAATCACATTTTTTTTTCGCAGATCTTGTATTACATTGTTTTGAATATAACAATAAAACATAACCTTTAAATATAATTGTTTTATTTAATTTAATGTATTGAACGTATGTGTGATATAATTGTTTGGTTACTTGTTTTATCATATTAAAATTATATTTTAGTATAACGATCAATTATTTTGGCAATTTGACGAAGAACAAAAATGTCAATGTCAAACTCATCAGAACAAACTTATGATTCACAATCTTCAAGACGCAGTATTTTTCAATCGCCAAATGAGCGCAAAAAAGCTTTAAGAACTGTACTTACAAAGACTCAAACGCTCCGTAAGTTTTGTGTTATTTCGAATGAATTATTATCTGTGTTTATGATGAAAAATATAATTAATTGTAGGTGTTGAATTTATATAATTTTATATTGCAGAACAAAATGGTGATCCACGTGCCCTTTATACATTGCAGGATGTGTTTAGGGAAGCTGATGATATCCATGATGATGCGACTCTCAGTGAAAAAGGTTGAGTTTATATTTTGTAAAGTAATATAAATAACGATGGACATATTATTCAACTTGTTTTCCTTTATTTATTGCAGTTGGCAATCAAGATCAGATTGTTATGGACTCAGAGGTAATGACGGTTTCATCGATGGTTATTAGAACCTGTACTCAACATTTAACCAAAGAATGTAGCGCTTTTGATAAAAATGATTTCATTGAAAAATTGGTGAGGAAAAAAAAATTCATTAATTCGTCTTTATATGCAGAATATTAAATAAATTTGTTTTTTCTTATTTGTCATCAATATCAGTTAACATACGTGGAAAATTTACCGGATACAACATTAGCAGAACCTAATTGGGCTATTTTAGAAAATGAAATACCACATTTTAATTCTACTGCAAACTACACATGCCTTCTGGATTGGATGAATTTATGTGAACAACCAATTGTAGTGAAAGAAAAGAAAGAACGCAGGACAAATGTTCAACGTGATGTGCAAGCAACAATACAAAGGCCAGAGAATGTTGTTCAATTAGAAGAAGAGGAGAAGGCTATTGAAAAAACAGTTCAACAAATTCGCAAACTTATTATTCGTTTGTATAAATCAAATTCTACGCCAATTGATTTTTTTCAATTGATATTGGATCCTTCGGATTTCGGAAAGACTATTGAAAATTTACTTCACGTATCATTTTTAATTCGCGATGGACACATCAAACTTAGCATTGGTAAGGAAATATTTTTACTTCTTCAACTGGTGCACTCCAAAGCTAATAACAATAATATAAATTATTTGCGTTTGTATGCATTGTAGATGATGAGGGATCTCCAATGATTAGTCCATCAACTAAAGAAATGTCTAATCATGCTCGTGAGATGGGCGAAAATGGAAAAATTCAAAATATTATAACTTTGGATATTGAACAATGGCGGGTAAGAAAATTATTTTAAGCTAATTGTTATTAAATGGTGTAAAATGAAATTCAACAGTTTCATTTAATTATTTATGTAATTTTCACTCATCTGGTTATGTTATCTCTATTTATCATTTTTTGCTTCTTCATTTTAGTGACAAAAAATATATTTTTTTTCCCTTTTTGCAGACTCTCAAAAATACTTACAGATTAACCACACCAATGATAGATTTTTAACGAACAAATTAATAGTTGTGATAAAAAATATATCTATATTATCAAAAGATTTACCACATGTTACATAACGAATTGTTATGTTGATAAATAAAGCAAAATAAATTAATTTGATTTTTTTTTCTCATTTATTTACTAAGTATACAATACGAGATAATGACCGCAGGCGACATATGAATCTCCAGAAGAATAACAATTAATCATAACCAAATGGCAATTTTAGAGAGACCAATGCTGTTAACAAAGCTTTTCATAATGTGAAAATATTTTGTTATCGTTTGTTCTCTTTATTTTGTCAAAGCCAGTGAATTATACAGAACAATCTTCCAAATTGAATAATAATGAATGATAATAAAAAGAGATATATTGGTGGCTCTACACGTAAATTATCTCAACTATATATTTTTATGCCTGACATGAATAAATTACATCCAAGTGTATTTTTATACGGTATACCGGTGATTATCACCTTGACTAAAAATTGATTTGGAAGATCATTCCAGTATGAGAAATTATTATTTCAATTAACTGTTATTGCCAGAGAATTATTACGACTTGCGAATGATGACACCCAAAATGGTATTTGTCTTTAATTAATTTTAATGATTGAACTGATTTTTCATTTATCATCAACATGATGTTATTATTGATAGAAGGATAAGATGATGAATATCCAATATTTATTGTTTAGCAAGAGTTTCAGCTTTAGCAACAACTTCTTCAATAGGTCCAACCATATAGAATGCAACTTCAGGTAAATGATCGAGTTCACCACCCAAAATCTTTTGGAATCCCTTAATTGTTTCTGCAAGTGGCACAAGTTTGCCAGCATGACCAGTGAATACTTCAGCGACTTGGAATGGCTGTGATAAAAATCTCTGAATTTTTCTGGCACGAGCCACAGTCAATTTGTCCTCTTCCGATAATTCATCCATACCCAAAATTGCAATAATGTCCTGAAGTGATTTATAATCCTGTAAAATTTTTTGAACACCACGAGCAATATTATAGTGCTCAGCACCAATGATATTTGGATCCATTATACGAGATGTAGAATCAAGAGGATCGACAGCTGGATAAATGCCAAGTTCGGCAATGGCACGGGAGAGTACTGTAGTTGCGTCTAAATGGGCGAATGTTGTCGCTGGCGCGGGATCAGTCAAATCATCAGCCGGTACATAAATGGCTTGAACCGAAGTGATTGATCCTTTTTTCGTTGTTGTAATACGCTCCTGCATGGTACCCATGTCAGTTGCCAATGTTGGTTGATAACCTACGGCTGAGGGGATACGACCCAAAAGAGCAGATACCTAAAAAAAAATTTTTAAACAATTTCAATATTTTATTCTCTCTAAATAATGTTAAATATTTATTGTCATTTGGTGTAATTAATTTTTTTACCCACCTCTGAACCAGCCTGAGTAAATCTGAAAATGTTATCAATGAAAAGTAACACATCTTGACCTTCCTGATCACGGAAATATTCAGCGACAGTAAGACCAGTCAATGCAACACGTGCACGCGCGCCTGGTGGTTCATTCATTTGTCCGTATACTAATGCTACCTTGGATGTCTTATCCTTCAATGAGATAACACCGGACTCAATCATCTCACGATAAAGATCATTACCCTCACGTGTACGTTCACCAACTCCAGCAAATACAGAATAACCACCGTGAGCTTTAGCAACATTGTTAATGAGCTCCATGATCAATACTGTCTTGCCTACGCCAGCGCCACCGAAGAGACCTAATAAAAATATGAAAAATAATAAATAATCATAGCCGGCAAATTCCCATGTCTTGATAGAAGAAATATCATAGCGATTTTTTAATTTCTCATCCATTATTAGAAAATAATCAAATATGATCATGATAAATTATGTTTTTTAACTTTACCAATTTTTCCTCCTTTTACATAAGGCGCCAAAAGATCTACAACTTTGATTCCAGTCGCAAGAATTTCTTGGTCTACAGACATATCAACGAATTCTGGTGCATCAGCATGAATTGCAGCCAATTTATCAGTATTTACTGGGCCACGTTCGTCAATTGGTTCACCAATAACATTTATAATTCGTCCAAGTGTTTCAGCACCAACAGGAATACGAATTGGATATCCTGAATCTAATACCGGTTGTCCACGCACTAAACCTTCAGTTCCGTCCATGGCAATCGTGCGTACGGTGTTTTCACCAAGATGTTGGGCTACCTCAAGAACAAGACGTGGTGAACGACCTTGAACCTCGAGTGCATTGAGAATTGGTGGTAAAGCATCGTCAAATTGTACATCGACAACGGCACCGATTACGGTTACGACACGTCCCTGAGCAGTACCAGCTTTTGCAGTTGCGGCTTTTGCTGCATATTCACGTTCTAAATATCAATAAAATAATATTCATTAAATGTCTATTTCTCATTAATTAACCTCAAATGTTTCTCATACAAATTTATCATCAACATTTAGATTAATTAATTCAATTCATTATTTGAAAATACATTTTGATGAAAATCATTAGGTAATGTACATTACATAACCAATAATGTTGAAAACAGTTTTTTTAATCCGATTTTCATCATCACTATTTTTCCAAAATATTAATTTTATATTTGAAATTGTATAATCTCATTAAAAAAAAAAAAAAAATTATGAGTTGATTGTTGGAGATTTAGAAAGAAAATGGTATGAATTTAAAATAGAAATACGATGTGACAATGATTGAATAATGTGGAATGAGTTTTTTAACATTGGAATAAATATATGTAAATGAAAAATGAAGATGACGATTAAGTAATTTATTGATCAATATGCAGATGAACATTATGTTTTTATGAGGATAATCAATGAAGGTGGTAAAGGTAAATTGTAGTGGGGAAATGTTTCAATAACGTAGACGAATAAGCCGAAATTTGCCCACGACGGCGGCCATGTTGGTACACGACGTTACGTCTATGAGAGAAAAATTGAATTATATAACGGAATAATTTGGATGTAAGATTAATTATTGTCTAATTGCGTAAGAGATACATGAAGCAATGAAAGATGAAGGATAAAAAGCCGATTGATTATTAAAACCATGTCATAAATAGTATTATGAATTAGGGGAAAAAAAAGTTTATGGTGAAGTGAGGTCGTGATTATATGGAATTATCACTGTTGGATTTTATAACAAGGAGTACTGTAACAAAAAAAAAAAAAAAATTAACTTTACTCACTGTTGACGGAAATAACTCCGGATAATTTAGTAGCTTCACTTTGTAAAATTGTGGGCTTGACGGCTCTTAACGCCCCAGCAGCAGCCTTTGATACAGCACTCAACATCATGGTAAGTCAAGTGAGCACGAGCAGCAGTGGTGACTGGTGAGCCGATATTTAGTAAGCAGCAGTAGAAACAACCGGAATATACGAAACGAATGGAAATGGATTCGACAAGAGGAAGACTAAGGCCGGGTACACACTAGGCGAACGAAGGCGAACGAACAGTCACGAACGAATTCCTTCGGCTACTTTCGGCTAGTGTGGACGTCCCGACAAACATCGATGAACATTTTTGTTCGCGTTCGCTTGGGTTCGCTCGCCAGGCGGTACATCAAAAGAAAATTCGGCCGAATTTGTTTGGTCTATTTTCCACTGTGGACGGCTTCACTGCGCAGTACAAATTTACATCATGCAGAGATACATTAACTGATTATTTTCAATTGTAATTTGAATCATGGACTGAAGTCACTCTATTTATTTAAATTATATCGATTCATATCGAGAATATGGATGTTACACAATTTTCTACAACGCACCCGCAACTCCGGCGAAAATAGCCGAACGTCGACGAAGGAATTCGTTCGCATTTGTTCGTCCAGTGTGGACGACGAAGCGAATTTCACATCGAACGCCCAAACATTTTCGGCCGAATTTATCCAAACAAATTCGTTCGCCTTCGTTCGCCTAGTGTGTACCCGGCCTAAGATTCAGTTAATTTTAGTTTATATTCTTCACACTCAACTTATTGGTGCTACATCTGCCGAGCTATAATAGAAATAAAATATACATATATATTTTGTGCAGTATTGAATTTTGATAATATTTAAATCCCTATTAAATATGAAATATCAAACACGAAATTTAAATTATTCACGATTTACGCACATATATTTCAAATATTTTTTCGATATAATACACAAAATTTAATTCTGTTAATCTCAAGTAATATAATTTAATATTATTATTATTATTATTTTTATTATAACTATAACACTAAGATGTACTAATTATTCATTAATATATGTAACCAATATTGTTTATTCAATTGTAAATTAAAATAATATTCTTTCACGATGTTTATTTTGTTGATGAAAATAAATAATATGAATATGTGATCATTTAACTATAATTATTATTTCATACAGCAGATTATTGGTTTTTTTTAATATATTATTTATTATATTATTCAAATTGATGAATAATTCATTTCTTCTCTAAATATTCATTGTAATGTTTAAAGAACATTATATTGGTCTCTTCGGTATTTTGAGATTAATCGGAATCAACAGGATTTTTCAAACAGAGTAATTAAAAATTTTCAATACTTTGATTTCGACATAATTATATTCATAATTTTATTTATACATAGATTAATCAAGCAATAATATATTTTATAGGCCTATATTTGTTTAACACCGATTATCATTAAATTTATATGTATATATATGACTTAAAAAATGGCGTGATGTAAATTAAAACTTAATGATAAATAATCAAATAATTTTCATCCAATTAAACTTAATAACGCGGTGAATAGATAAGTGGATAATTGTGTATGTAGGTATATGTATGTATGTATATATATATATATATATGCATATATCTGTGTATCTATTTGTTTAATTTCTTATAGTACATATATGTACTTTCACTATGTATGTATATAAACTCACTCAAATAATATTGTTTATCATATTATTCTTTAATTAATTGCACAATTTTTTTGAATATTCTCCAAGATAAATTCAGGTAATTTTACTATGTATTGATTAATTATGAATAAAATTATATTTGCATTTATTGAAGTGAGGATTTTGAAATTGCAAGATAAAATTTGAATGATTGTGCATAAAAGTTAAAGAATTAAAAATATTATCTTGTAGTTTGTCGCATAATACAATTGAAGATGAAACCGTAATTTTTTACTCCATCGTTATAAATATTCACTTTCCTCTTTCACATACGTTTATGCTTTACATTGCAATTATCATTTATTTATTTGTATTTATTGAATTTTTTTACTTTTTAATTAACGTCAATTATAATTATTATAACATAAGAAATTATTAACTCAAATATTTTTCCACACAGCATCATATACATATAATTTTTTATATATATATACATTGACGTGTTTTTACGTCTCATATGAGTCATTGATAGCAATAAGTAACATTATATGTGAATGTTATCTGCATAAATATCTGATTGAATAAATTCGTGAATGAACAACTACCATATTCTATTTTACAATAAATAATTTACAATATAATTTTCACCCGGTATCCACTTTTATATCTCCATTTTCAATTCAATTATATTCATATCATCATCACTCGTTTATGAAAGTTATTGAATAATAAAATATAATAAATAACATGACGTAATGAAAATTAATATATATATATATATATATATCAATTGATTGTTGTCTGATTTTGCAGATATTTAAAATTGTCTTTACATAACGCTACGAAGAATGCCTTGATTGAATGAGCCAACAAAAGCCGCTGGTGCACTTTGAGCACTTTGAGCTGCTGGTGCTGCAGCACCAGGTTGTCCAGGTAATGGAGCACCAGGTGGTGGTCCATATTGATAAACTGGACCAGCTTGTTGTGCGGGTGGTGAATCCGGCATGAATTTCGCTGGAAGATAAATAATAAATTTATAATTAATCATAAAAAATTGTATAAACATTTATATTTTATGCCAGGCATTCAGAATTCAAAGTGACAAATAGTCTGGGTTTAGTTTTTTAGAAAAGGAATTATTTGTACAAATTTTTTAAATAAAATATGTTACATTTATACCACTGTATCTTATTGTTATGTGTCTGTCGTAGTGTCTGAAGTTCCTATTAATTTCTATTTGATAATAATAAATAATAATGACAATTAGATAATTATTTGTATGGTTGAAGAATGAACAAATAAACAAATAATAAACCCATGCAAATATATGTATTATATATTCACATGCATTTATTGTTGTTTTATGAAATGTAAGTATGTATAAATAATATATTTCATTAAAAGTAAAAGTACGTATGCGTATAATAACCATAATATATATCGGATTATTAGTGGAAGATAAAGTTAGCGTAAAAAAGACAATTAATTAAAGTGTTAACGATGGAGAAAAAAATCATGCAAAGCTTTGATGAAACATGCTTTTGATTAATTTTTGTTTATTCTCACCTCATTTTGCGGCAATCATTTTACCGTTTCGCCGTCAATTTTATTTATTTAAAAAAATTTTTTTATGTTCATTTTCACTTTTTCAAACTGCTCTAATTGTCATTTCCATATTTAAAAATGTAATAGCGCGCATTTATATTAATAAATTTCAACTCATTTCAATAGACAAAATTTAGTTTTGTATCACACACAATTTACTTATATTAATTCGAATTTTTAAATTAAATAATAAATGAATTATAATTAGATGCGATGATAATAATGACAGATTGAATATTTTTTTTCTTCTGTTCTTGACATAGTGTAAATGATATTTTTTTTTGTTCAATTCATAATATGTGTACTGGCTTTATGTTTATTTATTAATCATTGTCATCATTATAACATCATCTGCTTGACGTTAATATTCTCCTGGCAGTTACTTAACGTGGTCCCACCCACTTTATTCAACCAATACCATATAATTATGACATCATCTTCATTCATTTTTCTTTTAATAATTAAATATTAATTTATTTGACATTTCTCTCTACTTCCTTTTCATTATATTCTTATTATTCAGTTCGACATTGCCATTATTTTTTTATTATTTAACACATATGTATAATATATAACATTAATGGTATGCAATTAAATTATTGATAATTTTATATGTCACTCTTTTCATTTTTTTTTTGTTATTTTTTCAAACTCTTTTCATCTCAATTATAATTTATATAATGTATACAGAAGCAAAGAGTCGTAATTCCAATAGGATGCAATTATTTATGTATTATTTATACAATTCTTCACTCTCAACGTGATTGATTTACACGTGATTTTCATAAATGAATAAAATTAATTTGAAATTACACAGATAATACGGTAAACAAAATTGTTTTTTTGTTCTATCTTGATAATATGATATACATATATTATATAATAATTTGTTTTTAACTTATTTTTATACGTAATATTATTTTTTTTTTTTTTTAATTTTCATCCTTGCCGTGTTTATTAAAAATAAATTACGTGCGAACAATCATGATAACGTTATTAAAATGACACAATTAATTGGTGACCAATGAATAAATAAATATTTCAATTTTATTTACATCATAATCACGTTAAGATATTATTTCATATTTATATATAATATTTTATGTATATATATAGTGTATGAAGACACAGGGCGGGCTCTAATTATTTTTATATTTTTTATATATTTTTTTCGATTATTCATTTCAATAAATCCCCCCTTTATTTTCTCTCAATTTATATATGGAAGATTTTCAATGTTTTTTTACTTATTTATTTTTTTGTCGATTAAGCTTATTTATCTGATGTCCAACAACGGAATTATATATTTAAGAATTTATATCAGTGGATAAATTCTTTATATAATTTTCGAATTATCATGGGACATTACATTTTTTTTATCATTTTACATTTTAACTTTTTGAACAAATCAATAAAACAAATATAAAATCTTCCGACTTATTATAAACAAAATAATGGCATCGTTGTCCTTGAATCATGGCAAGAATATAAATTTGTAATTATTGTAAAAACTAAATCCCCAAAATTAGCATTGAAGTAAATAAATAATGATATATATCATATGTACGTAAAACACATACAATATTTTTTGTTTATGTATATTCCCATTGACTGATAACACGTTTCTTTTATTTGAGTTGCTTCCTTGAAGATTATTCCTGGAAATAATACGGAATCAATTTGTTTTTATTTAATGAATCAAAATTAAATCAAATTAATTTAAATTCAGCTATGGAAAATCACGTGTTAAATAATTCTATAAGCAAATAAAAAAGCATTATGGAATATAAATTAATGAGTGCTTTAATTCGAATATTTTTGCGTCCATGCAATAATTTTGTGTGAATTTACATCAACATCAACATAACTCGAAAGCCAGTGGCAAACAAGCCATTAATTCACAAATAATTCATTTAATAATAACACAAACAAGTGTGAATCTGGGTAACCAATCACATGCTAGTGGGTCAGTAATATTAACTGCTGTGCTTGCCATCCAAATAGGTCACCCTATTTTTTCCCTCCTCTTTCTTTTTTATGTCACTAGCATTGCAACCCTCCAGAACAATTTGAACATGCGTGAAATCGATCGTCACCAAACGTCTTAATATTTTTATTTCACATCCTCATGCAAGAATATGAATAAAAAATCAATTAAACAATTAAAAGCACATGAAATAGGTTGAGAATAAATAAAGCAAAATCAATTATAGAAATAAAAAATATATATATATATACACATATATATCTATATATATTGTTAGGTCCTTCATGACGTCTGCGCTTTAGTCGCAGCGCATTCCTTTAAATAAAATTATCTCTCATTTCAGAATTTGTCTTTATTTTAATAAAAAATCGAATAATATAGAATTTCACCTATTAATGAAATTGTTAACTAAATTCAACCAATCAAGAATAACGTTTGTAACCGCTGTCGAAAATATCCAAAGCTAAGAAAAATTTTATCTATAAAAACTAACGCACTACGAGTCACATCAGTTCACTGTCTACGACGATAACCAGTTCACTATCAATCATAAGTCAACGACGCAAATATCACAAATCAAGGGTAAATCTACAAATAATCAATCAACGATACTATTCCTACGACGACAACGATCCATAACTATTCCACGCATATACCTCAGCTCCATTAAATCCTAAACCAAGCCCCTTATCACATTATTTAAATCGTAAATCAAAATTGTAAAGTGAATTCAACTAGCGTTAAATAGACAATAATAATTACAAACAAAAGAATCAATTCAATAAATTTCTCATATACTTCGATAACAATTCAATACGTAAAAGAATAGACATGAAGTTTAAAAATGTAATCATCTGTAATAGTTTAAGTGCTTTAATCAGTAAATATTATTAAAGTTAATTAATTATTCTTAAATAAAACATCCAAATTCACTTGCCAACATCGTTGCACTTCAGCTGTGCATAGTAGTGGCGGACAACGATCCCTCAACAAATAAAATATTTTAAAACTTGTATTAACCGTCCAAAATAACATCCAGGACGTAACAATATATATAGAAAAAATAAATGGGAAGGAATGACTATATTTGCCAAGCGTGAAGTCCGTCCCAGATTGAGAGGTTGTTCTCGTTTATGATTGATTAATTGCTTTTAAAATATTATAGTATTTCTTCCTTTCGTGTCAATTATTCTGGAGTAATCATATTGTAGAGCTAAAATACAATTTCATGCTATATATTGTTAATTATTTTAAATATCATATTGAATAAAATATATTGAAAATTATTATGTTGAAAAATACATGTGAAAAGTGTATTTATATATACTTGAAAAAATATATAAGAAAAAGGTGTATTATGTAATAATATGAGAAAATGAAATAATTTTTTTTTTTTTTTTTTTTTTTTCATATAAATTTCAATTGATATCTATTATTATGTATTATATGAAATACAATTGTGCAATTGTTCAGCTTACCGTTTTTCGTTTCCCCACATAACTATATGTACATATGTGTTATTGAATGTACGTATATATTGTTAATGTTGATTGAAATGTTTTAAAGATTAATAATTATTGCAGTGGTGTATAACGTTGTAACACCTGGGACTAGCTTCAAGTACAAATTACATTTATAATAGACAGACACATAACAACAGTAGTATGGGCCTGAAGAAGAAAAAAATAAATATAAATATGAAAATTAAAAATTAAAAAAATAAATACTTAGAAATCAATAATGAAGAAAAAGAAATTGAAATCATTGTTTCAATTATTCAATAAATATTTAAATTATGAGTGCCGTTATGAAAAAATAATTGACATTATTTTCACCATCATTTGCAGATTGTTTCACCGTATCAAATTTTTTGCTTTTTTTTTTTATTTAATAATTTTAAATGGAATAAATATGTATATACATATATATATATATAAGTTGATTTAGGATATTTTAATTGTCAATTATTTCTTGGGCCCTGTTGAAATATTATATATATTATTATACAGGAATAAATAGCGTTATAATATACACACCAACAATCATCAAGGCAAATCAATCATTATAAATACCACATCGATACATGACCTAACAGTGCTCAACGTGTATAGGAAATAAACTTGGATTTTTTCCATAATAACAAATGAAAAATAATTATTAAAATAAATATATATAGGCAAATAAAATCAGACAGAGGGAGATGTAAAGATTCCTACTACGACAGAGATATTAGAAAGATACAACGTATCGCATATTTGTTTGTTGTATCAAAAAAAAATTCATTAATTTTGTTTTGATTCCAATTTTTGGATTCTCTTCTTTTTTTTCAAAGATTATGCTCTAACCTGACTCACTCACACACAAATTTCTGTTCCTTCAATCAGCGCGCCTACATGAAGTTCACTAGACGAGAAGAAAAAAAAGGATATTATAATATCAAAGTATTTGTGTTCATTTAAAGAAATGAACTTAAATAAATTTTAATTTTTTCCATAAGCAATTTTAAGAAGTATTATGGGAGATATTATTGCTGATAGAATATGTAATTTTTCAGCAAAACAAGGGGATTTATACATAATAAAAATTTCTGTGGCGATATTTATTTGCTCCATTTTATCATTATTATAAAATAAATGATATAAACGATATTATTGTAATTTTCGTCACTTACCAACAATAATGGCCAATATAACAAGTCCAATCACACCCATTATAATCATCATCTATAAAAAAAAGAGAGATATTTTGATAAAAAATGATCACATATAAATTAATATATTTCATTCAAAAAATTATGGGAAAATAAATGTTTTTCATATTTTTTACCTTCAAATTTTGTAGCCAAAACTTTCGCTTGAGCTTTCCTGCTTGCTGTTCAAACTGCGATGCGCCTTGCTGCAATGCATCTGCAATAATTTTAAAAATAAGAAATAAACATCCTCATATTAATTTAAATTCCACAATCAGTACAGAATAATATCAATATAGTATTAATTTTATTTATTATCAAACTAAATTATTATTTTTACCCGCACGATCGTCCAATTCGGACAATTTCTGATCGCGTTCCAACACCTTCTCGACATTTGTTTTCATAATATCAACGACTTCATCAACTTGAGCTTGAGTTTGTTGCAATCGTTTTTGTGACGCAATTTGTTGGGGCGTCCTGGGACCCCCGACGATGCCATCAGAGCCAGCAGCACCTGCTGCATCTGGTGCGAGACCACCTTCTGTAGCCCTGAATCAATAAAAAAAAAATAACAATTATGCTCTTTACCCACATTACTATACAATTCTTTTCAAATTATCATTGAATGAAAACATTTACTTTTATCTATCTAATAAAATGTATAATAATATTAATACATCACTGATGATAAAGATTTTAAAGATGAACAGACAATTAACAAATGACACACAGAGTAAAAAAGGTCATCAATTACATATGTATATATCTACAAATATGTTATATACATGTTCACATAACGAAAGGTCATATAATTAAGTTATACTCTGTTATTATATTTCTTATATCGTTTCTAGCAAACTTTATACACTTTTTTCATTAATTCATGATAAAACTATATACATTTTCAGTGTTATTGTATTGCACAAATAAATCAATGATGTATACATGTATGTACATATATACATATACATACATGTATGCAGGTGTGTCAAAACATATGTGCGAAATTCATGAAATAAATCATATTTTCATGCAATATCTGCTGATGTACATTTTTTTCAACACTTTTACATGGTATTAAAAATTTTGTGTATACATATACATTCTATACGCTATATTATATAATAGGTTTTAAAGGTAGAATTAATATGATTATGCGAAATTAATTTGAATAGTTGCTAATAATAATTTGTAAAGTTGTAAAATAATCTTTTGAAGAATTACCCCATTAGCCAAGTGCGCGCACCGATCGTGCACCGTGCGTGCACCTAGTGCATTTTCATGTAAATTCCTGTATAGCCTTCGGTGGAGTGCACCAAATGCTATTGGGGTACATTTAATAGTAAGATATAATGTTGTAAAATATGTAGTATGGTGGCGCTAATAATTGTCAATTTCAGTGTTAAAAAATACCAAGACACCCTGTATATATATATATATTATATATATAGGATATGTATTCATTCATTGATTATTATCTAAATATAGAAGACAAATGGCTTTTGAAAAATTTTTTAGTATAGATTTCACTTTATTAATGATAATGTCTGTTGATTTATTTCTCAACATAAAGAAATAGGACAAAAAATGTAGCAAAAGATACGGATAAAATATGTATTATATATTTCTGCACACCAATATAGAGATACCTTGAATATTATGGACAATTCAGCCATTTCAAAAAAATATCTAGGACGAAATAAACTACTGTAAATGAATATATGTACATTTTACTATTGCGTTGTTGGAAAAAAGTATTCTTTTTCTTTTCCTCTCCTTCAATTAATTTCAATGAGATATATATCAATATGTATAACAATTGATTTAATAATCTAATATTGTGCATATTAATTAATTATAAACGTCATAGGCCTAAATTTAAGAACAAATTAATTCATTATAATGTTCAATTTTTGTTTTGTTCTTATGAAAATTAATACTGAAATGATAAAATAATGGAATAAATAAATGAATGATTTAATGGCAAATTATATTATAATGAATTTCAAATAAATTATTCAAAATATATTTATAATGTTGAAAAAGCGTTTGATTATAGTATAATAAAATAACAATAATTGATTAATAAATCAATTAAATTGATGAATGTACTCACATATCTGTAGATATTATTCCAGTCGGGATTTAAACGTTGAAGAATACGTGAATAAGCTCCTGATTTCCTTTGTGACTTCACAAGTAGAATTGAATGCGACTGCCGATGACTGGGCTGGTCGGTTATTGATAAATTTTTTCCGGTTAAAATATTTTGAGCATCGAATATCGCGATATATCGCGCAGGACGACTCCTCGAATAACTTCGTATCCTAATGTCCAAATTTGCAAATACAGTGTCAATTTTTCCAATGTAAAATCAAACAAATTCTGAAATCCTTCACCAATCATTCAACAATTCCAATTGTATAACCTATAAATTATTATTAATATTCAAAATTTATTGACAATGGCAAATAGTGGTCATAAAGAATTGTATGCATTGAATAAATTCAAATGGTTTTTGATAGTCGAAACTGTGAGCAATGTTCGATAACTCGAATATCCAACGAACATTTTCCACCCTTTATTTCACGCATGCGTTCAATTCGTTTTGCGCATATCAGTAGTCCAGTCAATAAATGTATCCACCACCCCTAACGACGTTTTGTTTCACCTCCAACACCGCCTACAACCTCAAACAGCTTCAACTACATTCATCGCCATATCAGTCATATTTCCAGCAGTACATATTGCGCTGTATTAATCTAGCAAATCACTAGTCTGATCAGCAAACAAATTTTTGTTCATACAGTAATACAGTTTTATTAAAGTCCAACGGGAATGGACTAATCTTCATTCATTGTAATTATCGTTATCTATAATTACATTGCCGTTCAAATTATTCAAATATTGAATAATTTTTTCGTATCAGTAATATAAGAAAAAAATGCGTGCTCATCGCTTTGCAAGTGAACAAAATGAAGATGATGCTCAAAATGGAGGTAAAGTATCTTCATAAGAAAACACTAGATACCGCCATCTTTATTAATTGCATTCTCACATTAGGCATCGAAATTATCGATCGAAGAATCAAATATATATATACTTTATTATTTGTTGTATATAAAACTCATACATAATTACTACATTGTAAAAAGAAATATATTTTATCATTATTGTATATACTTCATGTATATATTTATAAAAACTATACTCAACTTGTATGAATTAAATCAAATTGTGTTATGCTATAAAAATCCATATTTATATTTTCATTATAGCAATTTTTTGTTTTTAAAGTGGAACTTTTATTCTGTATATCGCCTCAAATTTTTTCGTCCTGTATCTATCGCGCGTGTCACATATATTACAGCCGGTCGCGGAGTAGGGGTAAAAACGCTTGGCAGAGCAGCCGAGGCCAATATGTTTATTTTTTTATTTAAGTTCAACAGTTATTACCTTATATTTTTATTTATTTGTAATGTTCCCCTCGGGGTTACATGGTCAGTTATTACCTATAATTATAATATATGTATATATATATATACCGTTGGTCGGTATTTTTAACCGCAATGTTGGTAATTAAGTTAGTATACATTGATACAAGATGGCGTATTAACTTCAATTTTTAAAATGAATTCCACGCGGTAGACAAACATTTGGAATGTTCGCTGATCCTCATGTATACGGATAATGCTAGAAGATATAGTAAACCTAGGTTTATCCGGATATACACCCGGGTAAACTTAGTATTACCTAAACATTTAATCTTGGGTAATGCTAAGTATACCCGGGTAAACCTAAATTTATTCCAACTTCCAACTTTACTCGTAACATGTATATTGAGAAATAAAATAACATATGACGTAAAGTCTACTTGATATTTGAATTATAAGATATTATATTGAATGTTATGAAGCAGATGATCAATTTTTTTTATGAATCGCAATTGCACATAATCTTAAAAAAATTGATACAACCTAATAACATTAAAGCAGAGGTATTGAATTAAAAAATTTGACATTTGTTTCATATGTATGCATACGTACAGTTGCATGACCCTGAAAAATATATTTTATGGTTAAAAAAATGACGTCATTATCGTGTCGCCATCTTTAAATTGTGTTTCTACTGACGGTGGGTCCGTTATCCGTCATTCTCCACACAAACTCTCTTATACAACAACAAACTTTTGTTCAACTAATAATTTTGAGTTATCCTGAATTATATTAATTCTTTGTTCAAACTACTCAATAAATGTAAGTTTATTAAATATTATTCTATCTATTAATTTGTGTTTTTTTCCAATTTTTCTTATAAACAATCGATATAAAATTATTTTTACACACAACAGTCAGCCATTAATGATTACATCTTTTATCGTTTCCACTTGTGAATCATCAGCTAAATTTAGTGTAACAAATATTGTCGATGATCCTATGATTTTACTTTTTAGATCAAATTATTTTTTATTAGATTAATAGAATATTGTAAATCAAAATTTAAATGTACAGTTTTATAGGTTAAGTAGTAGAAACCATAGTGGAAGCTTTGGTATTTAATGTATTCATTACTTTCCCTACAGATATATCATGGACGGTGGTGGATATTCTGGCGATGGTGACATGGGTAGTGTCAGAACATCACAGTCAACTGGTTCAACAAAAAAATTGCAACAAACACAGGCACAAGTTGACGAGGTCGTTGGTATCATGAAAGTGAATGTAGAAAAAGTTTTGGAACGTGATCAAAAGCTTTCCGAGTTGGATAATCGAGCAGATGCTTTGCAACAGGGGGCAGCACAATTTGAGCAGCAGGCAGGGAAATTAAAGCGAAAATATTGGTGGAAAAATCTGAAAATGATGATCATTATTGGCATCATTGCAGCTATTATACTTATAATAATAATAGGTAAGTTTTATATTTTATTCTGTTCCTATTTAATCACTATAAACTTATTAATATTGATTAATTCATTTTATTTTAGTGTATCTCATTCCAAGTGACGATGAAAAAAAAAAACCTGATGGTGCATAATAAATAATGCAAATATTTTTTACATAAATGTTAAAATTATTTTGAAATTACATTTATACAGAGAAATAATTAATTGAAAGTAAATGCAGATGATGAAAAAGGAAATATCAATTAATTTAGCCCTTAACGAACGAGCGCCTTTTCTAGAATAATGTATCATGTCGCGAGCATGACGACATTCGTTCGTTAAGGGTTGATAATGATGAAATGAAAGCGATGTATGTAATGATAGTCTAAAAATATTCAACAATAATTAAGTTAAATAAAATTGGCTGGAAATAATCTATATTATTATCGTAAAAGGGGCCAATAATACATATTTCTGGATAAAATGAAAGATGAAAAAAGAAAAAAAAAATAAAACCATTCAAATTTTATATTAAATACTGGCATGGACGTTTTTATCTGTTACTATTATCTATTATGTGAACTATTATATTTATTTAATATACACAATATACAATGTTTAAATTCTTTACTCAAGTTTATTAATATTGTTTAATATTTATTGTGCACTCATATCTAAATTCATTTTGCTTTTAAATTGCATCGAATAATTTACTGATCGGAATAATGTACGATTAGCAAGTAATATGTAAAGAATATTTAAATTCCAAAAAACAAAATGTTATCAAGCGATAGCACAAAACAAAAAAATAAAGATGGAGAAGTTTCATAATCATAATAACTATAGCGATTGCAATTATTACGAGCACGCATATCAACAGACAAAACATGTTATCTAATCAAATAATCTATTAGCATTTTATGTTCAGCGACAAACGTAAAAAAAAAAAATCAGTCATGTTCTGTAAAAAATGATGTCATGATAACATTTTGCACAAAGTTGAAAAAAAAAAAAAAACAAAAGGCACAAAGTAAACTATTTATTAAAAATCTGTTTGATAGAATATAATTTTTGAATGATTTACAAAATTGAGTAGCAAGACTATAGAATTTATTTATGTGGTGTAAGTTTCAGAATAAAAGTTAAATTAACATTTTTGCATTCATATCAATGACCAATAGATACTTAAATAATGAACGAAGGTGCTCAATGGATGAATGAAAATGGTGGGGAAACAGAAAATGAATTCAATAGTAGAATTATTGAGTAGATTTGCAAAATAACGAAGACTTTATACACATGGGCAGTATTCATATCATTGTATATAGATAATATACATAAGAATTATGTACAACAATTGAGATTTTAAATATTCTGGTAATGTGATCAAAGCAATCACAACAACTGTTCATCTATATATCAGTTGAAGCACGACTGTCTCGGCGAACAGACATCGACGTGCGTCTCGACGCCTTTGCCGGTCGTCGGTCCGTTAAAACACTCGCATCATATATGTATATACCCTATTCGTGTGAGTAAATATATACACATATCAAAATAGATAAACAAATATATACATATATATATACATAAATATTCCATCAAAGCTCTCAAGAAAATAAATACTTTTGATAACAGCATACGATAATTAGAATAATTATATGTATGTATTTATTTTACTGCACTTTCATTTTCTTTGTTTGAAGGAAAAGTTAAAAACATATATATTTTATTATTTAATAATAAAATTCGAATTTGTCCCAATGATTTGTGAATAAGATTGTGATTTAAAATACATAAATTGAATTGCTTAATTTAATGGATTTGTACATATGATTATTAATTGAAAATTTTGATGATTATTGTATGAATTTTAGAGATCCTGAAAACCATTAAAAGCTATTTTATAACGCATTGCTGAATAATATAATATTAAATGAACTTCAAAAATTGTATGTGGTGGTAAATATAAAGAAAATGAATTGAATAATTAATAATTTTCTATTATGAGTGTGAGATGATTTTATAGCAGTGAAGAAAAAAGTGATGCAATTAATATGTGAAAATAGTCAAACAATTAGATTTTTAATATATTTTATTCAGTTATATAGTTAGTACCATCATTAAATTGTGTGCGTGGGTGGATTTGATAAATAGGAAAAACTGTCAATATAATAAAAATGGTACCGCCGGATTCGAGAAAAACCGACCGCCAAGATTTCGGTCTTGGCTATCAAAATACACTTGTAAGTATTATTTATTTAATCAATGAATATATTATTTACTAGATTTTTTATAAAAATATCTTGAGCATTCTATTTTTTCGTTGTACAAGTATTTTTCATCTAATTTTTTTATGCAATTCTTGAAAGCGTCGCACACCTGTAGATGTACATTATTGTTTATTGTTACATTTTACTCTGATTAAACAGATCAAAATGGACATGGTGTAAGCTTGTATATTCTGTCTAATATACACATATATTCACTTTGAAATATATGTATATATACATGCGCTGCATAGTTGCGGTGTTCATTTTCCTTCCGTGATATTAATTGCACCGATAAGATCGTTTTCACATGAATAATACCTATTACAAAAATAATAAAACCGTACAGCACCGCATACAATAATAAAATGGGCATATAAATAGAATTAAACGTCAAATAAACAAATTGAAACAATAAAAAACGAAACTATATTTATAAATATCTTGCAACAAAATATTTCCTTATTTATTTCTTGTATCTTTCTGCTTTTTTTTTTCCGACAAATTGATAAATTATTCATCGCAGGATGAATAAATAAATTAATGAATCAATTCATGAATAATAAGAATGGATCAAATTAAACAAATAAAACTATTTGTTCTATATTGCAAACGTTCTATGTTGCAAATTTAAAAAAAAATGCACACATATTTAATATTATATTATAAACAATTTAATTTGACTATTTCTTTGGTTTAATTTAATTTTTAAAATAGCCACGTTCAGCAGTAGAAACAAAAGTCGATATATAGATACTACTGAAACTTCTGTAGGTTTTATTATCAATTTACAAATAAATATATAAATTAATAATAACTATTATAATAATAACAATAAGTAAAAAAATATATTTATATGCATATATAGGAACGAATTATCATTCATATGATGATCATTATTAAATAAAAAGATTTTTTTCAATCTAAACACGTTTTATCCACGTGCGAATGTATATATATAATATAGAATATACACATCCATATGTAATGACGTAACTGTAAAATGTTATCGCTTATTTAACACATACACTCAACACTTATTAGCACTATTCGATTTAACCTTTCAAATTTGTATCTCACAAATAATCATGATGCGAAAATAAAAAAAGTAGTCATAAAAATAATGTATATTTTGCATAAAATATATTTAAACTATAAAATATGTGTTGAAAAAACGTTAGAACTATATACACATGTATATATATGTATATGTATAATATTCAAGCAAATAGTTCCTAAGACACTAATAGACTTTTGGGCTCGATGAATAAAGTTGTCGTCTTGAATTATCCACGCGTATATGGAATAAAACTAATATGTGCATATATATTATTAAAGTATATTATGTATATTTAATCAGTATTTATACATATATTCATTACAGCTATATGACTGTATGTACAAATATATTGGTAAAATGTATAACATACAATTCAAGTATTTTACCGTTGTAAATAAATAAAAGTAATTTTGCAAATTATGACCAGTGCCATTCTTGTTTAACCAACAAATTATTGGTTAAGAAAAATTAATGGGCAAAGTGAAGTTTTAGTTAAAAAATAATCAATGTAGTTTAGAAATATCTGAATATTTGATCGAATGAATGAAATTTTCTTTCTAAAATAACATTATTAAATGAAAAATTAAACATTTTGGCATATAATGTCGACAAAGATAAAAATTCATAGGTTAGGTAAGGACATGGCATTGAGCCTGCACTCCTTTAATGATCAAGCTGTAGAATGTAGATTGATACATTGAGTTTCATCAGTGACAATTCACGAATATTTAATTAAAAAAATATTTTTATATTATCATTTACAGTGAATGAAGAATATTAAAAATTTTTTTTGTATAATCAAATGTCCGCCATCCACATGCACAAAACATTTGTTCTTCCCTTGACTTGTCTACGGAAAAAATAAATCAATATTCATGTGTATGTATATATACATATATATATATATCAAATTAATACATGACAATAAATAAAGAACATTAGTCGCTAACTATATGTATACACCAATATATAGCTACAATTGACCAGTATAAATGCCTTAAACTGTCTACAACTTCAAAGCCCAATGGTCATAATTTCTGATGCCCTTCTCAAAATTTATTTAATTAAATAAACCGGATAGAAAGGAATTAATTTATACATTACTTACACATATGTACACGAAACTTCAGTGTATAATTTCTGTATGATATTTATAAACACATAGACTTTTGACCTTCTATATCAAACATCAAATATAGTCCCTTTCTTGAATGCTCATTTATACGCATTACATTATGTATCTCTGTATAAAAAAGAAAAAATAAATATATTAGTAGGTAAGAACACAAAAATACATTCATACTATTCATTCAAACACTCAAGTTTATTCAGTAGAGACAGAAATATTATCTGGGTCGCAGTGGAAGTATTTTCAAGCGTTTTTACAGCATATATATGTATATTCAATATATTTATCTAACTTCCAAGTTTTTTTCAGTTATTAATGGGCGTTGATTCATCATAATTATAATCTTTGATAACAAGAGCACATCAAATTCAGTGTCTAAGTGACGGGGACAATTAAAGTTAGACAATTTGTGAATTACAATAATCGCCAAGTGTGTATAAATATATAATATAATAGAATTGATACAATATACTTACTGTTATAGCATCATCATCGTCATCATCAGTTTAGTTACAATTAAAACATATCGTATAAAAGATAAGAATTAATGAAAAGATAAACTGATAATGGAATATTCAGTGCTCTATCAGTTCACCAACTATCGTCGTCTATTCAGTAAGACGCCAATAAGTGCTATTAATAAAATAAAAATATTTCGACGAGTAATGTCGTCAACAATTGCTAATGAAACTCGAACAGATGGGAACAATAATTTTATTGTACCTAAGAATGAAGTTGTAAGATTTATTAGTGACTGTATGCATAAAGCTGGCGCTACTGTTCAAGATGCACAAACTGTTGCAGATCATTTAATGACCGCCGATTATCGTGGTCATTTTAGTCATGGAATGAATCGAGTGTCAATGTATGTAAATGATATTGAAGGAAAACTAACGGACCCACATGCAAAACCCGAAATTCTTACAGATTTTCAGGTTAATTATAAACATATATGTAAAATTTTATTATTTGTTTAACGTTAATTAATAATTTATTGATATATTTATTTGCTGCATTACAATTAAATAATTAAGGCAATGAAAAAGTGAAAATCGTTGATTATTTATTGTTTTTATTTTAGGCTATTTGCTTAGTAGATGGAAAAAATGGTTTGGGTCAAGTGATAGGAAAATTTTGTATGGAGTTGGCTATTGAGAAAGCTAAAAAATTTGGAATTGGATTAGTATCGGCCAAAGGTTCTAATCATTATGGCATTTGTGGATATTATACGTTAATGGCAGCCGATAAAGGCCTAATTGGATTTACCTGTACCAATACAAGTCCATTATTAGTTCCAACAAGATCTACTGTTTCGGCTTTAGGGACTAATCCACTTTCAATTGGTATGAGAGCCAATAATGATGATGAATTTATTCTGGATATGGCAACAACTGCAGTTGCTCTTGGTAAAATTGAAATTGCTATAAGGAAAGAAGAAGAAATTCCTGAAGGATGGGCATTGGGATTAGACGGTAAAATAACTAAAAACTCCCAAGAAGCATTTGACAATGGAAAGTTGCTGCCATTGGGTGGAACAGAAACTAATTCGGGTTATAAAGGATATGGTTTAGCAATGATGGTTGAATTGCTTTGTGGCATTCTTAGTGGCAGTAATTTTGGACAAAATATTAGAAATTGGAAGAATGATATAAAATTGGCAAATCTTGGACACTGTTTCATGGCTATTGATCCAGAGGCTTTTGGCCCAGGTGCTAAAGACAGATTATCTCAGCTGTTAATTGAATTACGTAATCTTCCGGTAGCTGCCGGGGACGATTGTGTAATGGTCGCTGGTGATCCGGAGAGAGAAGCTATGTCTAAAGTTAATCGCACTGGCGGAATACATTACCATCCTAATCAAATAAAAACGTGCGATGAAATGGCTGAGAAGCTTCATATTCATTCTATTAAATATATTAACAAAAATATATAAGTTTGAATACTTTATTCACAACTTTATTGCATATTTTGTGGGAAATTAAGTTTGATATATATCTGCAATAAATCAATTTTGATATTGATGAATTATTATTTGTTTTATTTTATTTGATTTGAGTCTACTAATACAACGATTGAGAGATATGAATATCATTTAATCATTGATTAAAGTAATTTCTGTTTATACAAATCATCGTTAAAATTATTTACGCACTATACGAAAAATCATTTTCATCCAAAATTAATGAGTATCTAAATTCTTTTATTTATTTAGATTCTATTTTTAAAATAATTATTATAATGAATTAATGCTAGCTCCTGACCATTAAGAATTGTTGAATATTTGCTAGAAGTTATCTACATAATGGAAAAAAAATGAACGATAATTAGATAACAAATATTTCTATATGTGGGTTATCATTTATAAAAAATATCCAGCCAGACGATAAAAAAAAAAATAAAATAAATGTGACGAGGCCATGAAAAATTAATAATATTATGTTTGTTTTTAAACCATTTGAATGAAAAGGCAAAAAAAATGTTTGGTGAGTTGGATGACCCATCGTCTAAAGATTTTATTATAATTATACATAATTTATAAACAAAAATGCAATATCTATTAAAGTAGTAGGAGTGTGGTACGTTATTTAATCAGAATAATATACGCAAAGACCCAGAAGCTATTGAGTTATCGCAGAGTCATTAAGGTCATATATTCCAATGAAAGTGTTTTGTTTATGGAAACATATATATGATTAATATTTTAGTCTCTGTCACGATTATATTTTTGAAGCAATATGTAAATATCATAAATATATAATATTAAATATTATATATATACACGTTGTAGTTTTGCTCGTTCAGCTCAATATTTTTCTCAAATTGGTAAAAAATGCTTTAAAGTTATGTTTGAGAGGAAATAAAAAATTCGTTTTATGTCGTGTATATATAAGTATTGTTATAAATTAAAATAAGGAAAATATAAAAGACATATATATATATGTACATACATACACGACACTTATCTAACAGTTCTTCAATTGTTAATTTATTTGATGATTCGGCTTCCGTCTTCCGTTTGTAAAATCACAGAGGTCAATGGAACCGAATGACACTTCCTTTCAATCTGGCTATTCTCTAATCCCGACACTCTCTCAATTGAGTATAAATAATTCACTTTGATTTATCATTATATTATAATACATTTGGTTATTTGTTAACCTCAAGTAATTGCCTCTTTGCGCGTATAAAATAAAAATTTCATACATAATTTGCATTGTCAAACATAGTAAATTAGTAATATCGTTTGCATTTTAACTTTTGAATATGTACATATATTCAAGTAATAAATAAATATATATTTATTCTCTTGCAATGTGCCCTGACGCCGCTATCTATGTTTTATAATGATAAATAAATAAATATTGGGAATACAATTTTAGCAAATAGATTAATTGCACGTTGGCGCTAAATAGATTAATAATAAACTTAATGTTTACAGCAGGTAAGAATGAATTTTATTTCATACTGTGCATTATCTTCAAGCAGTTTAAATTGATTATAAATAGAGCTTTCTGAATGTGAATTAGCTCCTAAAAAAAAATTATATATATAATCTTTAATTAGTGCGTGAGATATGTCATGGCTCAATAATTGTTTCCACAATAATCATCAGAATGAGGTATGATATGTATCATCATTGTAAAGAATATTTCTTTCTTTCAATTAATTGACAGTAATTAAATAGAAACAATTATAAAATAACATAATAAAGGATAGGGTTTATATATATAATATAAAAAATTGTAATGTGTGAGTGTATATGAGAAGCTAATTTTGACCAATATGATAAACTCATGAATTTGAGCTTCCTACACATTAAAGCACATTGCGGTAGCATAAGAGCCTCCCTCACTTGTGACCACTTCACCGCAAGGGGAAGTGGCTTATTATCAAATGATTTTGTACAATCCAACTCATAATTTTAAACAATACCCACTCACTGTATTTCAATTATTCTCCCTTATTCTTTTATACTGCTACATTGAAATAAATGTCGTTTAATTTCATCATTTAATTTATAACATTACAAGTATATAATATAGTGAAAATTGATCAATTAATTCAATTGTGAATAAATGTAGGGGAATTTTATTTGTACAGGTGTAAATGAAAATTATAACAAGTTGATGTAGATTTTCTTTTCTCTTATAATTTTTTCTTCTACTCTTCTATTTCTTCTCTCTTATGCACAAACATAGTCAGATGAAGATAAACAGACTGACAATTTATATATACATGTATCTAACTCTTTTTCTCTCTCTCTCTCTCTCTATCTTTTGTAATCACCCCACAGTAATGCGAGTCCATGCGAGTTTATAAATTGAACCAGTATAGACTTGCACGAGCTCAGTGTCGTGATGCTCACGCGTTAGTCCACCATTAAAAAAATATGGATATTATCATAATTTTTTTAGCATAAATTGAATTATGTGTCGCTATATATGATTTTGAAATTTCATACACTCAATAAATTGAATTTAAACTACAAATAAATAAAAATTAAAGAAATATAAGTATATACATTTGTAAAATATTAATAAGACAATTAATAATGATGGCTAACCAAGTGGGAAAAAAGGAGTATATTAATCATACAGATGAAAATAATCATCATCATCATCGTCATCGTCATCATTTACATCACAGCCAGGATCATTCTAATCATGATTTGGATCCACAAGCCAGTGAAGAGGATGTGGACAAAGAATGGGAGGATTTTACACGATTGATGGCTAAATTACGTGAAAGTCGATCAAACCGACCCAATAGGTATAACTTGGTTAATTTACACCAAATTCATCATCATGTTGATGTTGTTTATATACATATATAACCATCAAATAAACACTATACATACATTGTAAATATGTATATGTACGTATAAATATAAACATATATTAATTGGTGTATTAGGCCATCGCAAGCTTTCTACCCATGCCCACCACCAAAAGAAGATGATCAGCCGGAATTCGATCCCTTTGACTACATAAATACAATAGTAAGGACGTTATTATTGTCCGGCATTTTATTATTTCTTCTTTGCATGCTCTACAGTTTTCACAAGTGAAATCCTAGCCCCAACTTAACCACAATTGCATGATGTGTCCATCCGTTATTATCTTATATTGTCACGATCATCATTATTGTCATCGTTGTCGTAAATATTATCTCTGGAAAAATAAAAAGGCAAATTTACAATACATCGCGTTATTATTTATCATGCCAAATTATCTTGCAATAAAAATAATTCAAAATATAATATATTTTATATACCTATACATTAAAATAAAATTGGTGAAGAATATATAACATGAAAATGTAGGTATATAAAATGATATTTGATCGTTGCATGTCATGCTGCAAGGTCTTTTCAATCTGTTTATCCGCATTCAATCATCATTCATCATAAATTATTAGTTACAGATTATCACGCATTAATTATGAATATGGCAACAAATCAAATCATATATATATATATATATATATATAATAATAATAAATAAATATTGGTATCTTCGGTCGTATATAAAATCGAAAGGATATATTATATATAGGATAAACGAATATTGAAATTAAAATGGGATAAATGACAGCGAATTTAGTGGCGCTGAAAGTATAACTGTGCAGGCAACGTGTAGGCGTGCAAGCAACCTTGCCTTTCAATCATCAATACACACTGCACGCTAAACGCGCGCGATGAAAAAGCAGCAAGAGGAGGAAAAGATGATGTTAATGTCGCGACCTTGCACTTTTGTATAATATACCATCGTATCCTGTATTATACATAAGCTATATTGATAACAAAGACTTAAATTTTTTTTGATAAATTTGAAGATGTCATCAACGAAACACTAAAATTGATATTAATCACATTTACATTCTATAATATTTGATGAACAGTATAATGCCATTGTACAATTGTTATGTACAGATACATATATGCATATAATAATAATAGTAAAGATCATTTGGCTACAGTACAAATTGTCATAGTGATTATATGGATGTAATAATGATTAAGTGTTAAAACTGATGCACATAATCATGTTCTTTGTAGCGTACATTAATTCACTATTTAATTTTTTTATTCTTTGTGTTATATATATTTAAATGCATTGTCGTAGAATTGGTTATGATTATCGTTTGACAATTATTGCTATTAGACACAAGACATATGTGTTTAAATTTTCTATATATTTATAGATACGAATGGGCATTTTAATTATTGAGGTCCAATAACTAAAATTGGATTACTACGGGGACGATTGCCCAGTAGAACGTGGTCATTTCTGACGTCAATGTTACCTTCCTCATCTATATTATAATACTTATAATCAGTAATGAATTATCAATCAAATGAATTGCAGTTGTAATCACTTATTCAATTTTTTTCCACCATTAATTTCATTGTGAATATCATGTTTTTGATATGATAATTCAATTACTCAAAATTGTATTTATTGTTGTCTCAACAATTCAATTGATTTTTCTCATGACACAGTTATTTTTATCCACGAGCTTACATTCTCAAATATATACCAATGTTGTGAACTGCCAAATGATCAAAGCCCACAGCTGGCATACGTATGCCAGTCAAAAGTAGGATTTCCCTCAGAACGGATGGTCATTTTATTGCTGTCCAATCCAATATATACTCAAACTGTTGGTGAGAATATGGATTATTCATGTGTAATCTTGAATCATTGTCAATTAATTTTACATTACTCAATATTACACTTGATAATTATAATTGATTCAATACCTCACATATGTATTCAAATTAAATATATTTTTTTCTTCAATATCAATGTCACAACATAATATCGCATATATAATTTTTATGATATGTTAATCAATGTTGAAATATTATGATGAAAAATAATATCACGCACATAATTGTCATTGTGGATTATTTACGTTGGGGTACTGTATAGGATGTGACCCAGCCAGACGTGCCACTGATGACAATTGTCGACCTTACAACCATGTACTCGTACCTTAGGTAAACAATAGGGTGGGACAATGTGGGATTCACTAGTGCAGCTACAATCTAAAAATAATAAATGTTGAGCGATGCCAATTTTCAAACAAATTCAATGCTAGACGGTGGGCAATTGGCATTTCAGTCACCGTCTAGTCACCAACACATACAATTCAATATTATTTGTTTATAATTAATTTTAATTTCATTGAAATATCGATAAATATTATTAATATTTCAAATATATTATATATAATTTACCTGAATGATTGTGCGACTGTTATTGATAGTATCTGTGAAGCCATGAATTCATCAATCACTTGAACTTTATTTGCAAAACAAATTAAATCAGTCAGACATACGCAAAAGACTAATTTCTTATGCCGGCCACTGTCCTTAATAGGGCTTACTTCGTTTGCAACGATGACTACGTTGTAAGTGTAAGCTCTCCCATATTAATACATAGCATTGTTTAATCTTCATTAATAAAATCATCAATTTCCCTCTATCATGCCATGTTATTCTGAAATAATATTTCTTTTTTCTTCATTTATTAATTGTAATGTGTATTTTATATAAATCCTTAGTCATTTATTTCTCGGTGCAATTGAATTTTCATTACCGAGTTTTTATGCATATACAGAGAAATATATATTTTTATTAACACGTAATATTTATTTTAGAGAAAATAAATGAAGCAAGTTGGAATGAAAACGAGAAATAATATGATTTTATCAAGTATTAATGTATGTTTAATGTGAAATTTTTAATAGATGTATGGTCGATATACCAAAGATCTGGGTGAATTTGCTAAAGAAGAAGCAAGACGACTTAAATCACACGATAAAGCACGAAGGAAACTGGATAAAGTACGAGCAGAAGAACTACGAAAATCAAGACGTGGTCCATTGTGCAGAAAGGCATTAGCATTAATTGCATTTTTATGGAAACACACAGGAGCAAGACTTGGCGAGGATTGGGTATTTCTTGCCCTTTTGGGTATCATCATGGCACTGATAAGTTATGCGATGGATCGTGGCATTTCCATGTGCAATAATGGTGAGATATTGGATTATAATAATACAAATTAAAAATAATTTACAAACCAACTTGATGATACTATTATAATTTTTTTTTTTTTTTTATTATAGCAAGAATATGGTTGTATCAAGATTTGACATCGCATCCAGCACTGCAATATCTAGCATGGGTGTCTTTACCAGTGTGTTTGATTCTGTTTAGTGCTGGTTTTGTTCATATTGTTGCTCCTCAAAGTATTGGTTCTGGTATTCCTGAAATGAAAACAATATTACGTGGAGTTGCGCTAAAAGAATATTTAACATTCAGAACACTTATTGCTAAAGTGATTGGATTAACGGCAACTTTAGGATCAGGTTTACCTCTGGGTAAAGAAGGTCCATTTGTCCATATTGCGAGTATTGTTGCGACGCTATTATCAAAATTGGTTACGAGTTTTCAAGGAATATACGAAAATGAAAGCCGAAATTGTGAAATGTTAGCAGCTGCATGTGCGGTTGGTGTCGCATCATGTTTTGCAGCGCCAATTGGTGGTGTACTCTTCAGTATTGAAGTAACAACAGTCTATTTTGCAGTAAGAAATTATTGGAGAGGATTTTTTGCAGCCGTTTGTGGCGCTACAATGTTTAGATTATTGGCAATTTGGTGTCAGCGTGAAGAAACAATAACTGCCATGTTTGCAACTAATTTCACAATGGATTTTCCATTTGATCCTCAAGAGCTTTTTATCTTTGCGCTAATTGGCGTAGGCAGCGGACTTGGTGGTGCTTTTTATGTTTGGCTTCATCGTCAATATGTTATATTTATGCGAAAAAATAAGAGCATGAATTTATTTTTACAAAAAAATCGTTTTCTTTATCCGGGAATTGTATCATTAATTGTCGCAACTGTATCTTTTCCAATGGGTTTGGGACAATTTATGGCTGGTGAATTAAATACGCATAATCAAGTTCAAGGATTATTCACCAATTTTACATGGACCAAAGAACGTTTAAACGTAGAAGAAATGAGTATTGTTAAACATTGGACAACGCCATATTCAGATGTTTTTGTTGGACTTCTTGGTTATGTCCTTTTTACTTTTATCTTCTCAATCATTAGCTCTACGGTACCTGTGCCTTCCGGTATATTCATTCCAGTTTTTAAGATTGGTGCAGCACTTGGACGAGCAGTAGGTGAAGCAATGGCTCTTTGGTTTCCAAATGGCGTTCGCTATGGCGGTATCATCACTCCTATAACACCAGGTAATTAAATTATAACCAAGTAAATATATAAATACAGATATAAACAGATATAATATATTAATTATAATTATGATAAATACCTTTTTGTATTTTTTATTTAGGTGGTTATGCCACTGTAGGTGCTGCTGCATTCTCAGCTGGTGTAACTCACACCATATCCGTCAGTGTAATTATATTTGAAATGACTGGACAAATAACACACATTGTGCCAATAATGATTGCAGTGTTGATAAGCAATGCAATTGCTGCATTACTTCAACCAAGCATCTATGATAGTATTATTCTAATTAAGAAGCTACCATATCTACCAGACCTTTTGCCATCGAGTTCTGGTAAGCTTTTTTCTAATAAAAAAACATCTAGCATTATAATGTACACTACAAAATAATTGGATCAATTCTATTTATATAATTATACATTATATTGTTCATTTTTAAATAATTTTCTTTTCCATTTTCGCTGGCATTTTTACCAGTATCGGATTAATACTTGGTAATATCTGAATTGAAATAAATATTAGTAGGGAAAATGAATGATTAACACAAACGAAAGAACAATTGGACATGAAGTAATTTTTTTTTTCATAAAAAATTCAAGATAAATATTAAATTGTGAATTAATTAGTTTTTTTTTTTTAATTATAGGCATGTACAATATATATGTCGAGGATTTTATGGTGAGAGATGTCAAGTATATCTATCATGGCATCAGTTATCAAAAATTAAAAGATACGCTAAAGGAAAATCGTAAACTTCGAGGTTTTCCATTGGTAGACAATCCTGATTCAATGATACTTTTGGGCTCTATTCAAAGATTGGAATTGATAAAATTGATTGAGAAACAGATTGGACGAGAGCGACGACTTCAGGTAATGTGATTTGTCACAATATTAAGTAAATATTAATCGAAATTTGAATAAAATAAAGAATAATTTTAATACTTAATTGGTGTATTTAAAAAGGTAGCACAAAAGTTACACAAAGAGGCGGCAGAACGTGCAAGAGAAGAAATGGAGCGACAATTACGTGAACAAGAACGAACTCGACGACCATCAAGATTCGAAGTTATACCAGCACCAGATATACTGAAAATGCAACGTCAAAGTGCTAATGATTTGACATTAGCTGGAAATGGTTCATCAGATCATCATACATATCATATACCAATGTTTGGCTCGCAGCCGAAAAAATCAATTTTAAAAAAAACGAATTCATTCACATTAAAGGGATTTAGTCCACTCGTAAGTCCTGCTGTAACTCCATACACAACTGTGACAGGTGCTGAGAGCAGAATCCGATTGGCATTTGAAGCTATTTTTCGAAAATCAGCGACTCTTCAAGATGTTGATCCTGATCCAGAAATTGGTCCAGTAATTAATAACACACGAAGAGACAGCGCTGATGATGCGAACATTCCTGCTCATACACCTATGCTGGCACCCAGTCCAGCTACTTCAAAGAAAGTTCAGTTGGTAATGCAACATTGAATTTTGTTTTTATTTTCATTATCGATATAACTATCAATCGTCCAATTAATTTATGCCTTAACGTCATCGATTATATTGGACTATTTTTAGCCAAGAGAAAGAGTAATTGATATGTCACCAGAGGATCAGAAATTATGGGAAGAAAGCGAAATGGCACTTGAAGTTGACTTTTCACGTTGTCACATTGATCCAGCACCTTTTCAACTTGTAGAACGCACATCATTACTAAAAGTTCACAGTCTATTCAGCATGGTGGGAGTTAATCATGCATATGTCACGGCTATTGGCAGGCTAGTGGGAGTAGTGGCACTGAAAGAGGTATATAAATAAATAAGCATTCTTAGCATTTTCATTCTATGAATAATAAATATATTTTTCTTCAATCATCCAACAAAAATATTTATTATGAATTTTAGTTACGGAAAGCAATTGAAGATGCAAACTCTGGTATTCCACCAGTACATAATGATGTGCATCCTACAATTTCTGTATCAAGTCTTTTACGCAGTGAAGTTGACACGGAGTTGAAATCTGAGGAAAAAAATAATTCTATAGATATTATTGATGATAATGAGCAAGAGAAATTGAACAAAATTTGAGACTGCTACCAAATTGCGATCAAAGATAATTATCCTCACGCAAATACAAGAATGAAAAAAAAAAAAAAAAAAAAAAAATACAATTAGTCATTAGTAAATGAAACAATTTTATGTGATAGTCTCGTCAATGTGACGTGACCTAATGTGCGAATGTTGTGTATGAATTTTATTATATCATATTATAGCTCCGATTTTTATTTCTTCATTAGTTTTTTAATGAGTGGAATATGAAATAGTCTTTTAAATTAATTGCGGCGGGCACCGTATAACCAAGATATTTATTTATTTTTATTATCTTTATTTTCTTCACTCATCCAAATTATTATTTTCATATAAAGATGATGATGAAATAAAATACATATATACTCACATATGTATTTGCATATGTACAATACACGTGATATTTCCTGAAGAATTATTGACAGCTGTATTTATGTGTTTATTGTGAGTAAAAATGATGCAAAAAAGTAACCACAAATTAAATAATAAATGTCGCCTGAGTAAGGAATTCTTAAATGAATTAATACGCTTGTGATCAATGATAATAATAGTAAAATAGAAACAGGAGGTTAATAGGAGAGTAATGATTGAAAAAAATAGGTTTTAAACGTTTTAAATATTGATCAATCAACTTTAAGAAATGTCCATTAATGGAACTCTTTAGAAACAAGTATTTTTACATTCCATCCAGCTTTTAATTGATGAATATTATTGTAATTATAAATGAGGAGAAGAAAACTGATAGAAAAATAAATTATGGGGAAAAAAAATTTAATTGACTGAATATATGAATTGGTTATTTGGTAAGAATGACAATAATAACGATGATTATATTAATAATAAATAAATAGAGATACATATCTTGTTGTTTATATGTAAATATGTGTATATATTATATGAAAATATTGGAAACTGTCTGAAAATTGTAATTTCATGTATATATGCAGACGCAAATGTATATTATATACTATCTGTCGAAAACTGATTTTCTTTGATATAATACCAATAATCACCCTGACAATTATTATTATTATTAAATATAACTGATGATATGTTTCAATATGATTTCATAACCACTATTTATCAGGAATAAACCAGCCATGCAAACATTTCGGTACTGGGCCAGGTGTTGTAAATGTTGCACGACCTAATTCTCGCATGGTTTTTGAATCTAATATCAACAGACATACATCCATTTCTTTTGTTTTTCCAAATACTGCAGCACTTACAATCACTCCATCATCTTCATCCTATCGTGAATGTTAAAAAAAGAAAAAAAAATACAAATTAAAAATATTTGTAGATGAGAAAGAATTTTCTTTTGATTGAAACTCTTGATTATATTTTTTATTCAAAAAAAAAAAAAAAAAAAAATCAATTCTTTATATTAATATTTATATATTTATTACTTGTGCACCAGGACGTGGAACAAAAATCGGCTCGCTTGGATAAACATTGTCTTCATTCCACGTAATTCTTAGTTTTTGCTTTGTATCAACTTTAATCAACTGCAAATAAATAATTACAAATATAATTCTATGTAAGAAACAAATTAAATAAACTAGAGAAAAGAAATTTACTGAGCCAGGATTTTCAATATCGACATCACTTGATATTGCATAAAAATACCGGTATTTACGACCTAGACAACGATTATAGTTCAATGTTGGTGTTTCACATCCCAAGTTACAAATCAACTCGGGCATGACAAATATATCTCCATTAGGAAGACGATGTGCTGATGATCTTCGATGCAAAATATTATCTGGAGTATTTATATTTTTATTATTATTATTTGACATATATGGTTTATCTATTATCTTCTTGCGAGGAAGTGATAAAGAATCATAATTTGGTTTTCCCATTGGCAGAACGAAGCGTAAAGGTCGTCCACGAAATAATTTAGAGTAATCCGGGTTGTTTGACAAATTCTTCATTGCCTCCACGTACATGCAATTAAGCATTTGAGCATCGCGATAGCAAGATATATCAATAATGATAGAATCACCATCTTCAGTCTCAAATTGATTGATAATATGAAGAAAAAAAAATGATTCTGCAACAAATGACGTCTCTAATTTTCCTGTTTTTCTCGATATCACGTGGATTAACGTCTAGAACAAGTAAATCAATATTATATAATGAAAAATAACAAATATAAATGATCTGTAATCATCAGATAAGATTAATATATCATATAGTAAATACATAGTTAATGATAAGTTGTATGAATGAAATTGCGCACACGTACATTCTCATTCTCATGCCATTTCAAACACGTAGAAATAGGTTCTTGTTTTATTTGACACGCTGTCAATGTCAAAACACAAATTGCCAGTGGTTGTTCCACAATTATAAAGAAATTTTCTGTTATTCCAAATGTATGCATATATGAAGGATTCAATACCCATCGAGCTGGAATTGACGCAACAATAGATGCTTTTTCGAACATTGATGATTTTTTCTTTCCATAATCTGTATCTTGAATAAAAAAAATTATTTAAATATACGAAAATATAAAACTAATATATGGATTATAATAATTTAAATTTTATATTAATATCTCACCAACAGTTTCTTGGCAGGGAGAAAATTTAATTACATTGTAAGCTGGGCCTCTTGCAGTAATACTTAATCCGACATTAAACACAGTGCCATCAGTCATTATATGTGGATGAGACGTATGATTAACAATTGCAACGTATTTTGATATATTTATTTTATTTTTTGTTTCAAGAGTATTGGGATCAATTCGATGAATTACTGGTGATTCGGTAAATGTATAAAATTCATCACCAAATGGATAAATAGATATCATTGAGTTGTCAGACATGCTCTCTCCAGGATTAAAAATAGCTGATACTCTACATGTAACAACAGAAATAATTATATCACAAATTCAGTATTAATATTAATCAATCGTAAAAACTAATTATTCAAAAATGTGGATATACCTTTGAAAAATCGTTTTACATGGATCAGGAATAGCACGTGTGCCAAATTCTGTGACGACAATTCGTTGTGCTTCATGATTCTTCTTGAAGACATCAGTTTGGACAAATCTACTTTGATACGTAACTTTTCCTTCTGATATGTGAAATCTATATAACAAAATTAATATAATAATTTTTACATGTCCCTTATATATTTGCAAATTAGTGTTTGAATATGATTTTGGTGATCGTAAAGCTGTTAAAATATTACCTGTGAATCAATGCAGAACTGTCAAACAAATGATTGAATTGATATTCACCAACATTTAAATTACCAGGACCATTTCTTAATAGTACACCGTTCAACCATGTTGGTATATGCCCAGTAATATTGCCTTTTATTGGTTTAATCACTTCTTCATTGCACGATCTCATCCATATTGATGAATCTACATTTGGCCAATAATTTTTATTTTCAGTTTTATTATTGTCAGACTTGATTTCTTCTTCTACACTCTGGAAATCTTTTATCTTCCAAGAACACTTTGCATCATTGATATTACAATTTAAATAATCATCTATTACATTTAAATTATCCATTGTATTTTATTTATTATAAATTTATATTCAAATATTTCTTATTAGACTCTATACTTTTTTCTCTTTATTATCAAGTGATCAACAATTATTATTTATTTCAATTATCTTTTTTCATTTGTAATGTAATATTTATTCACTGTCTTCGTCGTTTTGTAATTGATTTTCAGTTAGAGCTTCGACCAATGGTCTCAAAATAGCGGATAAAATTTGGTAAATACGTTTGTGAGTAAAATCCATTCGTTCCTATTTACTTGTCAGAACTCTTGGAGCAAAATGACTGCACGACCTAGACCCGCTGCGTTATCTTTAGGTCTAGGCTTTCAATCAATTCAATTTGTACAGTAGCTGAAGCCATACAATAGATATATATGCTGACATTCACGTGGATTTATCCACGTGACAAACACGTATTAATTGCAGTAAATAATGTATAAATATAGTATACGTGGAACTACAAAAAGTACATGCATTTTAATGGGTATAGACACAAACGTTGAATTAAATTGCACATTGGGATATGACCTCATGCCTTGAATATTTTCGAAACAACATCATCAAGGCCATTTTTATTTATATACCATTAATAATACCTCTTTGAAAATTTCATTTTAACATTTAACATACATATATATGATATACCTTATTCGTTATTGTTTTATAAATTTTTTAATTGTTATTACTTCAATACATTTCAAGTTATATATAAAATTGAAATAAATAACATTATCAAAATACATTATGTAAATAAATAATATTTGAGTTTCTTATAACTGAAAGTCTTTATCAAGACAAAATAAACCATAAAAAATTTAAGCAACTAATTGTTGACAATTATTTACATTTATCATTATACATAAATTGATAAGAACCTTGAAGCATATTTGTATAAATATACAAAAAAAAAATTTTCAAAGACTTTGAAAATTAACATAAAAAATATGTAATATAATAATATCAAGCAGTGATTAAAGATTAGAAATATCACATGACGAGAAAATATTACATGTGTATGAAGATTGAAGAGTGAAGGGATATAAACAGTTCAAACGTGTACATATATATATATCATTAACGAGAGCACGTGACGAATCGACGAGAGATAACTATTGTTTTTTTCATTTGTCTTCATCAATTCATCTTTTCTTTCTTGACCTCTCATCTCCAATGAAATAATATTATATACACTAGCCATGATCAATATACATTAATTTTTATACATATACGTACATATATCTACATATATAAGTATGTAGCGAAAAATGTAAATAACTAATATAATAAATTAATATATTTAATTAAAATTTATACAGAAAAAAGATTATATAGACGATAATAAATATATATTTATGTAAGTAGTCGTAAAAGCACTCGATGAGATAAGCAACATTTATACACATCGTAGGATATATACATATTTGTATACTGCAATTTAACATAACCTATTGGCTATGTATGCATCTCTCCCCCATTATTTTCTTTTTCAAATGTTATTTATTTTACGTAAACAAAAAAGGAGAAACGGATAAGCTATGATTTTTTAATTTTTTTTTAAACAATTATTATTTGTCGTAGAATGTGAAGCTGTTGACGATCATTACACAGACACTCACACTACTGCTTTACTTTATGAAATATCCGCATATATACAGATAAAGTTTGAGCAGCTACTGAAGTCTGAACAAGCATCAATATGTTTGTTAATATGCAGTGGATAATGAGGAATAAAGAATTGATACAGATGAACGTTAATATATATAATTTATAGTCTGTTCATATTTTTATTCATTGGCGCCGAGCAGTCTCATGTAAGTGAGGTTATGTGAGATATTCACCTTTTACATACCATAATTCTCACTCAAGTCTCAAATGTAAAATTTATTTACAATATTGATATTTTTGTCATTCAATTGTTATACATACATACATACATACATACATACATACATACAAACATACATATATACATGAGCTTGATGAATATAGGTATGTAAATAAGTTCATAATCATCTTCCATTGCTCAGTGTGGCTTCCGCCTTTTACAATGAGCAATAATTCTGTATTCTCATTTTTTTTTTCATGTTTTTAATCTACACATCAACATTTGAATAGTTTATTTATTCATTAGTTAAATATTCATAAACCGTTTTGCTTTTGTGAGTCCTTCAATCCTGGAGACACGCTGAAATCACGCGACACCACGTGAAAATGTTGCAATATAAGTCTACAACGAGGTAAATATAATTGCCAATGATGCAATAATAATGTACCATTATTAACGCTTCTATAAAAAAAAAAAATAAAGAATAATTTCATTATGTCAATTAAATATTTACTGCATTAATTATTATCTTTACTTTGTATTTGGAAATATATAGGAATATTGATATGTGTACTTATGTTTATTTAGGTGGAAAAAATAAAGAAAGAAATTGTGATTGATAATAAAATGGATGGAGATGGATTATAATTATTGTCGGCGTTGTTTTGATAAAGTCAGACACAGCATACTTTGATGTCCATTGCTTCATGCCATTGCTCACAGATTGCCTCCTTCATTTATATATATTATGGCATTTGAATTTTAAGCTTGAACGCGTGACGTCTGTTCAGTAGTGCCCAGCGGAATTTATAATATTGCATTGCAGCAATGTCAGCAAACAAGAATTACGAGACATTCAGTGGAAGTAGTAGTAGATGGTCACGGTGAGTGGTAAATATGTGAAAATAAAACGTGTATTAATAAACTGGTACACTTTTTAATTACGCATTATCACGTGCTTGTATATATAAATATATATATATATGTGAATTAATTCACTTCGTCATTGATAGATAATGTATGCATGATCATTTATTGATTATTAATTTCATGATCAGGATGAAAAAAATAATGAAAATATTCATTTATTTCTACTTAGTAATACTATAAATATATATTATGAATGTTGATTAAAATAACGTTGACGAAATAGAGAACGAATTTGAGATATGTATAGATAATTTGTGCAGTTTACAGTTGATATTTATTTTATAAATTTACAATCGGTTGATATGTTTGTAGGGCAATCTTGCTTGTGTGTTTATTATTATCATCATCAGTATCATCAGTGATAATGAGAATAATGATAAAAATAATTACAAATAACATTTGTAGGTGTAACTTCGTTATTTATCAATTTGTTTTTATATTTCAGGAATTTTTACTTCACTCATTAAAGCTGATGAAAGAAAAATTGTTATCGCGGTATCATAACCTAACTTTATAATATAATATTTATGATTAACAATAACAGAATAATAATTAATTTTTAATGAATGAGAGGTAATGAAAATTAGTAAATGGAATTATTATATGCAATATTGTTTGATGTTAAGAATAATTAATTATAAATTATTGTGAATGAAGTAACTAGCGCTGTCTTGAGGTAAAAGCTTAAAGTTTTACTGTGCGTGCGCACTTTTAACGCACACAAAAAGTGGGGATTGAAGAAGAAATGTATTTCCCTCTCTTATTACTATCCGCATTTCGCATGTACAATAATTGTTTCATTAAATGCTCATGGCATAGTGGCGGGCTTTATGTATATAAAGCTCATAACGTAAAAATACGTGAGTACATTTACTTGGCGGCACTTCAAAAGTGAGGTGTATCTATAGACTTATACATCAATGTACATATTATTACATGTACATAAATTATATAATATGTGTGGGGTGATTCGGGTGTATTTAAATTTGAAAAAAAAAAAATAAAATTATTGTGAAATGAATTATAAAGTAATGTAATTAATATATGAATGACACATGAGTTGAGAAAGAGAGAAAAAAATTTTTTTAATTTTGACAAATGATATTTAATGTTGAAATAAATTTTGTGAAATTAGATTAATTTTTTTATAATTAGTATATATTATAACAGTGGTATTACAAATGATTTAATTTCACTTCATGACAACGTCATCGAACAAAATAGATAAAAATAAATGAAAGATGAATGAGTGAGTACTTTATGATAAAAACATTATTGGAAGAAATACATATTTTAAAATGCTATTCCATTGGCTTGGTTAAACTTTGAGAATGACACGTAGCTATATGTGCATATATTTGCTTGTAAGATAACAAGAATTAGCATGCATTTATTTATCGTGATGCAAATATAAATATATTAAATGAATGTTTTTGGCGTTGTATTCCAAAACGACAAAAATATTTATAAATAAAAACATATTTAACAGACTTTTTCAGCCATAAAAAATGCATATCAATAAAAATGATTGAAAATAAATAAAATAGCGTAAGAAATTTGATAGTAAAATGTGTCTTTGGAATGTAATTTATCTATACACACTTGTCCATTAATCAAAAACACATATTAATCATCTGCTAATTGATGATAAATTAGAATGACTGATTGCATGGAATCGCCTATGACTTCATATAAACGATTGTCATTTATTTATAGTGAATTGTTCATCAATAATTAATAGATAAGTAGTTACATATTAATGTCATTTATGTTTAAATCATCAATGATTATTATATAAATAGATAATTTGATCTAATGTCTAATTACGTGGTTATCAAGATGATGTTCATGCTGATACAGACATTGGTTGTAAAGTCATATCTATTTAACAACTAAAGTATATACAATAATGATGCATGATGAATTAATAAATTTTAAAGACAAAAGAAATTAAAAAATTAGCAAGGAAACTAAAACAAAAGAGTGAAATCAGAAATGAGTATAGGTGAATAAATAGAAAATTATTACGATTCATTCTAAATAGGCGGATTTTCTGAATCATTTTTCTGTGTGATGATACATTGAATTTTTACCATGGAATAATAATAATTATAATAATAATGATAATTGTACATTCCCACTTTCGCCAACTCTACAAACTCCTCCGCAATTGCTTTGTCATTGTCATTATCATCATTTTTGTTTGACAAAAGTTGGGATGTAATATAAAAACCGGCGCTGTCGTAAAATAAAGATAAAATAAAATAAAATAAATAGCAGTTAGCAGAAACAAAGGAGGTTATAAATAAATGTAGGCCATCATATAGAGGTGAGTTATCCAAAGACTTATTGACATTTTTTACATTGCTCTTCACGCACATGTGTGTATCAAAGTCCTTATAAATGCGTTTGAATCAGTTTATAAATAAAAAAATTATATGGGAAGAATATATATGTTTATATAGTATGATGGACTAAATTTAATTGAGAGAAAATAATAAAACCATGTATTAATTTCAGTATTTAATATTGAAAAAATATAGAGAAACAAAGTTGTATTGTCAATAAATAAATCAATAAATAATAGTTTATATTGTGTACGCACATTATGGATAGAATTACGTGTGACCTCACGTCAATTCAAATGAATGCTCAGATCGTTTTGTTTATCTGCATTATCGCTGTGAATATATGTACTCTGCAAAGCGCTATCGCTATCTATTAACGACCATTTAAAATGCCTTTAATTGGCTTAATCAAGGTAACACAATCATAAATACAATAAATGTGTCTGCGTTTAATAATATTGCTTGTAACCTCAATTTTATTCCTAACAATTTCGTCATTTGTTTATATATATATATATGTACACACTTTATTCTACATATAAAAAATATATTTACTATGTTCATATTTATATGTACTTTGTATTATTTATTTGTCACACTCATCATTAAAAAATATTCCTTTGTTTAGGCAAAAATCTATAAATGAAAATGAAACAGATGCACTGGTGGATCATGATGATAAAATTAAAACAAAAATTCAATCATCGTCTGCCATTATTGAAGATGAAAAAGTATTTTTGGCTGCAAATCAACATAACTTAGATGGAGAAACGCCACGAGTATCGCAAAAAAGTGTATTAAAACAAGTTCTGGCGGCATTTGTTGCACAATTAGGAACAGTTAATACAGGAATGGGATTTGGTTTCTCTGCCATTGCAATTCCACAACTGAGAGATGCCAATAGTTTAATAATCATTGATGATATACAAGAATCATGGATAGGTAATTGATCAAATTCCATATTTATCATATCTTAAATATAGTTGTAATGTGTCCTCATGAATATATTTATTAGTTCCAATAAAATTTTGATTAATAAATATATAAGAAATAATATTGAAATTATATGAATAGAAATATTAATTAATTATTGATTATATAATTTTTAGCGAGCATGTCATCTATTGGAACGCCAATTGGATGCTTATTATCAGGTTATTTGATGGATCAATTGGGTAGAAAACGATGTTTAATCATAACTGAAGTGCCAGCAATGCTTGGATGGCTACTCATAACCTTCGCGACTAATATAGAAATGATTTATGCGGGACGATTTTTCGTGGGATTAGGTTCAGGAATGGTTGGTGCTCCGGCTCGTGTCTACACAAGTGAAGTGACTCAACCACATCTGCGTGGCATGTTAACAGCTCTTGCAAGTGTTGGTGTGAGCACAGGAGTATTATTTGAGTATACACTGGGGAGTATTGTCACATGGAAAACATGCGCAGCGATAAGTACACTGATTCCAGTGTCAGCGTTGATCCTCATGTTTATATATCCAGAGACACCATCTTTTCTTATTGCCAAAAATAAACCAGAAGCTGCCAAAAAAGCACTAACACATTTTAGAGGTAGTGCAGATAATCTTGAAAATGAAATAGACAGTCTTGTTAATTTTTCGGATAAGAATCATTTAAAAAGACTTACAAAACCAAGAGAGATTATTCACGCATTGATACAACCAAATGCTATAAAACCATTTGTACTGTTATTCTTTTATTTTTTAATTTATCAATGGTCAGGAACAAACGCTATTACATTTTATGCAGTTGATATATTTCAAAAATCCGGCGCAACAGTAGATAAATATTTGGCAACATCAATTCTTGGTGTTGTACGATTAATTTCAACAATATTGGCGTGTATTCTTTGTCGAAAATATGGAAGACGACCATTGACAATGGTTTCATCAGTAGGATGTGGACTGTCAATGATTGGATTAGGCGGATACATGTGGTTAAATAATTATTGGACAAATAATAGTATACCAGCAACATGTACATGGTTTCCTGTACTTTGTATATTTTCCTATACCATCACTTGCACAGTTGGATTTCTGGTAATACCGTGGGTGATGATTGGTGAAGTTTATCCAGTTCAAGTTCGTGGAATTATTGGCGGGTTAACTACAATGTCAGCTCACACATTTGTTTTTATGGTTGTTAAAACTTTTCCATTTTTACGTGATACAATTACTGAACATGGTACTTTTCTACTTTATGGGTTGATTTCTTTAATTGGCACAATTTATTTTTATATCTGCCTACCGGAAACAAAAAATAAATCTCTTCAAGAGATTGAGGATTATTTTTCAGGCAGGAGTGCAAATCTGAAAACAGGACGCTTGTTCCGATTTGGATTTGGCACAAATAAAGTTCTTCAAGTACAAAAAGGTAATATATTACCTACATAATTGTCGGATAATGTATCTTCATCTCAACACCTCTCTACCGTCATGTTTTTAATGCTGTATTATATATATTAATATAATATTTTTAACAAAATTGTGTTAAACTAGATAATATTGATACAAAGACTTTTTGATACAAAATATTTTTTAATTGTGAAAAATCAACTTGGCTTAAAAATATTTGTGAAATTAAATTTGAATTTGAAAAAAAAAAAAAAGACATTAATGTAAATTGTAAATAGCAAGTTTTAAGACGGGCAATGTAACTTACTTGTAAAAATAATTATAATAGACATGAATTTTTTTTCTGTTTCTAAAGATATTATTTGAAGAATCATCACACAATAATAATTTTATTTACAATGCTAGTCGAGGCTTATTACGTTTCTGTTCCTCTTTTTCCCGTTTATCTTTTATTAATTTTCGTATCATTTCCTCGGGTAATATTACACCTTGCCATTTAAGTGGCACTCTTTCTTTATCTAAAATTTCCAGCCTTGACGCAACATACTCTTTAGCATTAAATTTTTCAGCTGCACGAATTTGAACAAGCAACTCCTCATGAAAAGCTTTCTCTCTATTCAATTCACGTTTTCCCTTTATTTTTCGCAACACATAAGTCAATCGTTTCCTCATTTTTCGCCGCTTATGTTTTTTCATTTTACGACGACGAATAACAATTAAACGTGCAGCTTGCTTTTCAATTTGTACACCAATTGTCGGGAGATCCAATGATTTTTCCGGAATTTTATCTTCTATCGATTGCGATATTTGTGGTGGTTCAATAATATGAACATTGATATTTTTTGGGTTGTCTATAATTTCATTGATTTTTCTAATTTGCGGGAAGCCCATATCAATTATCGAATGATTAGCTGTTAATCGTAAATTGGGTTCGAAAATTGAAGAAAGTCCAGGTTGAAAATGCATTGATGGCTGGTGACAAAATGAAATTTTGCTTTTGGAACTCGGCTGATGACATGATGTTGAGTATTTTAATGTCAGGATACCTAGTGATATTTGTTAAAAAAATTTCTATTAATAATGATAATAATAATCATAGTTAAAATAATCAAATCATTTTCAATTTTGAGGTTAGGAAAATATGTTAACAAATGAGTAATATTTAATATTTCAGCAATACTTTAATCATTTACCTCTTACTGGAATATTTAATTGCCTGAAGCACCGATACCATATAGTTGACATGGTAAATTAACTTTTCATTGAAACAAAATTATGAGAACCGTATTATAAATTATTTATAACATCGCTCATTAGCATGAAGACTACGAAAATACGACAAGACAAGCTAATATACTTTATAGCAATGGTTATAGTATAAAAATGTCGATAAAGAAGAGAACTTTAGAAAAAATGATAAAAGACTGGTGAAAAATAATTTAAATATTATAACTGAATCACTTGAATACATAATGGGATTTTCTTCATTATAATCTGACTCCAGTGGAAAAATTAAAAAAAAAAATTAGTTTGACTTGAGACAACGAATTTTTACAAGAAAAAAACTTATTATCAACCTAGATAAATAATTTGTTTAAGTATAAAAAATAAAAATGGAATAAACATATATTTCACCAATGAAAAACGTATTATGACAATTTTTTTATCTCGTGTATTATTATTATTTATAAATCAATATTAATGATTGTGTGGAAATTAATAATCAATTGTAGATGAAACGAGTTAATCCATACGAGTCTTGACAGTTCTCGTTGTGACTTTATCCTTTTCTCTGGAATAAATGAAAAACAATTTAGTTTTTAAAAAAACCATGAAAACTCTGATGAGAAATAAAAAATAGTATTGAGGGTAAATTACATAATGTGCACAATTGCACCCCAACCCGAAATGGCATCTCTGTCACAGGCATTGACAAGAGCTTGACTGATTGTTTCAAATAAATCCTCAGGTTCTAAATCCGGCTCGTAGACAGTTTCACACATTCCATAAAGTTGTTCCTCGCATGTCCCACCAACGACAAAATCTTCAGGTTCATTTAGACAACCAATGAGATCCATGTTGCAGATGTAAGGCTCAAATGTTTCAGGATCTAGACCAACAATAATAGGTTCGACAAAATAAGAGCCAAATCTCTTTTCATATAAAAGATTTGAGACGACAGAAGCAAATGTTTTTGGATGCATTTTTCTGTTTTCTTTCAATTCATAGAGATTTAATCGAAATCTCAATCGTTCCATAACTGTTTGTACATCAGTAGCAAGGCCAGGAATTCCTAAATAAAGATGTGGCCCCATTTCAAATATTTTTTGAAAGTTTGTCGTTATTGTTTGAGCTTGAATACCAAATCTACGATCGGCAGCAATTGCTACACAATTTTTTCCTTTCATTGCTATTATCGCGCCACCATTATAAGCAAGGATACTCTGTAAATAAAAGTAAAATACAAAATAAGAAATATTTTATTTTTAAGAGCAAGATTTTGCATAATTTTCATATAATTTCTCATATAGTAGGCTAATTCATAAACAAAATTGATATTAAACATGCAAACATGCAATGTCATTCGAATAACGTCAACGTAACCTCAACATTGCATTTTATCACTCATAAACTATTTATTAAGAACTAATATGAAAAATCATTATATCCATTCCAATTACTATAAAATATATATTAAAAAATAACATATAATATTGCAGAGTAAATATTACATACCATTTTTATTGTTATCGAAAAGCACAAAATCACTTTTACGAAATGTATCCAAATGTATCTCAAAAAATGATATATAAATATATGTACAATTATTATATATAGAATTATTAAGAGCTTTTTGAAGTCTCCGCAAGTTGGCGTTGTTAATCCAAACTTTTTTTTTTTGTGTTTTATGTATATATAATATATATATTATTATATACAGTAGAATGAAACACTACAGCACTCTAGGGATGAATTAAGGAACTATTTCTAAATTCCCACGGGAATATACAAATTTTATTTCCTCATTCTCTTTCCCCTTCTATTTTCTGACTTTGTACATAACGATAAACGATAATGGTTGAAGTAAAAAAGATGGCTGTCGTAATGTTATTGAGAAGCGTATAGAATCCATGTGTAATTATTATTCATCCCACAATATTTATTCTGCCAAATCATTTTATGATATATTTATATTTTCAACACAATTATTCTTTTTTTTTTTTCAAATAAAATATTGTTTTAGAACGAACAATACGCAGATTGATAATATCGTGTGTCATTGAGAGATATAATATATTAATTGTGAAAAGAAAAGAGAAAAATAATAATAAACGACGTGAGTATGTCAATGTGGATTAAAGACAACAGTTGTAAATGTCATGCAATTTGCAACGAGTAATGAACTGCGTTACCCTAAAAGTAAGTGGAACGCAGTGGAAGGATCCATCAGTGATCGAGTTTGTAGCAGTATAATAAATTATCTGGTTAGTGTAATATATTTATTTGCTTAATCTTTTATTATCAATATGTATGTATGTATGTATGTATGTATGTATGTATGTATGTATGTATGTACATTGTACATATATGTATACCTATATATATTATTTGAATATGTAAATTAATAACTAGAAGTATTTTTTTTTTTTTCATAATTTGTAATGTTTTTTCAAGGTAACAATCATAAATACATTCGTGTGGAGTCTCTATATATTTTTTTTATTCACTTTATAATGTTCAATACCATTTTAGATGAGTGTTTAACGAATTTTCGACATCGTGGGCCAGTCAGCAGTCAGCTGGCAAATGTAACACGCGTGAACGTGACATAATTTCATAATATGATAGACATATGCTGAATACTTGGATATTATCATACATCATCATTCTAATGCTCCATTTTTTTTATTTCATCATGCTCTTTCATGTTATTTCACTTGAGTATAACCTCATTTGAATATAATATTCATCATATTCATCCACTACTACTTATCACTACTACTATGCTTACTGTGTGATGAAAAAATGAATGCCCTTAAGGTTATATGTACATTATGAAAATTTTTAAATTACTATTTATTAGCAATTTTTCCATTACTATTTTTATTTTCACTTTTTTTTTTATATGATTGTAATATTTTCATTGTTGGCCTTGATGAACATACAATTGAAACGATGAATTGCAGAAAATTGAGCATCTGGATATTTGCCAAAACTCTTAAGAGTTAAAAGAAAATTGTATGCATAATTTTTTATGTGCATGTATCAAGAAAAAAATTTAGTTTTAATTTAATGTAATGAATGCGTTGATATTCTTAGAGGATTAGTGATAATTACAGTGATTTTACAGGAAAAAAACGAAAAAAACTCGAGAGATACAGAAGTGACAAAGTAAAGATAAAAATAATACATAAAAAAAAGGAGGACTCACTAATAATGTCATTGAAACCAAAAGAAGTTGATTTTGGACAGACCTGGGGTGTCCTACAGGAGACTGTAAAAGGTGTAATAACTCTTGCAGATATTCCACGATCAACATGGAATGACCGCTTCAGGTATTTTCATTTATGACTGAATTATCATTAAAAATAATATAACCTGATTTACAAGAGTAAAATGAAACAAATTGAATGATATTTCATTGACCATTTGATTTAATTATTTTTCAGTGATGTTTATTCGCTATGCGTGGCATATCCTGAGCCACTTGCTGATCGCTTGTATAATGAAACAGAACGATTTTTGGATAATCATGTGATACAATTACTCGAACGTGTTCGTGGTCAAGGCGAAAATGGATTATTGCAAGCCTACCATCGTGCATGGAATGAATACTCACAAGGAATAAATTATCTTCATCGTTTGTACTTATATCTCAATCAACAACATATTAAAAAACAAAAAGTAACTGAAGCTGAAATAATATATGGAACATCATCGCCAAATACAGCGGATTATCAGGAACAAATGGAAATTGGTGAATTGGGATTGGATATATGGAAGAAAAAAATGATTGAGCCATTGAAAGATTCATTGGTAACTTTATTACTTGAGGGAATACATGCAGATCGTATGGGTGAAGCTCAACCAGCAACAACTGATGTTATTTGTGGAGTTATTGAAAGTTTTGTTCGTGTAGAAGCGTATAAAATGAAGGGCGAGCTCGTTATGTATCAAGAAACATTTGAAAAGCCATTTTTAGAATCGAGTGGCGAATTTTATTCACGCGAAGCATCAGAACTTTTGCAGCAGTCAAATGTTACACGTTATATGGAGCGTGTTACATGGAGATTGGGCCAAGAAGAGTTGCGTGCACGTAAATTTCTTCATCATACTTCAGTTGCCAAGGTGCGACATTGTTGTGAGGATAAAATGGTGACAGCACATGTAGCATGGCTACATACTGAAGCAGAATTAATGATTGAAAAAGAAAGAAAACGTGATTTATCATTGCTCTATCCATTATTACGACCTTTGCCAGGTGCATTAACGCCATTAATACAAAAAATAATATCACATATTACGCTACAGGGTTTAAATGCTATTGGAAACTTACAGGGTGATAATGTACACATTCAATTTGTTGAAAGTATGCTCGATGTCCATACAAAATATTCGGATATGATTGTTGAGGTATTTAAACGTGATCAAGCATTTATTGCTGCATTGGATAAAGCATGCTCTGCAGCGGTTAATCATCGGCCAGCACGGCAACCCGCTCGGGCACCCGAATTATTAGCTAAATATTGCGATTCATTATTAAAAAAATCTGCCAAGGGAATATCTGAAAGTGAAATTGAGGAGAAATTGGCAAAATCAATCACTGTTTTTAAGTATGTTGATGATAAAGATGTTTTTCAAAAGTTTTATGCACGAATGTTGGCTAAAAGACTTATACATCAACAGTCACAATCAATGGACGCTGAGGAAACAATGATTGATCGTTTGAAACAAACATGTGGTTATGAATTTACAAATAAATTGCATCGAATGTTTACAGACATGTCAGTATCAATGGATTTAAATTCAAAATTTATGGCGAATTTACGTGAACGCGACACTGATGATCAACTTGGAATTGGTTTTATTGTTTATGTATTGCAAGCTGGTGCATGGCCGTTGAGTTTACCACCACCTCCAGGGCCATTTCATGTTCCACAACAATTAGAAAAATCTATTCAATCATTTGAAACATTTTATCATGCACAATTTAGCGGACGCAAATTAACTTGGCTACATCATTTGTGTCAGGGTGAACTAAAATTTAATTGTCTGAAGAAACCCTATCTTGTTACGGTGCAAACTTATCAAATGGCGTTACTATTATTGTTTGAGCATTGTGATTCAATTCCATGTCGTGAAGCGGCAGCAAGTTTACGATTATCCAATGATCAATTGATAAAACACGCTTCAAGTCTTGTTGATTGTAAAATATTAAAAAAATGCAATGATACAACTGAATTGGATGAAGATACGATTCTTACGCTCAATTTTGATTATTATAATAAAAGAACAAAATTCCGTGTCACAGGAGCATTGCAACGTGATGTACCTCATGATGCAGAGGCAACACATCGTAGTGTTGATGATGATAGAAAACTTTACCTTCAAGCTGCAATTGTCAGAATAATGAAAAGCCGCAAATTGTTACGACACAATCAACTTGTCCAGGAGGCTAGTACTAATCTTATTTTATCTATTTTATCCTCATAATATATTTATTTGATAATCAATATTTCTTTTATATTATTATAGGTGCTGAGCCAATCGAAAGTGACATTTGTTCCATCGATTGGAATGATTAAGAAATGTATTGAGGCGTTAATTGACAAGCAGTACATTGAACGAACTTCAAACAGCGCTGATGAGTACTCATATGTTGCATGACCTTTCTCTCGTCGTTAATTCTATAAATTGAAGAAAGAAAAAAAGTGAAGATGCGAAACAAAATCATTAAATAATTTATTATTAATTCATATATTTTTTCTTTTTTCGCGATACTCCCACGTGTTTTATTTATTTTTTGTTTATTCAAACGATCAATCAGGTATAATTTTTCACTATATTATAAATATTTCTGACCACTAAAAATAATGAGATATCAGGATATGAATGGAATTATGATCAGATATGCAATTGAGAAGAAAAAACAATATATTTGATCCTTATTAAAAACAAGATGAGTATTTGAAAATAACTTGAAATTAAGTTGATAATAATGTGGGAATATCTTAATATGCAAGATAATCGCTTATTCGCTCCTTAAATCAACAAACTAAATCTCATATTGATTTTAAAAAATAAAAAAGAAAAAAATGTAATATATACACAAAACTGAATAAAGATAAAGTTACTATTTTATTCAATAATAAGTGAGTTACTTATCAGTGAATTATTGGATGATGATTAAGAAAATTTGACAATTTTCAATTCATTTTATATTTTACAAGTTTTATTGATTACTTTCATTTTTCATTATTTCAACAAACGACTAGAAAAACAACTTTCGCTCCTCATTCTTACAATGTCGTCTTTTTTTTTTTTTTTTTTTTTTTTT
>JAQQBS010001422.1:26053081-26202725 GCA_030347275.1 Microctonus aethiopoides | reverse complement strand
TAAAAAAAAAAAATAAATAAATAATTATGAACATTAGAGACATTTTATGAACGTGGCGTTTTCAATTGCAAAAGATCTGGATCCAGAAGAGGATTATCCTCAGTTTCGGACGGTTTATTCAAACCATTAATAATTAATGACGACGTTGCAGCAATATTTGTGTATGGTGAAAAGCCAGCCCACTCCATTCCAAGGTAAATTGACGGTGGACTACCAAGCGGTGCTTCTAGAAGTAGCTGCTCTGAATTTGAGTGTTGCTGTTGTTGATGGTGTTGTTGTGGTTGCTGCTGCTGTTGTTGTTGTTGTTGATGATGATGATGATGATGATGTTGATGATGGTGATGTGTCAATTGTGGCTGCTGATGCTGTTGTTGAACATCATGACAAGTTTCTGAAGGCAAATGCGATGTCATTCCAACTTTACATTGTTTCTCTTGCTTTCGCCATTTAGCTCTTCTATTTTGAAACCAAACCTGAAGATAATTCAAGCAAATGAACATTATTTTTTGTCTATTGACAAATTGATTCATATAATTGATGATAAAAATGAATTATTAATTAACTATACCTGTACACGAGCTTCTGTCAGCTGAATTCTCAATGCCAATTCTTCACGGAAAAAAACATCTGGATAATGAGTTTTTTGAAATGCCCTTTCCAATTCTTCCAATTGAAAATTTGTAAATGTCGTACGATATCTTCGTTGCTTTCTTTTACCAACTCCTAGCGAAATTTGCCGATTATCACTCCCTGGGCTCGGTGAAAAATCATAAGCTATAATGAAATTAGAAAAAATTACACAACATATAGATAATTTATCCTGGCACTTTAATGTATTTAGAAATAATTTGATTGAACTCCTAAATTACGTTAGGTACACACAAATATAAATATGTGTACATGTGGCTATTGAGTGGGGTTAAAGAGAACACAAGAGACGGTAAAATTGCATTGAAATATAAGGGAGATGGTTGGTTAATTAGATAATAAAAAAGAAACACCCCTCTCATAAAACCAACCAACCCTCTACACACTTCTTCTTCTATTTCTCGTCTTTTCACTACAACTATCATATAGATTCACATTTTAGTTCACTTACTGAATTTAGCTGGAAAGCAAACGGACGTAGATTGACCGGACATCAGACCAGCCAGTGCGCTCGACTGAAGATCACTCGAATTCATTTCTTCATTTACATTATTATCATTATTGACTATTGTGCCACCTGATACCAATGGATCACGCGGTGTGCCAACTAAGAATAATTGACGTGTTGTTTCACTGTTATTATCATCATCTTCAGCTTTTAACTCCATCGCCGCGTTAAAAAAATCGTCGCCAAGTTCTTCTTCGTGATTGTTATCGTTTTCGTGAGCAAGTGGGACATGAGTTCTCACCGGTGTCACCGGTGAGAACGATCCCTGATCTGTCTCCTTTGACGCCGTTATTATTTTTTTTATTCTACTTCAAACAAATCTTCGATTCTGACTAATCGAAATTCTTTTTTTACTTTCCTGTTTTTACTTTTTATTTTTTATCCACCAGTGCTTTCGCTAGCATTCAATAGATTTATTCTCTTATATTCAATATATTTTAAAAGTCAAAAAGAAAATAATATGCATTGTCTTTACAAAAAATATCCATGTAAATTCACTGATAAATTATCCTTCAATTCAAATTGATAAATTGATTAATTTGCTTATATGTTGTTCATGAGCAATAAAAAAAATATATTTATATATACATATATAAATCAAAATATTATATATTTTTTGTCTCGAATGTGGTAATTGAATCACGAGCCCGTTCAACACTGTTCGCCTACGTACTCGTGACCGTTGTCCAACCTTCCTCGACGTTAGTGACTTTATCTTTTCTCTCACTTTCTCCCGTTTGTTTTGGTTTTTTTCCTTCTATTCATTTCCTTCTCCCTTTTTTCTTCACGCATATTGTCATTCTTGCTCGCTTCCACCAAGACTTTAGGTGTCATATCTCGCATTTTTTTCTCTCTCGTCGCCCCTCTCTCCCCTTACATATGTCTAATGTGCAGCTCTGAGTTCACCTGTGCAGAGAGACACGATAGAGGGAGAGGGTAGTAAAGAAAATTTAGTGCTTCACCGATGTATCATGAGGAGGGCTGCCCGAAGCCTCATCAATGCACTCTTGTCATTCTCTTTTTTTCTTCGCCCTCAACAAAATCAATCGATATAAGAAAAAAAAATAATCATCTGTATTACATCGGATTTTGTCGTTTATATTGGTTTTGCTAACTGATTTTTCTGCTGCCACCGTTTCTATTGATGTTACTGTTGTCGTCATATTATAATAGATTGAATGAAAATCGGTTAATTTATAAGCATTACAAAATCCCAAAGCTTGATTATGTATTCATTCAATATTTCAACTTTGTTTAGTGCTCCAAAATGTGGCTCCATGTTTGTTATGCATTTTTTTTATCAATATTTTGTGCTTTTATATGACTAAACTTCTACATTAAATTTATATCTGTTGTTGAAAAATTGATCCCTTTTTATCAGTGAAATAGAATTAACCTAGAATATGGATATAAAATTATGCATGTGTGTTAAACATAGAATAACCGTACTCTACTAGTTGAAACGAGAAGATCATTGTCAAAGAATTTGGTTTCAATTACAACATTCCCACTGAAAAAAAAAAGAATAAAACAAAATTAAAATTAATAATTCTTCCCAAAATATAATACAATAATTGTTAAATAATTTTTGATTAACATACTTTAAAACATTAGCGGGCATCATTTGACTTTCTGGCGCTGCTTGTATGAGACTCTGCCATGTATTTGTGCTATTGGGAATAACAAATCCAAACTCAAAAAACCATTCTTCCAAGCATCTACCTTTGAATAGTACTTTTTGCTCCAATCGGAATCTTTCTAATGGTTCGGAGGAGCTGAAATTTATTTCTCTAGATACAGCACGGCATTTGAGAATTTTTTTTGGTACTCGAGCTTCATGTTCAACTTCAGGAACAGACCTTAAACCATATTCATATTTTATTATTTATTTTATTCCACCGTTTTTTTTAAATTATTCTTGCTATTAGAATAAATTAATGAAATAATTTTTACTTACAAATCCTCATTGCCCTGCCAAAATATCTTTCCACTATCAGCGTCTCTCAAGTTCATCCAATTAACTTGAAAACCTTTGAGAATATCTTCACTACGAGATGGCATTTTTTACTAAATAATATTATATATTATATTAATTAAAACTTAATAATAAAACACAAATTATAAAAAATGATTTAAATTCTTTTATTTGCACGTGAAACGTGTAAATTTATGGATATACAATTACTATAAATATTTGGACGCTCAAGTCTCGACTGAATGTATATAAACCTGAGAGTTGAGAGACACACTAATTATAAAACTCACACGGTGGCAGCACTGATAAAATGGTGGCCATCTTGCGGATGAGTATGGTATGAGTGGTCAGTTATAAAGTAATATTTTTTCTTCATTCGTGTGTTCCCGCCATTTTGACAAATAAAAGGGAATACAGTGGTGAATAAATAAAATATTATTAAACAACGGCAATTTATCAAATAAAAAACCATTGATAAAATATAGAATATCTTATATTATTTTTCAAATTTTATGAAGAATTATTAGAAAATGTGGATATAATATATATATATGTACATCCATTATACATAAGGATGTAAAATAAATCGACCAATCAGAGTTCGTGAAGTGAGACGTATGGATGCGGACATATTTGACTGATTAAATATATATAGTTAACTTATTTTCCGTTTTTCACACACCCTTATCGGAAAATCCTGCCACAAGCTTTCTTTTCCATGTCTTTACACAGTACAATATTCATACATATACATATATATTGTATTGTACTCTGTATTTACAAGTAGAGGTTGATTGACGAAAATATTCAAAATTGGAATAAGAATAAAATTCTCATTATTTTATGGTATAATGAATTATGCATCAATAATAAATGAAAGAAAATCTCAAGTATAACTGTAATGGAATAATCTTCGAGTAGTATTAACATAAAAGACAATCCACAAATTTGCCTTAATCAATTAATTACTAAAATAATTATCTCAAATTCAATTTTGAAATGAATAGCAATTACAATAAAATAATCTCTATTATTTAATAAAAAATACAAAATAAAATTATGTCTTTATCAGTCAATCATCAAAATAATTAGTTAATTTATAAAACTAAAAATATACAGATCATTCCAAAAGAAATATAAATAATAAGATTTCATCTACTACAAAATTATTCTTGCATGTATTCGATTATTGTGATGTAATAATCAATGATATGTAGTATTAATCATAGAGTATATATTTATGCATATAAATCAACCATGTCTACGACAATATCATCATCATCATCATCATCATCATCATCATCTTTATGATTATTATTATTATTTGTTCATAGATATATAATGTATATATTATAGATACATAGTGATACGATATAAGATATACCAGGGTGCAGAGTAAATAAGTTGGGAAAGAGTAGGAATTTTTTCCTATGACCTCGCCTATCCGCAAAATGCGATTGGTCCACATTGCTAACATTGGCATGACGTAGTCCCACTTGGCGCAAGCTCACCATCATTCACCACCGAAATGGGGGGTGTATTCTTTTGTGTCTTCAACCCTGTCTCAGTCCCCTCGTCCCTTATATCTGCACAGCTCTTGTTGCAAGCTCCCCTTTTCATTCCATTTTAACATCCCACATCATAACCATCTGCAGCCGCCTCTATATTCATAATCAAAATGACGTAATGCTAAAGGACAAATCGAAATTGAAAACAATAATAACAACGCCAGGAAATGTTGTTTGGCGTCGCATCAAATATCTTACAGTTATTATGTCACGGTAAACATAAATTATCCATTTTATTACTGTAGTTGTTTTATGCTATATTTTTTATTTATAATGTTCTTTATTGTGTTTTTTAAAGAAATATCTGCATCTGCATGGAATCGATGAAGGAGATGGGAGTGTCTTGTTGAGGTGAAAAAAATGTAGATGTCAATGGGATAAATTGGGTGCGGATGGCTTACTGGTGGGATTGTGCATTTATTAAGGAGGATTGTAGATTATAAGAGATGAGAAAAGATTGAGGAAGGAAGGAAGGAAGGAAGGAAGGAAACAAAAAAAAAAAAAAAAAAATATGGCGAGCTCTGCAGTGGGTGATAGAGCAGAAGGTGATGTCACCAGTGGACTTGGTGGATCACCACGAAATCCATTAACTTGTGGTGTCTGTCAGGATTATTACCGTGATCCTTGCTTACTATCTTGTTTCCATACATTTTGTACAAAATGTATTCATGGACCATATCTAGATGGAAAAATTACTTGTCCCGTTTGCGGGTAAAATTTTCTTCTCAATTTCTTTGTTTGAAATAAAAATTTTAATCAATAAAATTCAAAATGTTTTTTATCCATCGCTATATTTATATTTGCTAAATGATGAATTTAATTATTAGACAAGTGACGCAATTGAAAGAAGGAACACAAATGCCACCAGTGGATCAATTGATACGTCAGTTGATGGACATAGCAAACTCCGAGAATCCTGCGTGCGCCAATTGTGATAAACGCGACAAGACCACCATGTTCTTCTGTGTTACTTGTGGTATTTGATTAAATTCCAATTATAAAATTATTCAACCCAACTCAAATACACTTGGCCTAATTGAAACATCAATTCAGCCTATTTCATTCATTCTGTTATGTCCTAAGTGTTATTTTGGTCCCTTAGGACCTAAAAATTCATATAATATTTGTCTAGCATTGATAAAGTTTTGATGAAATAATTTTAGGACAAGCATTGTGCACACATTGTCGTGAGCACACCCACCGTGCCAAGATGTTTTCATCCCATGAAGTAGTTCACATGAGCAAATGCGCCAAAGACACTCAAAGACGTTGTCCAACTCATGGTGATCTTTATATTATGTATAGTCAAAGCAGTAAATGTATGCTGTGTGCAACGTGCTTTCGGGATATACCAGCAGATGCACGTCTTCATTGTGTTGATATCGATACAGCATGGCAACAGGCATCAAAAAAAATGGAACGAGCTGCTAATTCAATTTGTGAATTACAAGCTGGTGTTCGTGATGGACTTTTAGCTCTGAAGGGCCAATTGGATGAACTTCGTCACAGTTTGGATACTGAAAAACGATCAATAAATGTGTATTGTCAGGGAATGCAGGATGCTGTAAATAAAACTCATGCATTAGTATTATCTGAGCTTCAACGACAATTTGAAACAAAAGAGCGAACAATTAGAACACAATTATTAACTTTAGGCTCAGCACTGCCAGTTTTACAGATGCACTTGATGCTCTGTACAGTTTTTACAAGTGGTACAACTAAATATCAATTTTTAGAATTGGCACATCCAATGCTTGAGCGTCTTGGTCGCGTAGCTCAACTCGGTCATCCATCAAGACCACCAATGCTATCTGGCCATTTAAAAATCAATTATCGTAATGAATTCATCAGATCAATGCAGCCATTTATTGGCCAACAAACAGCGCACAAGGATTTATTGTATGATCATACTCATCAAATACAAATTGAACCACAACTTCTTCAGGCAAGATGCAAAAAACAAAAAAATTTTCATAAGCATTTTTTAATTTCTAATTTTTTTTTGTTTATTATGTCATAATTCATTCTTTATTTCTTGCTACACTAGTTTAATGTTGTCTATTTTTTCATTGAACATAGTATCACACGAATGAATAGATATAATTATACTCATATTTATTTTTCAGAGCACAAAAACTTCGACAAGAAATCATAAATTATCAAGTGATAGCGGATCATTTTCGAATCATTGTCGTACATTCGATTCACAATTAAAAGAGCTCAGTCAACAATTAATGACGGTGAAAGATCGATTAAATGAATTACACAGAGATGTAGCATTATTGAGACAGGCAAATACACCACCAATTGGCTCGCGTTATGATCACGTTGCCAGGGACTGTCGGTTGCTTGAACAGCAACTTGAACATCATCAAATTGAACTAGAAAGATTAAGAAATATATTTGATGCATTATGGGAAGAACAATTATGTAAAATACACATTGAAAAAGAAATATTTCATTCGCAAATGAATGATATATTGACATTGCGCGGTGAAGTCAAGCAATTGCAGACGGTAACACAACAATTGGAACCGTTTGTCAAGTCATTTTCTGCTGGAATGATTGCTGGTGAAATGGATGCTGCCACTGCTGATGCTGCTGATCGGCAACATTTGCAGGCATTATTGGAACATTTTGCGAGGATCCAAATGCAAGAACCATCACAACAGCAGCAACATGTTCCAGTGCCCACCAAGGACTGTCGACACACTAAAAATACTGGCACTACTGATAATATTCTTTATATGAAAGGTAAAATTAGAAATATTTTATTTATTAAATATTAGCATTTAAATAATGATTATTTTGGATATTCATACAGAGTCTAAAGAACAAACACCGGCTCGAAGCAGAACCCCATTGGGTGGTGTTGAAGCATTACTGGACTCTGGGGGAAATATTATTGTTTATGGCACGGCTAAATCATCAGAAAATAAAAGAGGTGTGCTCAGTCAATTAATTGAGAAAGCAAGAACGAGAGAGGATCGGAAAAAGTCACCTGGACGTGAAGAAGGTAGAGATAGAAGTCACAGTCGCCGTTCGAGAAAATCGCCTGATGGCCAAAAACCCAAAACACCACCAGGACATTCCTCTGGAAGTAAAGTACGATCACTGTACCGTTCATTGAAAGGCGGTGGTAGTAGTGGCGGTGGTGAAACAACTGGCGACGTAATTGAACAAGAGAAAATTGGTGAATCAACGCAACAACAAGCACCTACCATTGGTAAGTATTAATATTTGAATAATAATGTATAAATAATGAAATGATTTGTTTCGAAAAAGGAACAGGAGATGAGAGTGAGTATCAGAGAATATCTGAGGCTTCTACACTTGGAGAAGCTAAAAAATCTCGAGTTCAAGCACAAATTCATGCGGCACCACAGGATGAGCAATCAAATATTGTTCAAGAGCGTCAAAAAACAGTTAAAGTTTATCCAGCAAGTGACTCTGAAGATGTATTTTATTCCGCTGACAAATCAACAACAGATACAAGACGTCGAAGACGCGCAAGTTGCGATAGTTTGAGCACAACGGGCTCAGGCAGCCGTAGATCAAGTATTGTTGATGGCACAGTTGGTAATAAACAAACTGCGTTAAATCAAGATCCACACAAAACATCATTGTTATTAATGGGAACAATATTAACAAAACCATCATCGAATTCATTAGTTCAGAAGCAACGATCATGGGAGACATTCCCGAGGCCAAAAAGTAAACGCCCATCGACAACTTCTACAGTAACGGCTGCAGAAGCAAATGCCACTGGATTAGGGCCATTGAAAAAGGCCGACAGTTTTGAAGGACATGAAGAAGCTGTTAGGACACTTGTTGCTGCTGTACAAGAAACACGAGTTTTGCAACATCATTACGCTCATCATCATCGTCATCATCGTAAAAGCAAGACGAATTAATCATATTTATCAGATATGACGTATTTTAACTGAATAAGTTAAGATATTTGCATTGACCGCAAGTACTACATTTCATTCATACAAAGATATGAACAATAGTTAGAATTTATGCGAAAGTCGGCTAATACTTACTGATTTTTAATATATTATTTGTCGTGAAATTCTCTATAATATATAATCGACGAAAAGTTGATATATGTAATAATGAAAAATACTATACGTAAATAATCGCTGCCAATCGTTATGAAATTTCCTTATAGATAGTAGTCAATATGAGTGTTGATTTAGACCCGAAGCAATTCGAGATGAAGTAGTCAATAATGAGCATGACAAAAGAAAAAAATATTAATTATGTATAATCAATGATGCGGTTAAATTTCATTTTTAAACTCGCGAAATTCATCAATATAAAAATCCATTATTTTGCGAATCGGGGGAATCGAATCATCTTTTGAAAGAAAAATTGAATAAATCAATAATAAATATGAATAATAGTAATAAAAATAAATAAAAAATAAAAGAATGAAAATATATAATAAATTATAAAGTTAAAACTATGAATTAATGAAACGACACTGCCAATAACGCGGTAGCATTTACAAATTTATATCGAGCCAAAATATTTAAAAGAATGATCGATAAAAAAAAACAACAATCAGATAATGATTTAAAATAATATTCAAGATATTTACCGGATGATACGATTGATAATTTAACAAAAATTCATTATCGTTGATTAAAAAAAAATCTTATAACACCAAAATGCCATTTGCTTAAACAAATAAACAAATGATCTGTATAAAAATACAAAATAGAAATTGACGTAATCAGATAAATAAATTTGATTGCCACGTTTTAACTCGAATCATTTTTATCTTTTTTTTTTTTTTTTTTTTTTTTTTTGATTTGAAGTAAATCTTCCTAAGGCCCATTTTAAGAATGTTACTATATATTATATAAAAATATATGTTATTATCTAAATCTAATATATATATTGAAATAATAAAAGATGTTTGAATGCTGGAAAGCACACTGAAATAAAAAAATATATACGATAAAAAATGTAATACTCATTGCATCAATGTCTTGCAATGATTGAAAAAAAAATTCAATAAAAAAAAAAAAGAAAAAGAAATATGAACTGGTTGAATATGTACAATATCTTTTGTTTACTTTTTTTTTTTTCACAAATTTTCGTTAAATATTCCATATTAAAATCCTCATCTTCGTCTTGCTCGTTCTTTCTTTGATCTTGTATTTTGTATTTCATCATTGAGATTCTTTCCCATTTGAAATATATCCGCAATACGAACTTTTTTATCTATACGTCTAACCATAATTTGTTGTTGCGGCCGTTTCTCAACAAATATATCAAGCAATCCACGACTATATTGTTCATTACTTTCATCCATTAACATCATCGCGTTTTGTGTAGCATTGATGAATCTCGTTATTTCCATACTATTTACATTTTTACTCACATTCAATGTTTTTTCTAATGGATTACATATATATAATGGCGATGAATCGGGTTTGTAAATGCTTTTACCATCACGCAGAGAAATAGCCTTTGTAGTGAAATCATAATTTGCGTAAAAATGATAAAAATCTGAGAGTAAATTCTCAAGTGAATCACTGTCGGAAGTATTTATTGCAGGCCACTTTGTAATGTCACGTACAAATGTACAATCGACACATGTATCTGTTATTCGTACGTCAGAAGTTTCTAGAGAAAAATAATTGAAATATTTAAATACTTTTTTCTCAATTATTCATAATTATATATTTGCTTGTGTCAGTATCAATTTAATTTTTTTTTTTTTTTTTTCATACTTACGTGCGATATTTTGAAGACTATTTAACGATGGTAAAATTTTTTTAGACTGTAAAAAAAATAATACCATTAATGAAAGTGAAAAATTTGAGATCCAATGTCCCGGTAATGAATTTGTAATTCCAACTGAGGCTGCCCACTGTCTAATGGTAAATACTAATGGACGTACATTGGAATTAATTTCTCCATACAGATACAACAATTCCGACATATAAATGGCAGCCCTGTGAATTTAAAATTATATAAAACCTCAAAATTCATCTCTACAGATATGTCCGTCTCTTAATTTCAAAATAATTTTTTATGAAATATATATTTACATGTTTGTCATACTGAGATCACACTCGAGGCCAGTTAATTTGTGATCATACTTAATTATTGGTACTCTGGCATGAAGAATTTTTCTTACATTCGTTACACAAGGAATAAAATGTTGCATTATAAAAGAAATAACTTCCATTGAACGCTGTGTTTGTGCTCGTTCCTCTGACATTGCTGATTTTGTATGAAATACCAAACGACTATTGGCGTTTTCAATTTTATTTAGTTCCAAACTCAACACTAAATCTAAATCACAACCTTTTCTACCAAATCCATTCACTGATGAGCCAAATGGAAGTACCGAGATGTTTGGAAACATACTAAAAAAACACGATTCCAATTGACTTGCAGTAAGATATCTCAATCGAGTTTCAACATCATCTAATTTCCATGATTCATATAAAATTTGTATTTGTTGATTTATCTAGAGGAAAAATCAATTAATATGATAATAATATTTCTCATCATTTGTATATGCGAAATAATTATTATTCATAAATAAATTCAACGAGTCAACATACAGATTTTGCCTCAGTAAGAGCTAACGTAATAGTTTCGTTATTGGGTTTTTCTGTATATTTCACCATCTCTGGTATATCTTTCATGATTTTTTGTTTTTGCTTTGGTATTTTACGAAACCACAACATTTGTGATTGTACTGGAATAATTTCACTATAATTCAAATGAGTTGAAGCATTCATTAGAGCCCGTTTACTGCCAATATCATCAAATTCTATTATAAAAAAGTACTGAAAAAAAATGTATATATTAAACTTATCGAAAGTGATTGAACTCAATAAATTATTTATATTATTAGTTAATCATACTGAATTTTTGGCAAGTACGTAGTGGTGCATACTATTAATTTGTCCAAATTCACAACAATATGAATATAAATCTGCGTAGGATTCAGGTGATTGTACTTGAACAATTACCGAACGATTTGCTTCATTTTTCCGGAAAAAAATTAGTTTCTCAAATGTTCCCAACTTTTTACCACCATCTAAATAAAAAATCATAGTTAAATATTACTGAGATTTTATTTTCATAGAACTATTTTAGGTTATGGTCAATAGTTTATTTTAGAAAAAAAAATATATATGTGTATATAAAATTAAGATTGAATGTGAATAATTATAGCAATCAAGAAAATGAAAACGACAAATCTTGCAACGTAAATAATTTTAATACAGACAAATATAATTGTTGATAAGATAATTTTATACTTTGAGATTCAATGGAAGAATTGAACGATGCCTGTTTATTCCCATTGAAAGCTGCAACAATTGATATATTTGCTCGAAATCGTCGCAATAATAAACAGTGTCGAGAGAATCCAGAAAATTTTCGCAATCCTATAATATTCACTGTTGATTTATTGCAATAATTAGTGAAAAGTAAATATCTATTAGCGATCGAACGAGCTAACACCGCCATTTTTTTAAACAATCCCATAAACCGCGTGTACCGACGGCACACACTATTGTTCTTACCACCTCTCTGCTCCCTCAGAACTCGTTTTTTTTTTTTTTTTTTTTTTTTTTTTTTGATTCATCATATCGTGTTATATATATTTATGCGCGCGAATTTTCAAAAACATAACCTACACCACACATACTTCACAATTTTTTTTTCTTTATTCAGGACTGCACACAATAATTTAAAAGTTTAGAATAATAATAATCAAATAATAAAATAATATAATTAGAATTACTGGTAAATTTTGAAACCAAATAGTGAAAATTTTACTTTATTCTACCTTTTGAATTTCAATCTTTTGAAATTTGAAAATACAGAGCGTCAATAAAAAGATAAATATTTAATAATCAACCATATAATGTTAATCAACATTGAATTAATCGTGGATATAAAGATAAAACATTTTCAATTATATGTATTAAGGAAAATTCCTAGAAATAATGGAATATCATTAATTATTTTATAATCATCCTCGATTTTACATATATATAGTTGTTGTGCGCAAGAGTAGCAACGGTAAAGATTATTTTTTATTACACAAACACGCGTGGTAATTGTGTGGTCAATGTCAAGGATTCAAATATATATAGCGCGTAAATATACTTATATATATATGTTGACTTATACACGTCATAACTGCTAATTACATCATATTAATGAATTAAAATAAATACAGTTATATCATATACATTGACCAAAGGACAATTACCCGGGCATATTATAAAAAATTATGTTAATATAAACATGCACACACATTACATATGAACAAATCATATATAAATCTATTTGTCATGATATATAACAAGATTATTTTTTGAACAAATTCATTTCTCTCAATGATTTAATTCTGATAATGTTTAAGTACATTAGATGAATTTCATCCATATTTACGCAGCCATTTTAATTATGTATAAAAATATATTCACGTTTATTAATTAGTTAACAGGTTTCATATTTTACATGTTATACTCACAATCTAACTTAGAATACGCATGATGGAGAATAAAATAAATATTGGTAATGTATAATAATGAAGATTAGTATAACCTAAATGTACATTATAAAGGAGAAAAATATAGATGAATAACGAAAAGTAATTTAATCTCACAAATATCGAAACGGGAAGTTGTGCAAGAAATGTGTTTATACGTTCCAACACAACTTTTTATACGTATAAATACTCACATGCACACAAAGTAAATTGAAAAAAGATACAACATATTATACAATAGTAAACACGTTGATGGATAAAATTTTCTGAGCATATACAATGACCTTTTACAATGTCACAAGTCGCACATGGTTTTAATTTAGTTGATGGTGCAGAATTTTCTCACGTACAAAATGAGAAAAAAAATGACAGGCAAATATGAAAAAAAGAAAACACAATTTATAGATATATGTATCTGCATATACTCTTTCCAAGCTGTTACAAGTTGAATATATTTTCGATTTAATCAAAGAGATACTTGTTACACATCACGAATGCATGTATATAATGATTGTGCCTTTATATTTTCATTATTACTTCGTTAATGCCCTCTCCTCTACATATCCCATTGTAATACATTCTGTTGCCACATCTAAAATTTATTTGTGTTCTACTGTACAATTATGATGCAACTATAGTTGTAATGTCGACGTGACTGATTGTCTTATCAGACACTATAATGATTGCATAGCTAGCATAGTTGTTATATCACATATATAGGTTTAACGTATCAGATGCACTTGTAAAAATTTTATTCAATATGATCACGCTATCGAAAATTCATTCTTAATAAAAATTTCATTATATTATCACAAACATTTTGAAAATTAATTTCATTTTCTATGTTAAATAACGCATGCAATAATCTTCTCTAGACGTAATAGAATGAATACATATTAATAATTATATGTGATTAATGATGGAAAAGAAAAAAAAACATGATCTAATTCATATTCATTGAGTTTTTATTTGAAAACAAAGTGTTAATTATTCTATTTGAATGACATACGATGGCGAAGCATTTTAAATTAAATAAAATGTATGATATCAATGATAATGAGCAAAAATATTTTTTTTACATTGTATTTGCATGAAATAAATGTTAATTAGATAAGTAAAATATATTAATAATTCTAGTGCACATAATATTATAATATACGATCATTTATATATTTATCATATTTCTATATTATATGATTTACAATATAATAAATTAATTGGTACTTCCGAGATGCCAAACATAAAGTGGTACGAGGACTTTCTCGAATCCATATAAATAATATAATAAACGGAACAAACATTTATACAAATAAATTATTTTATTATCGAAGGATACTCATACATATCATTGGTATAAATATATACACACACATAATATTGTTCTTAATTTATTTATTTATTTATTTATTTTTTTTTTGTTTTAGCCGGAAAGGCATTGAACTTCCGATACAAGAAATAAATAAATAAATCTCTATATGTGAATACATTTAGCCTTGATACACATTTTTCTCGGAAGCATCTTGAAAGTAATAGCACCACCATCACTAAATGAATCCATTCAACAATACTATACGTATAAATAATTATTATTAAATTGTAAAAATATATATAAGCTAATAAATAAATAGTGGGTGATATGTGTATATATATATCTGTGCGGACGCCCGCGGGCGACATAAAATGTTCCTTGAATTGTTCCGCCTTCGAGAGAGTATACAGTAAATAGTTATTAGTCATGTGTTGATTTGTTTTTTTATTTTTTTATTATTTATTTTTCCCTGGTTCTATTAATCTCCCACATATTTATTGCTCACATTGTTTCATAAAATAATAATATATGAATTGGCAAGTAAACAACTGTCTGCACATTTTCTTTTTACATCCTGGAGTTTCTTTTTCATTTATGTATTTACTTTATCCTTCATTACACAATATATTTTCATAATCCTTTTGTTTTTCAACAGAAAAATCATGAATTTTATATTATAAAAATAAACAGTGCTTTTAAACAAATATAAAAAGTCATTATCCTCGAGAATGTCAAGCATTAAATTTATAAACAAACACACAAGTAAATATTTATGAAATAATAAACTATAACATTTTTAGAATGCTGTATATAGGTCTTATATATACAAATATTAATATTAAATTTATTCTACTTATACATTTAGATAATTATATATATATACATATATTTATTTATAATATACGTGATCATTTTGGTTTAATCAATTATGTTGCCCATTCATATTATATCGCTCCATTGCATTGGCAATGAACTATAAAGAAAAAAAATTACAGATCCGGGCATGCGATAATACTACCGCACTAATATATTCACCAATGTCATATATGTACGATAAATAAGTACATTTGTTTTATATACTCAGATATATGTGTAGCAGTTGTACAAGAGGATCGTCTAACAACAATAAGTTAAATCAGTAAGTTTTATTGTTTATCTTAAAACAATAATTTTATGCAAAGTGCATTGTAACTTATATATTATTGAAATAAATTCTAAACAACAATATAAACAAATTGAATTATTTTATCGCACTTATTATTATTGTTTGCCATATTGAATTTAGTGATTGGTAATGAATGATGAATTATTGCAAATAAATTTACGGGGAAAATATGATTGTACATGTGCACGAAGTGATAAAAAATACTCAAGGCATTTTTTTATAATTATATTTCATGTCTACTACATATATATATATACATATGTATGTATGTATGTATGTATGTATGTATGTATGTTCTTGAACGAGTGGTGGAAATCAAGCTGAGGCAGGAGGTGAACTGGATGATTTTTGCCCACGGATATATAAATGGTTGTGTTGCGCTACGTCTCTTCTCAGACTCTAAATTGTGAATCACGGTGATAGTCAATTCTTTTTTATATTCACAATTATTAACGAAGAATAATTTTGACAATATAAAGTTGTTATTAGAGATATAATAAAACTGAGAGTTAATATATACTTATAATATAAACTTATGCGCGTATATGTGTTTTTTTAATTTGGAATAATTTTTATACAGTGATAAAATAATAATAGCAAAATGCAGATTATATATAATTTGAAATTGTGTTTAGTGATATAATTTATAAAAAAATAAATCTTAGATAAGCTTGCTCGTCAATTTGACCCAAATCAATTAATTGATAAATCTTTTGATTGATAAATACATACGATATACAGAACATATCTGCATATAGTACATATAGTTAGCGGTTGAATACATTTTTCAATTAATCTCCGGTAAATTATTGTCAATTATTAAATAATTAATATATAATATAACGTTATTATATTATAATTTATAATATTATATATCTTCAAAATCATCTCTTCTTTTCTTTACTTTTTATAATATAAAAGTATTGCAAGATCAGTAACATATAAACCGCATAAATTCAACCTTGATTATACGATACTATAAATTTGCCTTGCATTTTATTATTTTCCGTGCACTCATCACTAACATATAACGTATGATTACATAGATAAATACATGTATATACATAAATGTCATTCATAAAAATTTTGACTTAATGACGATAGAGCAGTGTCATAATTTTTACTAAAATAACGATAGAACTAAACAATTAATGCCCTCTATCGTTGCTAATATTATCATCATCATCATCATCATCAGCATTATTTATTGTTGTTGTTATTTTTACTATATTATTGAACAGTGTGTGTGACAGTTTCCGAGATGTATGATGAAACTAAATATTGGTGGAAGTTATTCCAAACGGCTGATTTCAAAGGAGTAAGTACATATTTTCAATTGGCAAATTCAATTGATTGATATTTCATTTCGGAATATAATTATTATAAAGATATAAATAAAATCAATTGATTTATATGCGAAAATAATATTATGAGACATAAAAAGGTTCGTTTATAAATGGTAAAATTTTTAGATCGCTGCAGGTTTATCAGCCCACTCTGGACAAATATCTGTCGGACTTTCACAGGGTTTTAGTGCAATTCTCGTGCCGAAATTATTATCGTCTCAGTTTGCTACTGTAAGTGAAGCATCGTGGATTGCATCTCTTGGGGTTGTATCAAATCCATTGGGCGCATTTTTAGCCGGATTCACCGCTGAATATTATGGTAGACGTGCGGCAATCGGTTTAGCAACATTACCACATGCAACTGGCTGGCTATTAATTGCACTCGCTCATAATGTCCCTATGCTTTACATCGGACGTTTTATCAGTGGTATTGGAACGGGAATGGCCAATGCACTTTATCTTTACGTAATTGAAGTAAGTTCAAATTGCTTTTTGTTAATCGATGTATAATTCATATACATATAAGATGAAGCTAAAAAATAAAAAATTAAATATAATGAATAAATCAAATAATCAAGACTCATTATAATATTAATTTATATAGGCAGCTGCACCTCACCAAAGAGCTTGGTTAGCATCATCTGGACCAATATTAGTATCCCTTGGTGTACTTGCAAGTTACGCTTTAGGCGCTGTAACCACTTGGCAACGTAGTGCTGCAATAAGTATTGGTCCTGCTATTCTAACTTTGGCATTAACGCGAGTTATTCCAGAGTCACCTGCATGGTTAGTGCGTCAGGGACGATTGAATGAAGCAAAAGAATCTTTAATATGGTTACGAGGTCCAGGATTAATATGGGAAAGTGAATACAATGATCTCTGCATATCATCATCTATAATTAATCAGCAAAATAACAGTAAAAAATTATCAAAAGAATTGTGTGTTACCAGTGTTATTTGGAAACCATTTATTATTCTTTTCTTATTCTTCGCATTACAACAACTTTGTGGCATTTATATTATTCTTTTTTATGCTGTTAATGTACTTGAAGATATTGGTACAAGTATTGATGAGTACGCTGGTAGCGTTGCAATTGGTGTTGTTCGTTTAGTTGCATCAATATTAGGCGCTGGTTTGGCTAAAAATTTCGGCAGAAAAACAATGGCATGTTCAAGTGCAATAGGAATGGCATTGTCAGCACTTGTTGTTGGATTAACAATGAGATATCGTGAAATACCATCATTACTTTCGCTTTTGTGTATTGGACTTCATGTAGGATTTTCAATGATTGGATATTTAACGTTGCCATGGGTTATGACTTCAGAGCTGTATCCATTGAGATTTCGTGGTATTATGGGTGGTATTACCACAGCTATTGCTCAAATAATGACATTTATCGCTATAAAAACGTATCCACATGTCAATAATAAAATTGGCATTGAGGCTACAATGTATATTTTTGCAGTATCAGCTGTACTTGGAGCTATATTTGCCATTATATTTCTTCCTGAGACAAAAGGGAAGACATTGGATGAAATCGGTAAAAAATTTTCCTCCCAAGAAAATGCCTCATCAATTAATAATATTATAATGGAAAAATATTCATCTATACACGAAGATAAATATCCAAGATTGAATACAATTATTATTCCTAGTGGCTGTGATAATTTAGGAATCGATTTGAATGACGATGAGAAACCACGACTGAAATTTCAAGATATAGATAAGACAAATCAAAATCACGGCTGTGTGCTGAAAATTTCATCATTAGAACATGTTTATCTCTGATCCCCTATTTCTCATTCATAATATCCCTTTGGGTTCTTCATATATACTATAATAATAATAATAATAATAATAATAATAATAACAATAATTTGTTTATAGAGATAAAATTTTATTCATATATTTTTTCATAAGTCGGAAAACACTCACCGATCAGTATTAAATCATCGTTTCCTGAAATGAATCATTTTATTATTATGTTGATTCAATAATGTACATAGATAAAATATAATTTGGCTAATCATTGTATCAATGATAAAAGCTCACCACTGATGTATAAATTAATAATAAACAAATATGTACATATATGTGTTTATATATGTATGTATATTAATATATAATAACGTGTATTTTATATAAACATAATACTATTATCTAATGATTATTCTACTGAGAAAATTTTATTATTCTGTCTGTGAATTCCTTGATGAATAAATCATATCAGAAAACCATGAGAATATACGATTCGCGAGACAAAAAACGAAACGCAATACAGTTTTAAAATATCTTATTAATCAAGTGCGCACTCTCAGTGCACTTAATGATAATTACTTCATTATTGTGCATTTTAGATTTTTATCACCTGTAGTACCACATTCAACCACTTCAGTGGAATTCAAATGTATCTATGAGTTTGATTTTTATTGTTACATAGTCTATTTTGGTGTTTTTTTTTTTTCATTAAACAAATGATGATACATCTTTATATATATATATATATATATTCAATTATTTTTTTTTAACAATTATTAGAGGGACTCTAACCAACTGAACTTCTGGTAATTTTGTTGGATGAGGCTTGAAAAGCGGGATAGAGAATAAAAACGAAACGTAATGTACATTGGATTTGAAATAATATATTTATATAAGAAATGTAGCTGGCAGCAGCGTCGATTGCAGAGGGCGACACATGGCAATAGGAACAATATACTTACTTATTACCGATTGGTTAGTATCAACTATCAGAGAATATCCCTAGGGGCTAGCTTTAGTAGAGGAAAAAAAAAAAACTTCCGGTGATTTCGACCGCCTCAGGTTCTTTTTTGTAGCTGAGAGTTTAGCAAGATGGTGAGTTTTGCCAATATATCCTGATAAATCCGTGATTTTTGATGAAATCGTCATAAATATCAACATAATGAATTGCATATTAATTAAAGTGATGCTTTTATCAAACTTTTCTCTTAATATTTTTTTTCGGTTGTGAGGAAAACGACATGAAATTAATTAAATTTTTCATCAATCTCAATCATTTCTTAGGAACGATTTTTTGTTAGGTGTCACCAAATTAATTTCACTTAAACAAAAATGATATAATTCAAATAATTTATCAATTAGATAAATTTTTTTACCATAATTTTAATGGTAATATATATTCATGTTTGTGTATAAATTCTCCAGAACGATATTTTTTATAGGTTAGATTTGTATTAATGTATCAAATGCGAATGCATTAACAATACTCATATATTATTTTTTTTTTATTTCAGTCGCTCGTTATTCCAGAAAAGTTTCAGCACATTCTTCGTGTCGTCGGCACAAATATTGATGGTAACAGAAAAGTCATGTTTGCATTGACTGCCATCAAGGGTGTGGGAAGACGTTATGCCAATATTGTATTGAAAAAAGCTGATATCGATCTTGACAAACGTGCTGGAGAATGCTCCGAAGAAGAAGTATTGTTATTAAATCAATAAAACTCTTTTTGTTAATTATCAAAACGCATTTTAATCTGAATATTGAAATTTTTCTAGGTCGAAAAAATTGTCACCATTATGACAAATCCAAGACAATACAAAATTCCAGACTGGTTCCTCAACAGACAAAAGGATATTGTTGACGGGAAATATTCACAGGTGAATTGAAACAAAAAAAAATTCATTATTCCATAAGTTAATAAATTAGAACATTGCACGAATCAACGACTGATTAAAATGTAATATATACTTTAATTAGGTGGTTATTGGTGCGAAATGAACTGCATGATTGTTTTACTTAACGACATAGTTTCATTAAGTAATGCATAAAGGTGTTCTCCACTAGCTTGCAACAATTTCATTGATATTATAAGCAGTTTGATATCTTTTTTTTTCCAATATTTTAATTGTCAATGAATCGTTTTGCAGCTTACTAGTTCCAATTTGGACTCGAAACTTCGTGAGGATTTGGAGCGCATGAAGAAGATTCGCGCCCACAGAGGTCTTCGTCATTATTGGGGTCTCCGTGTACGCGGTCAACACACAAAGACAACTGGCCGACGTGGTCGTACTGTTGGTGTGTCCAAGAAGAAGTAAATTTTTCACTTATACGTCAATAAACATTTAAAAAACTCATAATCGTCTTTTTTTTTTCATTAAATCATTCATATTTTATTTTATATTTGGCGTGAAATTAAATATATATTACTTTAATCAACTCTTTGCAATGCAAACAGCAGGTGCAATTTCTATAATTTAATTTATATAATATTAAATAACGATACATAAAATTACGAAGAATATATCGCATTGCGATCATTAACACATAAGTTGTACACATTGAAAATTGAACTTGTAGATTTCTATTAATATTTAATGGCTAATTTAAGGAAATAGATTCCAAAAATGCTATCGGCACTTTTCCACGTTCACTTCCGCGAATGCCCATTACATAATCTTCATCTCCTGGTATATCGGTAACACATATCACCTAAAAAAATTCCATAGGCAATAGGCATTTTGAACAATATTTTTAAATGCATAGAAGGAAAGCAGGGCCAAAAATTATCCAAAACTCCATATATGATGTATCGCACCATCAATATTTTAATAATTTATTGAATTTTTTCATATAGTAGTAGATCAATGCAGAAAAAAATTCATGCATAAATAATAAGAATAATAATAAAATATGTAATTGATAAAGAAATTTATAACATAAGTATATACAGAGTATTTTGTTGCACTACAACAATTCAATTCGAATTTAAATGTGAACACTGCATTAAAATATCTTATTTCTTAATAATAACAAAATATACACAACATAAAAAAATAATATACATACATCGTACACTTATATAACATTATTTTTGTGAAAATAAGAATAATTATAATTGTCTTGGAACGCACAAACATCTAAAGTTTTTATCTTTATTTTCATTAATTTGCTTGCTTGATAAATTTGAAATTCGGATAATTTTCGAATAAGTATACATGGCCGGTCTTGAAATAAAAGACAATAAAATACCGTTAAAGAGTTAAATAAAAAGCTAAATGCCACCATGTTGCAAAAATTGAAAAAACAAAAAAATTAAACAATGTTTGATCTGTATAGTAGAGAAGTTACAATCAATCTCAAAAGAAGATGATAAAAATTCATGCTATCATCTCGCATATGAGAATTTTAGAAATAAAAAGAGGAATAAAAAATAAATCATAATGAAATAATTGAAAATATTGCCATGCAATTAATTGTATGCCATGTTTAAAGTTGAATTCCAACTGGATTATTTCAAATCTCAAACTTGGTTACCTCATCTTGCATAAGTGTGAGCTCATTTGAATCCTTTGCATCATAATCGCACACAACTCGGGCACGTTCTAATCCATTTGCCGTTTGTTCAGCAGAACTTTCCTGATTAGCTGAATGATAAGTGCCACCTGTCAGACTGAAGAAGTCAAACAAATAAATAATAATATGAGGACTGATCGTGTGAGAACGCAGAAAATAATGTATAAGTTAATCATACAAAAATGGGAGAACCAATTTTTGATGAGAATCAAAGCACACATAATAAGCCTTTCCCAAATATTTTATTTATTTTTTTTTCCTATTTGTCGAAAAAAAAAAAAAAAAAAAAATAGTAAACATGCAGTCACAAACACACGAAAATCTTTTTACAATAAAACTAACTCATTTATTGAACTCTTAAAAATAATGTTATAGTTGGAAATTAATAGAATTAATATTATAATAACATATAATGTAATATTCTTTTACAATAGGATAACAATAGAAGCAACAATAGTCATTGAAATTACATCTAGTCAATGTTAATTGAGTCATCATTATGATTTTTAATTTGCGAGCGTCATTGAGCGAGATTAAATTCATTTTAAGAATGAATAATGAAAATCGAAGAATAAAAAGACAAATACAAAACAAAAAAAATTAAAATAGTTTTTTAAATTGACATAGAATCATTGATAATCTGCCATTCTTTATATTTTAGAAATATCTGTCTGAAAAGTGGCGGTAACATAATCAGAAGTTGCCATTGACAGATGGCTAGGTGAATTTTGGGTATTTGTAGACGAGGGCGTAAGCTCAATCACTTCCTCGCTGTTGACACGCAGAAGAGGACTCGGTTGACGTGCCCTGCAATCCCATAATTAACGCGACAGAGGATAGACAATATAATTTAACTAATGAAATCCTTTCTAAAGCACTTTATGCCATTTACTTAATTTCATTCAATATTTATTGATAAAAAAAAATAAATAATAAGAAAGAAAAAAAATAGCTAAATGCCCTAATTTACATTAAGAGCAAAAAATCATTAGCAATATCGAGTACTCTACAATCTTGATAAACAATATTTACGAATGAGTAATGACATTATGCATTTTTCTATGTCCTAAAAAGAAAAAAAAAGTGCCAAACGATACCGTTCCACATTCTGAATTATTTTTAATTCAATTAAACTCCAAGCATCGTTTCTAATTAATAATAATACTGATGAGTTGGACTCGAAATGAACATAGACAACGATGCATTAGCATATCATTACTCACTCGAGTCACCAAAGAGTTGGATAGCTGAATAGTACATGACAAATAAATATAAAAATAAATTACTCAGTTCAATTTATATTGAAAATTAAATAAAATAGTCACAGTAAATAGAAACAAGCATAAGCAAACTGTCAAGTTTGATAAATGTCGAAAAATAATATAATTCTTAAAGCTTAGACAACGATATTTAATAAGATAACATAAAAGTATTCTCTTACCCGGCCAATTCACGTTCCAGTTCTTGCATCGTGGCATGACATTGTGCATAATGACGAGTTTGTGCTTCAACAAATTCATGAAGACAACGTAAATGTCCTGCTTGTGAACTTGAAATACCTTCCAGAAGTAATTTTGTTATCTCGGCTTGTCTATCGAATTCTGATTGCGCCACTCTCAGCTCCCTCTCTGCCTGAGTTTGTAAAATAATATAATTTATTCAAAAATTATAAAATAGCATTTAATATGCGAACAAATAAATTATTAATAGATATTATAATTTCAAATTGGAGAACCCAAGTAGGACTCTGGGATTTGGAATTATCTGAACGGATAGAAACAGAACTATAAATTTTTATGTTAATTTTTTGGAGATATTAATAATATACCTGATCAAGTAACACTTCAGGTGATACGCCAGAGTCCTATTTATAAATGCAGCAATGAAAGACAGAGATAGAGTGAACACAATAATGGCGAAAACACGTAATTATATGACAGGAATGTGTACATAAAAACATGTCCAAGTATAATAATGTGGAGTACAATTTTGTATTGAATTTTAAATAAGAAAGAGTAAAAATATGAAAAGAATATTGAAAAATTCTGAACTTACGCTCTGTTGGCCAAGCATACTTCGAGCTTTTCGTACCCGATTCTTGCAGGCATCCAAATCAAGTCTACAAACAGAAATATGAAATATGAAAAAAAAAAAAAAAAAAAAAAAAAAAATTATATTAATTACGATATAAATGTTGACAGAAAAATTGGACCTTTTTGTTTCCAAAATTGCCATTTCTTTGCTGATAGTTTTCATTTCTCCATCCAAAAATTTTCTCAACGGTTGGATATAACAATTAGCTGCAGTGCCAATAAAATCTCTTTCAATTTGACCCAATTTCTGTTGGCACTGACCGACTTTCATTAAGGAGCTACCTGGAAAAAAACATGATATATTATTTGAGTAAACACAATTGAATAAAATATATGTATATATTTTTTTTTCATTACCATATGCGATTCCAGGACCAAATTCATTTCCTGCCTCAATCATGTCTATCCCGACGTATTCCAAATTACTTAATCTATTTGGCTTCTTTTTGTCGATTTTCTCATAGAAAAAATCTTCAATTCTATTACCTGTAACCCAAGAAAACAGCAGTGATGTTGTTGAAGAATTTATAAATTGGATGAAAATATAAGATAATTTATTTGTATAATGATTAAATTTTTACCAGGATTAGGAGTGAGCACTGCTTCCATATTTTTCAATATTTTTTCTGTCCATGTTTTTGTCATATTTGCACGCTCTGCGAGATGTTCAAAATGTGCATCCAATTCAGTTTTTTCCGATGTACCAAGTGTTTCCTCAGTGAGCTGACAATGAAAAAGAGAATATATAATAAAAATCAGTGATCTTTTAATTAGACGAGTATGTATATGTATGAAAAAAAAAAAAAAAAAAAAATGATAACAATAAGGGCGAATATAATTTGAAAAAAGCGATGAATCGCTGGTTTTCAATTCAATAGGAGAAAAAAAAATGTCAGATGTGACAAGATGTTTAAAAAAATTGACCAAGCCGAGATATTCGGAGAAATAAAACATACAATAGATAAGTTATTTTATTATGGAAGATTATAATGTAATTTATTATCAAGGATATATGTATAATAATATTAATATAATTTATTTTGGACCTGAACAACTCGACTGAGTGCTGCACCAGCGTCTTTTACCAATTTTTTAACATTGAAATCCATTATTAACAATCTCAAACGTTTAAATATGAAAATAAATGTAGTAAAACCCTACGAAATTCTTTAATTTTTATCGATTACTAATTTTTTTTAGTAATTTAGCATATATAATAATGGATGCTGCCTGCTTTCTGACCTCCCGTATGCCTGCGGCTGTGCGGCATTTACTTCTTTACGCAAACTATAGATTTTAATAATATATACATATATATAAATTGTGCTGACAAAATTCCTTCATTATCGACTGAAGATATTTAATTGTTTACGAAAAATACAGATTATATATATATATATATATATATATATATATATATATATATATATATATATATATATATATATATATATATATATATATATATATATATATATATATATATATATATATATATATATATATATATATATATATATATATAATTGACAAAAAATTATTCATTAATAATAATTATACTTGTCATCGAATATATACATATATGCATAAAAATAAATTTGAGTTCATAATAATTTGAATTATAAATATTATCAGAGTACATAAATTTGTCGTGTAAAATTGATTATAAATGCAATATGAACGACATGAATTCATAATTATTATTAATAAATCGTTTTTTCTGAGCGTAATAAAAATAATACAAGTAATTAAATTAATAATTATAAACATTCATACCTGAACGACTCTATTGAATGCAGTTCGTACACCATCTTTAACCAATTTTTTCACATTGAATTCCATTATTAATTATTTATTTCACCTGTGTCACCAAAATATATTTTAATTATTTATTATTCAAACACTAATAATAAAAATATTTGGATTATCAATTGTAATTTTTCATTGACTCAGTCAAAAGTACGGGAGTTTTGTTATACTGTGTGTATTGATTACTGTGCAGATGACTAGAGTTTGCGATTCTTGTCGTGGGAATTTTCATTATGACAACTCAAAGCGCCCGCGCAATAAAGACAATGTCTATATGGTGCATGTCTGTTCATAAATTATTAATAATAATAATTTTACAAAATACATTTGTTACTATCCTATTTGAACAAAATCTGATCAGTCAGCGGGTAATATTGATTTTCACTCGAGTTATATCATAATTTTTATTGCAATTTTTTTCTTTTTTTATTACTCTTTTCTATTTATATTAATAGTATATATTAACGCTTCGTTTAGATAACATACGTTCACCAGATTATTCTTTATTCTGCTATTTTATAGCTGAGAATTTTCATGCCAATACAGTATTATTGATTGTCCACTCTTTGTTTTACATGTAAATATGAATAATATAAAAGTTACGATTACACATATAATATTAATATTTTTCAAATAATTATGTTCATCCAAATATGAACAAATACAAAATGATATTATACCTATCGGAAATTCATACTAATATTTGTTTATTTTATATATTATTACTTATCTTTGTCATTTTTTCTATCATGGAATTTTTAATTTCCATATTTAATTTTATATGTCTACCAATTTATCAGACTTTGTACGATGATTTTATTCCACCTTTTATATCAAAAGTGCTTGATAAATGCCATAAATTCTTATATAATCTTATATTATTTACTCTCAACATCTACTTAATGTTAGGTTAAAACAAAATCTGAAGCCATTATAAAATCACTAGACAAAAACATTAAATAGAGAAATTCTATCAATTACAATGATTTCATCGATAAAAAAAAAAAAAGAAAAAATATTCCTTTCCTTTACTGAAGAAAAAACATCAGACAAAAATAAAATAATTACATCTATTTATTTTCGGGCCAATGGGCCGCCATCAGGCGTCATTGTGACTTCATTGAGACAAGTTTTCTGGATCGTGCTCTCGTTTCTGTTCTGATATTTGTGTATTCAAACCATAAAACATTTGGAATGAGAGTTGTGTCTCGTAAGAGCAAATATTCAGATATTCGCCTTGAATAGAAAAAATATAAATTTAAATAATTGACGGAATAAATATGAATTAAAGAAATAATAAAAACATTTAATAGGCTTACCATGAGACAATTATAGGAAATAATGGAGTCAAGACTAGATGTGTTATGCAGAACCAAACGATTCCCATTGTAGTACCAGCTAAGAAACCGCAAAACACTTGCGAAATTGTGTGATATTGCAGGTAAATACGACTGAAAGTGACTAGAGTTGCCACAATTGCACATCCAATTATTATTGTCCACCTCCACAATCTTTCTGTGACAGTACTATTATTATTTAGATGCATTCTATTGTAAAAAAATAACAATACCAATATTGAATAAATGTTTTCAAAACAATCACTAAACAATATCGATATACTTACTTGTAAAACTAATAATAATAATTATATGTATATAAATTTACCTAAAACACACGAACAATGTTGAATAGGCAGTGAAAAACCACATGAATTGCGAATGCGCTGAAGGCATTCCATATTCTACATAAACAACATCACGTCTCATTGGTCTTGCTTCTTTGATTGTGTATTTCAATAATATACCAACAATTTCATTTGCAATAACGCCAATGAAGTAACTTATCTGTAAACATGAACAAATATTATAACAATTTATTAAATATATATTTACACGTGGCAGCATACCGTATGTAAATCTCTTCTGAATAAAATCAGAGTGACAAATCCTACAATTACAGCAAACGGCGTCAGACTTATAAATGCCAACATGCGACCCAAGGAATCTCCTGAAAAAAAAAAAAATAAATAAATAAATAAATCATGAACAAAATATTATAAATATTTGACATAAAATACAAGAAATTTTATTGTGTGATTTAAAAAAAAAACATGTATATATACATCAATATATTCCACTGAAACGGGGAATTATGTAGAAGAGTTGAATGAATATATTTTACCTTGAGGATATTCGACATGTGTCAATGAAAATGGTATCCATTTTGTACTACCTAAATTATTATTCACAAAATGTGATTTAACTTCATGTAAAAACTCGTCCTCCAATGTCGCCATATTGTTCATGGCGATTATTTTTCCTCAGTATGTACACAATTACACACAATATTTTTTAGCTATATATAATACATTATGTACATATACATGTATTTATATATGTAGCACTGATATAGTGAGCACACAATAACCGCGTATAAAATTATATATAAGCCAGTAAACTGAGGAGTAAAATACTACTATATCAACGGAGACATATCGCGGCAAATTTTATATATTAGAATTATGTAACTGAGGTGTATATAAAAGTGTAAAATAAAATTATATTTTAGCAATTGTAAAAAACATCAATAATTATAATGCGATGTTTTTCAATACATCATTTGCATTGATAAAATAAAACAGATTTTGATGATCCATATATCTACGAAATACAAAATCGCTGATGATTTATCTGATTGTAATCGATTTTCTACATCATCTGATGATGAAGTTTTCGTAAAAGCAATGTTGATAGCTCTTACTAATGGATAATCCAGTCCGGTTAATGGATCGAGAATATCACTATGAAGATTTGCACATTCACCAGTGAAATCATCTGTGTCAATACTCCAAACCATAACTCCAGCCAAATTTGTTTTCTTTGCATACTTCACCTATGTGCACATAAAAATATAATCATTTAATTAAAGAAAATAAATTACTAACTAAAATACTGGTATTATTTTTTTTTTCTTCATAATAATTATTCTGAAAGCTTTTAATTAAAAAAAAAAAGCTTCAAAGTTTATATACTTTTTCTGCGATTGTGATTAAATTATCGTAAACAACGACTTTATCATCATGAACAGCCCAAACATAATTTTTATCTTTATCTGTACCAACTCTCCAATTTTGTGGTGACTGTACAAGCTCTTTACAAATTTCATTGTATCCCATAAAACCATCTTCACGTGTATAATTGCCTTGGAAGCCTCGATTTAAAGACGGACGACCAATTGGACTCTCTGAATCATTTAATTTCGATGTTAAAATAAATGTACGCCCATACATGGCCAATCCAAGTACTAATTTTTCAGGTGGTGCACCCAATTTCAATAGATAATTCATGCTTGACTCTGCACAAAGTTCATCGTCACATTTTAAGGGGGCATTTGGCGCAACATATGTATCCCAAGAACCATGATAGTCATATGCCATTACGTGAATAAAATCAAGGTACTTTGAAATTTCCGATATATCATAAGCAATATCTATAGTTTTCTTATCAGCACTTATTGCCGCTGTTAATAACAAATTATGTTGACTCATAGATTCTCGCAATTCTTTGATAAGACTGATAAAGTTAACTTTATCATAAGGTGCACCGCCACGTTTTCCTGGAAATTCCCAATCCAGATCAAGACCATCAAAATTGTTATTCCTGAAAGAATAATATTGAAAATATATTTTATTTGTTTTTTTTTTTTCGTGCCGTTTTATATTGTTGAATCTATAAAACAAATATATTTATAAATTTATTCTACTTTAAAAATAAGATGACACTGGATATAAATGTTGATCTTCTCTGTGGCGACGCAGCTAAAGCTGAATAATTGGCACTCCCTTCATTCCATCCACCAATAGCTAACGACACCTTTAGATGTGGATAAAGTCGACGGAGACCAGTTACTTTTTTATACATTCCTTTCCCTATTAAATATTAAATTCCATATGTATACATAATAAACTAAAATATACATATATTAATTATTAATACAGTATTTAATATACCATAATCTTCTTCAAAGTCTGCCCATGGATCTAAACTTCTAATTGTCGATGTTGTGACATTTAATCCAGCAAATGAATAAATAACATGAGTACAATGATTCGGCTTAAAATCATCAAATTTAAATTCTCCTTTTCCCGGACGATATTGGGCCCATGATGCAACATAACATACGACAACTTTATCATGCGTTGGTCTTAATGGATCTGCCAATACAATATAAACAAATATTATAATTATTATTGCATAAAACTATCTATGTATACATACATATATGCATAACAACTATAAAATCAAATATAAATAAATGCTCTTAAAGATCATAAATTATTTGTTTAACTTTGCGTAATACATGAATATTAAACCAATAAAATATTGGATAATTGGAATAAAAATATATCTACCTCTAATTGCAAGTGATGAAGACAAATAAATTGCAATAAAGATAATGGCAATATAAAAAAACTCTTGCGGCATATTGTTGAAATTTTATTCAAACGCTCCAAATGCAGTGATAGAAATTATTAAAAAATAATTGTAATTTATATTGTTTAAAACCTTTCACCCAACGGATATATCACGTTTTCAATTAAAATATAATATAATCCGTTGTATTGAACAACTACAACTGTTATGTTGCTTTTAGTTATTAGTAAATAATAAAACATGCGATGTGTATAATAATATATATCAACTGGTGCGATGATGCCACAACCACAATCTTTTGTAGTAGACTTGAAGGATTACTATGTTGCCTCTACCCAATCCTTATTTTTTTTTTTATTATGATTTTATTTTTTTCAGTTTTTTTCTCTCTTCATCATGCTTGGTAGGGAATAACGGCCAACCGGTGAACGGGATATTGTGCAGCGTAAGTATGGTAAGTTGGGTTTGTATGCAGCAATACACATATGCGATGACCTTATAGGCAAAGACAAAACCTGTTATTTATGTACGAATAAAAAATTCCTGAATCGGGCATCTTCGCCTGAAAGTAAACCTCCTACCACATAAATATACTATATGGTTAAGATAGTATATTTGTAATACACCTCCGGTTTCATTAAAATTATAACCTCTAAAAATGCATTCAAAAGTATTTTTATTTGTGAAATTTACAATGAAATGCACTATTTCATTTATTTATTGATTAAATGCATTAATGGAGTAGAAGAAATGAAATTTTTACATCAGAGATTTTATATGGATTTATTTTCTCTCATCGCAAACCTCATTTTTGCTGTGGTTGTAGTCGATTTGATATTTGAAAACACCCGCGCTTTACAGGTGCTGCTGCCGCCAAGTCCAAAATTTTTTTAGTTGTAATCTCTGCTCTTTTTAGAGGTTAATATCATTTCTTTCCAAAAAATAAACCTTAGCCGTCCTGCATAACAGATTATTGTTTCAACTACTCACTGGGCCAACCAACTTGTTAAATAATTGTTAAATTCTTAATTTAATTATGCCTTTAATTATCATCACTGGAATTCCATCAAGTGGTAAAAGTACAAGAACAGTAGAGTTGAAAAATTTTTTGGAAAAAGAGCATGGAAAAAAGGTTGAAATAATCAACGAAATAGAGACAGTTGTAAAGGCGGGCTATGATAAAAATTCATTTTACGCTGGTTCGTGCATTCCTTTAATTGAAGTATTTTTGATAAAGAATTGAATTAATAAATATATTTTTAATTTGGATGAAACTTATGTTAATTTATTTTCGTTTTGTCATACAGATTCAAAGAAAGAGAAGGCAATTAGAAATGATATTAGATCTAGTATTCAACATCAATTGAATGCTAAAGATATTTTAATTATTGACGGTAGCAATTATATCAAAGGATATCGTTATGAACTTTATTGCTTATCAAAATCGTATAAAACACCGCAATGTACGATACACTGTGATTTGCCAGTGGAACATGCTTGGCTATTGAATGAACAGAGGCCAGATGTAGATCAATACTCTCGGGAGACATTTGATGCTCTCGTAATGAGGTATAATTGTTTGACTATTAATTCGATGTTATTCAATATTGATTGATATTTTTTATTAGATATGAACCACCAGACAATAAAAATCGATGGGATTCACCATTGTTTCCAGTAACTCCACATGATCAATTACCTAATGAGGATATTTATCGTGCTCTATATCTTGTTAAAGCTCCAAAGCCAAATATGAGCACTCAATCGGTGAGCAATTATTCAATATTGAAAATTATATTGTCTTCATCTTAATTGTAATGATAATTATTTTCTAGCCACCGGTATCATCAACAAATCATTTATATGAACTCGATAGGATATCACAAGAAATAATAAATGTAAGTTTAATTTATTCAAGTGTCTGTGCAAATCGAAATTAACTTGATATTTTTGTATAATTGCTTCAGGCAATTGGTTTGGCTGAAAAAATGGGTGTAACCACTAATATTAAACTACCAGGATTTGATTTATTTGTGGAAAGAGGAGCAGATGCTGCTCAATTAAATCGGCTGAGGCGACAATTTTTAACGTACAGCAAAATGCACCAGGTAGAAGTAAATCAAATAGCACCGTTATTTGTACAGTACATAAATAAAAGTCTTTGATTGATTAACTTTTATTATTATTATTATTTTGAGATAAGTTTGTATGAAATTGAAGTTATTAATTTAAATGTTGTATATTGCATATGATTTCTTTAATTATGAGTAAAAATAAGCCAGTTTATTTTAGTCATATTGAATATTTTTTGACCTGCTTAATTTTCATTTCTTCATACACTTTTTAGTACGAAAGAGAAATTAATCATAATTGAACTAAAGAAAATTAATTAGACAATGGAAAAGCACTAAACAAGAATGTGAAGGCACTATATGCATGCAAATATAGAAATATAATACGTATTTATAAATGAAGAAGTATTTTTTTTTCTCCTTCATTTCGAAAAATTTATTATCTCTTTGTGCTTTTTTTTTATATTATCTAATTGTCACTTGAATAAGCTTCGTACTATAATTTATTCCTTCTCCAAACTCTATATCGTTCAATCACAAGTTCTTATAATGTATATAATCAAGAATTTGTTTTTATTTCTTTCATTATTAAGAATTTCAAATATGAGTAATATCATTATGTCCAACAGAAATGCATTTTCATGACATTTTTACAAAAATATTATATAAAGTCTTGAGATAGTTTTATTGATGACTTTAGGACAATGAAAACGTAATCGCTATTTGTGTTTTATTTCGGGATATGTTTCATTAAATTGTTTTTACTTTTATCTCGAAGAATGTGTGAATGAATTTAAACACAATATTATGCCATCAGCATTAGATTTTCTTTTGTTATGCCAATATTAATTTATTCTAATTTTATTCTTGTATACCATTGCCATCTGCCCCATTTCGATGATCAGGTGATGATGTCTGTCGCCTCGGTTTTCTACATACAAAATAAACGCTATTGTACTCGCATTGCAGCATACTGTTTATATTTTGAGCGTATCTTGTTTTCACCCTAGTTTCCTCCGTCTGTTGAAGCCAACAACAATAACGTTATTATTTATAATTACATTTCTAACGTATATCTATGATAATTTGATTTTAATAAAAAATTATTAACCTCAATTTGGAATCCAAAACCAAGAATAACTTGTCGAACAACTTCGTAACTTGGTTCTATCGAATCTTCAGATGGCATATCGCTAAAATGATATAGGAGCGGTCCAAGATTTATCCATACCCCGCCGGGTTTAAGTATTTTATATATTGTTTCAATGAATTGAACAACATTGTTTGCACAATCAATGAAAAAGCAGGTAGCAACGCAATCCCAATGATTATCATCTGTATACACCTGATGGAACACAAAAAACATATAAATTAAAATAATTGAAAATAACTTTCAAATTAATTATTTAACCTCTAAGAAGTCTCCAGCAGTCATAGAGAATTGAGCATTCTCCGGAAGATCACTTGGATTAACGTCTGGGAAAAATATCGCTTGTGTTTGATGTCCTGCTTCCAAATTGTTCATGTACTGATGCACCCAAGGATGAACTTTATATGAATTAACGCCTCTACATCTTCATAAAGTAATTGAATATTAATTTAGCAAAAGAATTAACATAAAATATAGTATCAAAAATAATTTTATGTTTAGTGCTTACTTATTTAGGACAAAGTGTGATGCAAAAAGCATGAACAACGAAAATTCATTTCCTTGACACGTGTATCCACGTTTTGCAATCTCATAAGCAAGTCTTCCAAGTCCCGCGCCAGGAACTAACACCTGTATCTCTGCTGGTGTGCTGAAAGACACCATCAATTGTTATTACACAAAGGTTTTTTTTCAACTCCCAGAAAATAATTTAACATTAATTTTACCAAATATCATCAGGAAATAGCTGAATTATTTCATCAATAATCGGTTGATAACATGCGTTTCGTTCGTCAGTACCTTCGACACTCCAATCCCTGACCAGCTGTTTTATTGTCGCTTGCACCTTCTCTTGATCAGCCAGCACTGGTCGTGGATTCAATGTCTGCAATTAGACCTACCTATATTTCATACAATGAAAATCATTTTCATCTTTATCGTATTGAGCAAAATTATAATTTCGTTTCTTTTAACTTTTGCGACGCAAAAAATCATATAATAACCGTTTCATTTATGCTTACAAACTAAATGAAAAGCAGATAAAACATTAATAAATACGTGAATGTAAAAAAAGATGAGCAAAAAAAAATTTCTAATGTCCAACAAATACTTTTTCATACACTTTCGTTTTGTTCAGACGATGGATTGACATTCTCAAATATATGTGAAACATCCTTTATAATTAATTTAATTATTTCATCATTGTTCTCAATACACATCTTAACATCTTGCAAGTGTTCCCGATATTTTGTCAACAATTTCTGATGATGTGTCGGTAAGGATAATAGATATGACTCAGTTTTTTTCACTCGTTGCAAAGAGTGTGGCCTGAAAATATTATACAAACATTAAAAATACCATAATGAAATAAATAATCAAAATAACATTAATATAAAACTAAGCAATTTAAGGTTATGTTGATTCATACAATATCGGCATTAATAATTATTTTTCTTTTATAAATGCAACACAGATAATAATAATATCATAAAATTTATTCATTTACCATAGGGTATAATTAATAATTACAAATTAACATCAATGAAAACAAATTAAATCAGAGTATTATATTTATTTACTAAACATTATGAATTATATGTAACAAAGATAATTTTATTTATAATATTAAATAGAAAACTTACTTGTAATATTTAAATGCCGACACTATTCGTTGAAAATGCTTTCGTTCTTCTTCATCTTCATATGTATTTTGCATTTTCTTTGTATAAACATCATCCATAGTTTCCATAATTTTATATTCAATAATATATTTTTTTGTTTCTATATTTATAAAACAAGCATTAAATGTAATAAGTGATTGTTTCGTTTAATCATCAGCCTCCTCACGAATTATTCTACAATTAAAAGAAGAATTTATTCGGGCATTTGGCACCACCACCAGCAGCAGCACCCTCTTATATATATTATACATATATACATTGATATATATCTACAAGCTAACATATATTTATTATGTGTATTCCTATTCACCCCCTCTCTCTTTCTGTCCTTAATTCTCTATCTCTATTTCTCTATTCTCTTATTTAACTGCTTCCCTATAACCTCATCTTTATTTTTTCGGTGGTTTATACATTTATTTTTCTCTCAACTGATGATATGTGATTGTTGTATTTCGCATTAATAGATATCTTAAAAATCGATATATATGTATTCTATTATGCATTAATAAATCACACGTGTGTATCTCAATCACTGGAAATACAATTAGAATCTGGTGAAAGATGAAAAAAAAAAAAAAAACCAATTATATATATCGCGCCAAGTTATCAAAAAATGGCGAACGATCTGTTTTATTCACGATAGGCAACTTGTTTGATATAGTGTATTTTGGTTGGATTACATATTACAAAATTCAGGTTTAGGGTTTATCCACAATGCAAAGGAATGCGAAAAAAAAAGAAGAAAAAAAAAAGAGAATATGTATCTATAATGAGAGAATGTATCCTTCGATTGTGATTGGTGATGCATCAACCAATCACTAGTGATAGTTATAACCGTTAAAAAGACATTAAAGCAATGATAATATATATATATAATCACAATAGAAATTTTTATTTATTTTTTGTCCGCATTTTCCTATTTAGTTAATACATATTATTATGAATAACATAACCCCATATTTTTATATTAAATATCGATATACACCTACTACATGACATCATATGTAAGATTGTGCAATTTAATGAATAGGGTCTGTTAAGAAACAAAGGAAAAACATTTTTCATTCATCATATAGGCAAGTCTTTAAATTAATTTATTGAGCTATATTCAAATGATATTACATTAGAGCTCAAAGAGATAATTTATAATAATGAGATAAAGGAAAAGTACGGTAAATTATTACATTTGTATATGTTATTACTTTATTCTTACAAGTTCTCTGTGGTATTTTCAACAGATAAAAAAAAAAAAAAAAAAATGATTGCTGCGGAAACAGGATCAACGAATGCAGATCGAGTTCATGTAAGAATATCTAATGAAAAGGCACCGTTGATCAATGGACGTAGTGTCTTCCAGAGAATTGGTAATTTAATTGGAATCGGTAAATCATCAAACAGTGATAGTGATGGTTATGTGGAATTTAGTAGCCTCGGTGCTGATAATGGTCGTACCCTTGGAACATTTGCTGGAGTATTCAGTCCAGTCACATTATCGATGTTTAGTGCCTTGATTTTCATACGAATGGGTAAATGCCAATACAATTGAAGATTATATACAAATTATTTATAAAGAAATATATTTAATAATTATGTTTATCTACAGGTTATATTGTTGGTAATGCTGGATTGCTTGTGACATTAGTACAATTTGTCATTGCCTATGGAATATTATTGTTTACTGTGGCGTCAGTTTGTGCAATTTCAACAAACGGTGCAGTTGAGGGTGGTGGTGCATATTTTATGATCAGTCGTACCCTTGGACCTGAATTTGGTGGTTCTATTGGCACTTTATTTTTCATGGCAAATATTGTATCAAGTGCCCTGTGTATTTCTGGATGTGCAGAGGGAATAATTGAAAATTTTGGACCAAATGGATATCTCGTGGGTGATGCATCTTTTTTTCCCGATGGCAGATGGTGGAGATTTTTATATTGCACTGTATTAAATACTGCCAATTTAATTGTTTGCCTTATTGGAGCTTCAATGTTTGCGAAAACGAGCGTAGCCATTTTTGCCACTGTATGCATTTGTCTTGCAAGTGTTTTCATCAGTTTTTTGGTACAAGGACCAATGTCAATTGCAATTCCCGATGCGAATACTATTGTGCAAAATGCTACAGAGCATTTGAATGGAAGTTATACGGGTTTAAAATCAGTCACATTGATAAATAATTTATATTCAAATTACAGCGCGGATTATTCAAGTGATGGTGCCATGTCAGATTTTGCCAGTGTATTTGGCGTACTTTTCAGCGGTGTAACTGGCATCATGGCTGGAGCAAATATGAGTGGTGAATTGAAAAATCCAGGAGTGAATATTCCACGTGGAACATTATCAGCAGTTTTGTTTACATTCATTTGCTATATTTTGCTCTCAGTACTGACATCAGCCACAACAAGTCGCTTTTTATTGCAAAACAATTTTATTTACATGATGCCAATCAATGTTTGGCCACCATTTGTAGCAGTTGGAATACTTACAGCAACTTTCAGCGCTGGTTTAAGCAATTTAATTGGATCAAGCCGTGTATTAGAAGCATTAGCTAAAGACAACATTTTTGGATCAGGTTTAAATTTTATTGCGCATGGAACATGGAGAGGAAATCCAATAGCTGCTGTTTTTACATCGTGGTGCCTAGTGCAAGTCATACTTTTAATTGGTTCATTAAATACCATAGCTCAAATAAATTCAGTTTTATTTTTATTGAGTTATTTAGCAACAAATTTAGCGTGTTTGGGGTTAGAATTGGCCAGCGCACCTAATTTTCGACCGCGATTTAATTATTTCACTTGGCATACAGCAACTATTGGCCTACTTGGTACATTAATTATGATGTTTGTTATCAATAGCATTTATGCGTCAAGTAGTATTATTGTATGTTTAATTTTAATTATTGTACTGCATTTATTTTCGCCAAGTAAAAATGCAGCATGGGGAAGTATATCACAAGCATTGATTTTTCATCAAGTTAGAAAGTACCTGTTGATGTTGGACTCAAGAAAGGATCATGTAAAATTTTGGAGACCGCAAATATTATTAATGGTATCATCGCCGCGTTCAACATGTCCACTAATTGATTTTATAAATGATTTAAAGAAAGGTGGACTTTATGTTATTGGTCATGTGAAAATTGGCGATTTTACTGGTCAAGGAATTGATCCAACGATTGAGGAATATCCTCAGTGGTTGAGTTTAGTCGATCATTTGAAAGTAAAAGCATTTGTTGAATTAACAATTACGAAAACAGTTAGAGAGGGTTTACAACATTTAATAAGATTATCTGGAATGGGCGCAATGAAACCAAATACAATTGTTTTTGGATTTTATGATGAAGAACAGCCACGTGATTACTTTAGGGATTCGATGTATTCAACAGGAATATTTGAGGATTGCGGTGCAAATAGTATCAATCGGATATTTCCATTGAGACAAGTAGGAAATGAAAAAACTCTCGATCCTGTTCAATATGTTGCAATGTGCTTGGATGTATTAAGAATGAAGAAAAATTTATGTCTTTGTCGTAATTTTCAAACTTTAGATAAAACAATGTTAACAAGTAAAAATTCAAATTTTCAATTTATTGATGTTTGGCCTGTGAATTATTTTCAACCAACTGATGAAGATCCATTTGATACAACATCATTGTTTATGCTACAACTCGCGTGCATAATTAATATGGTAAAGGGTTGGAATAATTTACGATTGCGTGTATTTTATTGTGAAATTAATAAACACGATTCAAATTTGAATATATCTGAAAGTGAGGGCACATCTAGCATTGAATTTCCACGCGCTACAACTGAGTATAAAATTAGAAAAATGTTAAATGTATTGAGGATCAGTGCATCCATTCAAAAAATTCCCAATTGGGACGTGCGAACGGCAGCATTAAAGGGAAAATCATTGATTGAATGTCGAGATGATGAAAATTATGACGAGACAAATAATTATACTAATCAATCATTGAGCAACGTTGCAAGAAGTTATATTCTCGGCGTAAACCAATTAATCAGAGAATATTCTAATACAACCGCAGTAACATTTATTTATTTACCTGGTCCACCAACGACAAATTCATGGGATGAGAATATGATTTATCAGCAATATCTTCAAGCACTTACAGAATTAACGGCAGATTTGCCACCAACCATTCTTGTTCATGGTGTCAGTGCAGTTACTTCTACAACATTATAAATTTAATTTTGGATTATATAAAGTGATTATGATTTATAAAAAAGTATTATACATTTATATACATATATGCGTATGGTTATTTTGTTATTTATATTGAAGTTTAATATTTACACAATATGTCAGTGAAATAATTATTATTTAAATAATAAACTGGGAAAGCAGATCAATTAACTAGATAATATTAATATTAATTGTAAAAATTTTTCATTGTAATAGGGAAAATCCGTGCTTATAAATTTCATCGCATTCCACTTTGCAAAAATTATTACATGAATAACATATGAATATACAATATGAGGAGCTTGATACTGTGATACCAAATTTATCCTTGAAATGAATAAAGTGAAAGATATCGATTGGAATGAGATGAAAATAATTCATTTTTTTTCTCACTATTTATCTTTATACTTGAAACAAAAAATAATGAAAATGTCTTCGGCGTTATTTATAAAACCAAATGCGTTATTTCACTTTTATACACTATTTAATAATAAAATTAATATACATATATAATATATTGGTATATAAATTTTTAGGAACCCAATGGTTTTTTTATCTTAGATGGAAATATTATATAATAATTTAATATCGATTAATTGACCGCCAGCGGACGCAATTAGTTCACTTTGTCTATAAATTAATTGAAAAAATATAAATTGAACTCTTTTGGTAGTTAAAGTAAGACAAAATTTCCATTTTTTAAATTGAACGTTGAATCAAATTTTATTGTCATTCGCATTTGAATGGCAATGGAAGACACTGTTGATGAGGCACTGATCAGATTTTGATTTTACCAGTTGGCAGTTGTCAATTCTGTTCAATTCATGTTCACTTTTAACTGTTGAATAATCTGACATGGATTTTTTCAAAGTTCCATTATCATCAAGGATATTAATTGATCTTGTTTTAATACCAACAAATTCAATCAGCGACAATAATTTTTCAGAATATTCTATGTGGCCGGATATAATATTACTAAGATCAATATTATGAATTCGTGGACAATTTTCGACTGGCATTATCCCAGCAACGCCTGTGTTCATTGATAATGTCCTGTAGAGGAATTTGAGTAACCAATCTCCACGACAATATCCATTAATAATATTACCAGCAACTATTCTAGAGCACTTGTCCCATTGCATTGTATTATTAGTCACCGGTGCACCCAACATTATTGCATCTTGCACAATACCCTCGGCATTACCAATTTCTGCGAGTTCACGTAAACAATAAAATATAACTCGAGCACCTAAACTGTAACCGATCAATGTAACGGGACGTTTACCATGTTGACGTGACAATAAAACATGCGCTAAATGTTTGCCAACTTCTGAACTTCGACGACAACAAACTGACCACGGATTATCAATTATTGATGATATTGATAATAATGCCGCTGGCCAAGCAATCGCACTAATAATTCCGGATAATATTGTATACTTCAAAGCTTCTTGAGTGGCAACTGACACAGCCATACCCAATATATATTCCATCGCTTGGCCTAATTCAATTAAATATTTGGTCTCATATCGTAAGGCATATTGTTCACGTGATAAAGCTAAACATTGCCACGGCTTAATAATATTGTCAGAATCATCATTCTTCAACCAGCCTGTTATGGCAATGGCAATATGAAGTTGTTGGTCAGATTCAGAGAATTGTGTCAATGGTATAAATCCAAACTCTTCAAGTTGTCCAACGCGTTTGTGCATTTTATAACCAGTCAATCCTGCACCAGCTGCACCAAACATTGACCCAATTATTGCCACACCAGCAGTACTGGTTAAGGCTGCTGCACTTGCACCACCAAGGATGGTTCCAACGCCAATACCGATAAAAGGCGCCGCTAAACCACCAGTTAATCCTATCAATGTACCCCCAGCTATTGTCGCCAATCCCACTGATGCATAACGCTTCATTTTGCGCATTTTCTCACGATGTTTTGTGGTATTTTTTTCAGCTCTAGAATTTATATAATATTTAAATACACAAATGTATATTTAATTGTTTCATGATTTTACTTACTCGGTTGGAACATTCACATCACTACTGAGCAATTTTACAATGGAATGTTCGTAAAGTTCAATCAAATCAAAAGGAACATTCAATAATTTTGCTAATTCACGTGCAAGGACTCTTTGTCTAGCATCATACTCACCTAAAATAAATAAGCACAATCTTAACAAAAGTAATTTTAAATAATTTATTGTTTTATTATTATAAATGCAATATCTAAGGTTTTTTTTTATCTTTTCTACTGTAAAAATGCATATTCAATTATGTTTTTAATTTTGAAAATACCTGATGCAATCCCTGTAAGATTGAAATAAAAAAGTAACTCATAAGGTTACTCTGTTTAGAATGAACAATATTTCAGTAATAATGAATGATTATAATTGAGCTTACCGCTTTTTACAGCGAGCAAAACTGCATCTTGGATGACAACTATGGCTTTACCAATTAAACTTGGTTCCTCAAGTAGTAAGGAAACGTAAGGTTGTGGTGTTTGACCACTACTATCTTCAACAAGAACAAGCATCACTGTCTCAACGCTTTCTTTTGCGCCTAAATGTCGACATAATTGTTTGATGTATTTTCGATTGAAATCAGCATTCCATTTGCCTGGGAATAATTCACCAAGACATATCGCACAAATAGACAAGTAACAATAAACTCCTCCATCTGATATATGAAAATTCTTGGCTGAAATGTCCACAAAATATTTGTTTACCATTATTATAATTATGTAATATACAATAAATTATATAAAAAAATAATATATATATTTATACCTGTTTTTTCATGTTGATGATTGTGAGTCAATTTATGGGCGGTGTTTATTAAATTAATCGACTTTTCCATTATTAATTTTACAGTAAACATTCGTTTTCGTCATACTTTATTGATAATTATTGTTTATTTTTGAGGTTATTTTATGATAATGCGTCGTATCATTAATTTTTGCACCTTCTCTATAATGCATGGACTATTGTTTGTAGAATGTTACAATCACCTTCGTGCTGATAACATATCAATTACGCAACAATTTAATGTATAATAAACGCCCACATATTCACTACGAATTATAAGCTTATTATATACCAAAAGCGCAATTGAATTTAATTATTGAACGACATATTGTAAATGCGAATCAAATTTTATTAATCATTTTTATCAAAATCTATAAAAATTATTCTTTCAATGAATTTACAGTATAAATAAAATTGTTTCATTATAGAGTACGTTTATATGTCGAATAATTTGTTTGAAAAAAGATTTTATTCATAATCCTTATATAGCATTCCTTTTGCTACATTCAAAGCTGATGTTTTATCCAGCAATTTTTCAACAATCGTTAGACCAAATGCGAAGGCTGTTGCAGGACCTCTGCTAGTGATAATATTTCCTATAGATATAGGTCAAAATAAATCAATGAATACAATTAGTCTTAAGGAATTTCAAAGTCAACTAAAAAACAGAAGATAAAAAATACCATCAGTCACAACTACATCCTCAAGATATTTATAATCTCCAATTAATTGATCTTTCATAGATGGATATGATGTAATTTGCTTTCCGAAACCAATTCCATGAGCTTTTAAAGCAGTTGGAGCTGCACAAATCGCTGCTATTAATCGACCCTCTGTTTCCTGCTTTTTTAGCAAATCTCCAACTTCCTTCGACTAAATATATATAAAAAAAATTTTAATATAATGAATGCAAATCAAAATTTATAAATATTTATTATGATCCAAAATAAAAAAGATTTTTACGTTGCTAAGAGCTTTTGATCCTGCAAGTCCACCTGGCAAAATAACTGCGTCATACTGTTTATCTTTAACTGCTTCAAGTTTAGCATCAGCACATATTTTCACATTTCGACTACATTTAATGCATTCTTGATCAATTATACTTGCAATGGTAACATCAATCTAAAATGCCATAACTTTCAGTAAATAAAAGAAAAAACGTATACATAAATTTTTAATTTAAAAGTGAAAAAATGAGGTTATAATCTATTAAAATTACGTACTTCAGCACGTCTGAGTATATCAATAGTAATTACAGCTTCCATTTCTTCAGCACCATCAGCCAAAAGTAGAATTGTATTTTTCTTTGACATTTTCAATGAATAATATTTATTAAATGCAATGGATACTTGATGAAATCCAACCGATGGCTTTAAAAATTGAACGCAACAACTTCGTAACATGAAACATGAATGGTAGTAGTACAAACATTACCATCAGTAATTGTGTAACTTGATCAGCTGTTTTGCTCTGTCGATCTGTCTGTGTGAAGTTGGATAACTTGTTTACTAAGTGCGTTATGTACATTGATAAAAATTCCATTTCATCAAGTATTTATGTTAACGAATAAATAATTAGATTAATAAGTGATGTACTGAAATTGATATTTTCAGTTATACACCACTATTCATTAAACCGATTTTGAATTATATATATACACAAGAACCTATAGAGCAATATTTAATAACCTGCCAAGCAACATGATTTTAATGTTTAAAAAAATTTCGAAAGCTATCAAACAAATTAATAGCAATTCTAAAAAAATTGTGGATCATTATTGGAAGAATTCAATGAGTTTTTCTACAAATTTTACCAATAAAAGTTCAGTCAAACTCTCGTATATTTCTTATGACACGTACAGATCATCGGTATCACCTGTTGTTATCATGCACGGACTTTTTGGATCGAAAAACAATTGGAATACTTTAGCAAAAGCAATTAATAAACAAACGAAGAGAAGAGTTATCACTGTGGATGCGAGAAATCATGGTGATTCGCCTCACTCATCAATAATGACATATCCATCAATGGCAGATGATGTAAAAAACTTTCTGGAATCTCTTGATATTGAGAAAGCTATTTTAATTGGTCATAGTATGGGCGGTGCAGCAATGATGTGCACTGCTTTGAATTATCCTGATATTGTTGCAAAACTTTTGATTGTCGATATGTCCCCGGTAAAAACGAGTCCTAGTCTTAATCAAATGACAGATATAATTGATACAATGCTGTCTATTAAATTTGATAATAGTAATACTCTTTCGGAAGCACGAAAGCGAACTGATCAATTATTATCTGAGACAATTAAATCGCCATCATTACGACAATTTTTATTAATGAATGTCGTTGAAAAAAGTCCAAGAGAGTTTTCATGGAGGGTTAATTTACCAGTTATAGCAAATAATTTTAAAAATCAAATAGCTGTATTCCCACAAATTATACCACAATTGGTAAATAAAACTTTTGATGGACCTACTTTATTTATAGCTGGAACTGAAAGCGATTATATAAAAGACCAAGATCATATGGCTATTAATAAATTATTTACTAACGCGAAAATTACGTACATTGAAGGTGCTGGTCATTGGGTTCAGTCAGAGAAACCGGCAGAATTTCTTAGCGTAACTACAGCTTTCATTAATCAATGACCGAATGTAAAATTATAAAAATAAAATATTTAAATAACTTTAATAAATTTTTTTCATAAAATTCAGGTATAAATTCGTTTAATATAGACAATGAACAATAAAAATAATAACCAACAAATTAATAAAAAGTAGTATCACCATTTTGTTTCCCAAGGACTGTAATTTAGCCCCCAATAAAAAATATTCCATATATTGTATCCATTTTATATTGTATTATGGTCGCATTAATAATTTTTTATCAATTCAAAGTCTTGAATTTGGTAGTCGATACTTTACATCTTTCAAATCAATGTAAGCTCCAGTGATGGCTTGCATTCCAGTTTCAAGAATAACAGTTTCAAAGTGGATTCGATTGCCTTCTCTCCACATGTCTGTTCTGAGTGTATTTCCAGGAGTAACAGGCTTGGAAAAACGCACTTTCATTGAGTTGAATAATTGCGAATCACCATCAGCAAATGTGTTTAATACGTGTCGTGTGGAAAAACCAAGTGAACAAAGCCCATGAAGAATTGGTTTTTCATATCCACCCATTTGAGAAATGTTTGGATCAATATGTAGGGGATTGAAATCATGACTGCCAAGTCGATAAAGTGCAGCTTGATCATAACTAGTTGATTGTGTTACAGATATATCTGGTTTACGCTTAGGTAATGGAATAATTGGAATTTCATATTGAGAATTTTTTGGACCACCAAATCCACCAGCACCAATCGCAACACCTACCAATTGTCCTTCAGTAATTTTATCGCCATTATTTGTATCAAATGTTTCGTGTTTAATGAGTATCACTGCATTTTTTCCTTTATCTAATGTCGCTTGTATGTGAAATCGAGTTTCAACAGTAGCTTCTGTTGGAATATTTTTCAATACTTTGAAGTATTGCTCACCGTGAACAACACCAGCTAAATTTATTTCTCTATTTGGAAGTGCGTTTACTAACATATTTGAGCTAATAGCACCCCAGGCTCCATAAATAATATAAAACGTTGGAAGAACAGCAAAGTTTTCATGATTTTCATAAAGATACGGATAATCACACGAATCTTTAATGGTTGCACCCACACTGAGAGCATAAAGAATTATATCACGATTGTTGTAGGTGTCTTTTATAATATGATCATATTGTTTTTTATTTGAGAATGATTCGACAACATTCATTAATTCACCTGAGACCTCGACAATTGATTCATAATGTTTTGCATTGGTCATATCAGTAATTTTTCCCCAATTATCCTGGACTGTTTCAGGATTTACCAATTCGTTTTTGTTGCTGCGCAAAATACAACCATTAGATCTTATCAAATGACATTTTCCAGCCCATCCTAATGCCGATTCAATTATTGAACCATTTTCGGAACAATCTTCGTGGCATAACCAAAGAACAACAGGAGCAATTAATTCGGGCTTTAGCTCATTGAAAAAATCTGGCGGTACAATATCTTCAGTTAATCGTGATCCAGCTGTTGGAACAATAACATTTGTATAAATTCCACTGGTTTGTCCTTCAATAGCTAATGTATTAGCTAATCCAACTAAAGCCATTTTAGCTGAACTATAATTTGCCTGGCCAAAATTTCCATACAATCCGCTATTACTAGATGTAAAAATAATTTTTCCATATTTTTGTTTCCTGAAATATGGCCAAGCTGCTTGTGTTGTTTTCATTGAACCTTTCACATGAACATTGTGAATAACATCCCAATCACTCTCAGACATTCGTGCAAATGATTTGTCACGCAATATCCCAGCATTATTTACTAAAATATCAATTCTACCGTATGTATTAATAGCTGTCTGCACTATTTTTTCACCCTCAAGTACATTATCATAATTGGCAACTGCTTCACCGCCCGATTGTTTTATTTCTGATACAACTGTATCAGCAACTTTTGTATTACTTCCATCGCCATGTCGTCCACCACCTAAATCATTTATCACGACCTTTGCACCTCTAGATGCAAAAAGAAGAGCATAAGCTTTTCCTAATCCTGCTCCTGCTCCAGTTATAACCACTACTTTTCCATCAAATCGTAATTTATTCGCCATATCGTTTCACTATGATTTTCTCTATAAAATTAAGAAATAAAAAAAATTAATCAACATTAAATACTGGCAATACTAATAACATAACATCTACGTACCAATGTATATGTATATATATATATACACATATATATATATGTATGTAAAACAAATGATGGTTAAAGTCCAATTACATCCAATATAATTTTATAAATAAATTAAATATTCGTATATGTTATATGACCAAGCACGATATTATTCTAATCTTTTTGTGGAGAATAACAGTCACTTAAATTCAATTTTGTAATATTGATATTAATTATTATACTTAGAGTATTTATATATGAATGATCCACCAATTATAAAAAATTGCTGACCATAGAGCACAAAAGTAGTTCGACAATAAATAATAATTACATGTACATATTATAATATATTATGATAAAAAATGTTTATGCATCTCACAAAATATATATATATATAATCAGAAACTGCAGTATATATATATTTACATCATCGTTGATTGTTGGCGCCATCTTTATATTTTGATTTTTCAATAAACTAAATAAATATTGCATTTTTTTAATTGTTACTATACAGTAATTATTTAGTGGTTTACAATGAATAGATTTTTGTTCATATATCAATAAAGTAAATAAATGAACATAATAAACAGAATGTGTGTATGAAGATTATCAGCTTGAATAAATGATCAAGTAAGAGATGACAATTCAAGTATGGAAATGTCAAAAATAAATTTTTTATTGGATAAAGATGAAATTAGAGATCTTTTAAACGACGTATGTATAAATAAAACAATCAATTTTAAATATATTTATATTTGTTTATGCTATTTAAATTAATACGTACAATAATTTAATATTAACTGTTGTTTTTACAGTTTTTTTACTCCTGTATCAATGAAATATGTGGCTGCAAAGGACCCACTTATCAGCAATTTATAAAAATTGGTTGGAATGAAGATGAATACAATGATATTCGTACACTCATTTGTAATTTATTTACAAATCCTACATTACTTTATTTGGATAAAACAAAAGTAGGTAATTATTTTAAATAATTTCATGCAAAGTATTGCCTATAAAATAAGAAATTTTTTTTATTTATTGCAGTTACCTCAAGAATTTTTAGAATTTTCTGAGAATATACAGGTCCAAATGTTCGATTGTTTGAAAGAAAAACAGAAATATCTTGTTAATGCGTTAATGAAAAAATATTCGCAAAAAAATATTCAAACTCTGATTGATTTTGATTGGCGATTAAAAGTAATATTGGGATCGAGTGAAGTTGCATCACTCAGAGAGCCATTACTGCAACTTGATTTGCGAGTTATGGAGAATGAGGCTGAGAATATTGTGGATCTTGAATTGAATAAAAATGAATTAGATCATTTAATAAAAGTTTTAGAGGCAGCAATTTGATAAACTGTTGTAAACCTACGCAATAGAAATGAATGAACTGATAAAAATTGGCTGAGATGTTTTTATTTGTAATAGAAGCTTACCTTATGATTACTGAATTTGTAACTATAATTAATTGGTGAACAATGATTCATGCATAAATAACTCACAATTCATTTCACAATTTATTTATTATTGATAAATGTAGAATAGTTTGCTATTATAACTGTTGATCAAAGATATTGAAGACTTCATAAATCTCACATACCTAAAGATGTCCCGTAATTAAGAACTTCATTTTAAAATATTTATTTTTCGCATTGCAAACTTAAGTAACTAAACAAAAAAAAATTATATGAAATTTTATTTCGGGGACGTCTCAAGTGTATTTGTGTGGATGTAGATTATCACAGACGAATATACTATTTTAAAAGTATACTCATTTGTATTATAATCCATTTTTGCGTTTACAATAAGTCATATGGATTTTTTTTCCCAATTTGGAATCAAATAGGAAAAACATTTGATCTCATATAATTTTTAATTCAAGATAAAGATTTTTTTTCGTTGTAAATATTATTACGGAGAATATTTAATTAAATCCCATACAATTAATATTTACTATACAATTTTTAATTTTACTGCCTTCACTTCTTTTTTTATTTTATTTCTTAATATATTTTTATTGTTTAAAATCAATGCCAGATTGCAGTCACAATGACTACTCACTTCATTTTTTCTTTCTTTTTCTCTCTCATTCTCTCTTTTTCTCTTTTTTTCTAACACTTAGAAATATTCTGATCAAGGGGGAACATATAAGTATAAGCGATTTATCGTTATCAATGAATATGCTACGACCTTTTTTGTGAAATAAAAAAGAAAATATTTTCGTTGATAGGCAATAGTTCTTATTTTTTTTTTTTTTAGGTTTCTTTTTTCTACCTATTTGGAAATTCGTATAAATGTAGAAACATCGTATGAAAAACTTGAAAAAGGTAATGTATTATTTATTTATTAATTATTTTTTTTCCCTCGGTGTAGTAAAATTGTGCGGTTTGGAATTTTTTTTATTTTTAATTAGGCGATATCTTTAATAATTATTATAACAATTACGATAGACAATTTGTCTTGATGATTATTGTTGTAGCGAGAGAGTAGCTAGTTTGAATAAAAATGATAAATTTACACATACGATTTTCGCACACTATTTCTAGATTATATATCACTTGAATTCTTTGACTTGCTGTATCGTACTTTTTCTTTTTTTCTTACTTTGTTCCGTACGTGCATGCTTTCATTAAAAATCAAATTTATAATATACTTTGTGTGCGTGTAACGCATAATTCGAAATTGTGTTTGTAATCCTATTTCGATTTACAATATGGAGACGGGTCCATTGTATCAATAAAAATTAAAAGAGAAGAAGAACTTGAAAAATTAATAGGAAAAAATATTAAGTAAAATTATAATTAGTCAAGTGTTTTCGAAATGACGAGCGCAAAAAATGAGTGCTTTTTTTTTTTTTTTACTATATAATTAATTTCTATTCTTACTTAAATATCATTGCGTACTATCGCTTCAATCTGTATTATTTTTTATATATCTGTTTTGTAGCTATTTCATCAATCAATTGCTTTACACGTCCGTCACAGACAGTCTCATTCATATTTTTTTTTTAAATTCTCAGTCATTAAAATTATGTATTTCACACACCCTCATTCAAATTTGATGCTTCCATTTTTGTGTATTCTATAGTAATAAAATCATTTTTCATTTAAATACTACAGTCGACTTTCATTTTTATAGTCGTTTGCCAGCATCATTTTCATTCCTGTGGCAATTCAAATTCATTACGAGTATTTGTAGGCTTTTTTTGTCTTGTATTAAGGGGGGAAGCAGTAGAAGAAATTATAATGGGAGGATAGAGAGAGATTGGTTGGTTGGTTGGTTGGTTGGTTGGCGAATTATAACTTTTTGAGTATTTTTTAAGGTTTGAGAACGACGTAATACGCAGTATCACCAACTTAGGCATCCATTTATTTTTTTTTCTACTTCTTTTTCACTCGTACATTTTTTTTTCTCCTATGAATTCTCTCACAAAAATCATTAGTTTCTTCGTATTTACGTAATTTCTTTTTGTTTTAGAATCTCATATAATTATTAATGTGACTCTTTAAAATTTCGACATACTTCGCAGATTCAATATTGCGATAAATTTGTGGTGCGCACAACCCAAATATTGAAGAAATATTTATAATTGGGAGTGTGTGTGTTTTTGTTGTTGTTATTGTTGCTGGTGATGGATGTAATTATAAATTATCCATAAAATATCGCGAGTGACCTCATACATTTCGAGTATCTCACAACATTTATCATAGCTGCAGTTTTTTATTATTCTTTTTTACGTTATTCTATTCATAATTAATAACCGCAAATTCGCAATTAAATATTTCATTTGATTTACAAAACCAAAATAATCGAGCGTACATCACGCCAAATCTCTTGTTGTCGAATGCCACATAAGAATTATTTATTAGGCCTATGGTAAAAAAAAAATCGGCTCATAGTCGCGACTCTGTCGTTGTGTGACGTCGATTTGTTTCAACTTAATGTTTTTTTGTTGCTCCTAAAGCAAGAACATTATTTTTTTTTCTTTTTCTTTTTAAGTTGCAGGAATGGTCCAAATATACATATTCTATATAATATACTTTTTTGGTTTTAACGAGAAAAAAACTTTCTTCTTCCCAAAATACAATTCGATTCGGTGATCTTTATTCATTCAAGTTGTTTTGATGATTCATTTCGGCGATAATTTCCTGTAATATAAAATAATCAATTAATTTAATGATGAAATAATTTTTGATATTAGATGATTAAAACTGCTTATGAATTACTTACATTTTTTGTGATGCATTCGATATTTTCGTTAACTGCGGCTGCAACTGCTTTTTCATTGATATCAATTTCTTCAACCGCCTTAAAAATAAAAATCATCAATATAAACACATAATAAAAGAATGCAAATTTTATTTTGGTTTTTAATCATAGTCAGTTGGCCCCAAAGTTCTATCATGACTTTTCAAGAACCAAAAAACGCTCGGCGTATAATTGATCTAGTGGATCTCATCATTTATCTTTAATAAAATTATCATTTGTCAACATATGCAGATAAAACAATCACCTTAGTGACTGAAGCAACATCTTCAGTGATCATGGGTCCTTTAGATGTTGGAGGAATTGGTGACTCAGGTAATTCGTTATTTGGTTTATCATCGATGGTGTCCGTCAAACCGTCTCTTAAATCAGAATTTGTTTCCATTGGCGTCTCGAGTTCATTTGTACTCTATGAAAAAAAAAATATTGAAAATATTTGATTAATTTTCATCTATCATTAATTTTATCAATGATTTTTTTTTCTTATTTTTAATTAATCATTCCCAGCATGCGACATAGAAGTATCCCGTATACAAAATCAAAAATTCGTTAAATACAATAAAATAGAGCAAGACCAGTTAACATATTGTTACCGTCACATAAAATCCTCGTAAAAAATCTATAAATTGAAAATTTTTTAGAAAGCAAAAATATTCAAATGAAACAAATTTAAAATGACAAAAAATTGATATTACGAGGCATTTCTATGAAGGTATGATAGTAACATATTAAAACTGAGACAAATTACAGATTTTAATATCAGAATATCGTCTATATCATGCTTGGGATACTGATGCATAAAAATTAAATAAAATTTGATTATTTGTCTCGTACGCGATTACTACATAAAACAATATCATGCTATCGTTCAGAATGCTAACAAAAAATTACTAATGTAGAAATACGAGAATCTGTACGAGACACAACTCTGATTTGATGTATAAATACAAATACAAACTAATATATACATGTAAAAAAAAAAAAAAATTTAATATTAGTTCGAAAGTAGACGTCTATCAATGAGTTTTTATTATTATTTGGGTTTTGCTATTCATGTGCGTTTGGATGAAGGGGAAAAAGCAGTCACAGACAAGGCTTGATATTATATTTGGACACAGGTGATTGTGTTAATTATTATTTAGAAAACTAAAATGCAAATAGAACGCAGGTGAAACTGATAATTGGAGATATACATTTGGATGATGTCAAATGATCGTAATTATCTTCTATGCAGTTTATATTATTCAAAAGAATGATTATTTGAAGTTAAATTAGGACAGGGGATGTGGAACGGAATTTCAATTAATTTATGTTTATCAAGTGTGAATTTAGCGGCAAACTCTAATAAGCAGTGTTTTTCATATGTTTTTTTTTTCATTTCCAAGTGAAAGGACTACACACGACGTCTCATAAGAAGAAACAGAGACAGGAAGAGGAAAAATGTAGATTCGATATATGAAGGTTTTTAGAGAGGCCATCCCATTCTCTGACAGCGAAGTATTAAAATTCCGTACAATTTTTGAATGGATGTAACGTCATTTAGGATGAAAAAGCCAAAGGGTTCTTCATTAATTTTTTTTTTAAATTCGAATTTTTAGTTTATACTCAATCACTGTACACTAGTTCCATTTTTTTTTGCTCAAATTCAGACTTCATGGCAAGAAACCATTATTATTATTATTATTATTATTATTATTAGGGTTATTCGAAATTATCAGGAACTTTTTTTTTATTTTAGTGATAAACACTTGATATTTTGTGTCCGTATTTTTTTTTATTCATGCCAGTATGATGGTTTTGCTTGGTTAGTCACCTGCTCTTCGAAAATTTCAACATCGAGCATATCTCTTAATGAAAGAATGTCGACCGCTGCATGGGCTTCGTTTACTTCAATATAATGTTTCTCCTGTTCATTGTTCGTCAATTCGCCAATAATTTTATACTTCATATTTGATTGACATCTATAACAATCATAACCTGGACATTCGTATACTGTCTTGTTGTTAAGGCGAATAATTTTTTTTGGTTTGGTATCCATGCACCTCATTAGAGTGGGACTTAAAGGTGGTGTAAGGACATTTTCAACTGGAGTTTCGGGATTTGAAATATTTGACTCTTGAATAATTTCATATGCTGGTACTTCAGACGGTTGTAACAGTAAACTCTCAAGATCTTGAGGTTGTGGTAAAGTATCTGATGACGAATCAGCAATGTCACACAAATCATTTTGCAATTCTATTTCATCAACAGTAGTATCAACACATTCTGAGGATTGTGGACTAGCAATTTTAATGATATTCGTTAAGGTAGTTGAACTATCCTCAATTTGTGAAGTCATGAAGCTCAACAGATCGGTTTTAGTCCTTGGTATTGGAATCGGTGAGTCTGGTAGTGGCGGAGGAATATCATCTTCAGTTTCATCAATATTCATCTCATCACTGCTTTTGTTTCTAATTAATTCATCATCTGCAGAAATTTCGCGTGTATCCATAACCATTTCACTGTTGTGATTGATAATTTTTGGAGTATCCGAAATTTGGTCTATGTTTTTTTCAATATCTTTATCGGCAATTTTTGTCACTGATTCTATTTCCACCTCAATATCACTATTTGAAATTGGAATGGGACCTTCTTCAGTTTGAATCACCAGATCTGGCTGAAGAATAGCAGCTGAAAGAAGCGTGGATTGTTGCTCATTTTGCTCTTCAAGTGCTTTCAATTCAGAGACATTTTCCGGTACATCTGCAATATCAAGTGATACTTGACCGGCTTTTGGATGATTTTCAATAACATTTTCACTGCTTTCAATAATAGAATCGGAATTTTCCTGATCTTTCGCGACATATGAATTATTTTGAGACTGTTTAATCGTTTGGGCAGGAAATGTGAGCGCTTCAGCGAGAGCATCAGCGTTCGCCGCAGCCTGTTGTGCTTTTTGAATGGGTGATGGGTCAATAGGAGTTGGGGGTGGACTGGATGGGAACAGTGAATGAAATTCCTCACTGGTTTTCCGCTCAATGATAGACGATGGCTGGGTATGGGTAGTGACCTCTACTGGGATCGCTACGGCCTGCACTGGACTGACCTCAACTGTTATTTTCTCGATTTCCTCTTTTTCAGCCTCATCATTTTTTGTCTCAACGGGAACAGGAGTAGGGGCGATTGGGGATGAGGGTGCATCAGCCACTGTTGTCTTGTTCTTATCATCAATTGAACTAGCTTCTGCGTCTACTCCCGATGATGATGATGATGGAGGTGGTGGTAGCGCTGATTTATCATCTTCCATCGCTTCCACTACTGGCGTTGATGATGATTCAGTTGGACTGGTTGATGGAGTCTTCTCCTCAGTTCCATTTATTTTTGGCACTGCAGCTGTGGTCGCAGTTTCTGCTGCCACAACAACTGCATTCTCCGCATCTTCACCACCCTATAAAAAAATTCATATAATTAAGAATTGCTTCAAGTTTTTTCACATTGCCTTTCAATACTTTTTTATAATATTTTTTTGTTATTTTATCCAAACATTGGTTTTATTGAAGAAATTGTTTTCAGGCCTCGGAAGATAAATTATGTTTTCTACCTGCCTCAATTACCGTATTGTAAAAAGTTTATTTTCTACGTATTCACTATGGGATTATTATATATGTAGCCAAAAGTCATAAATCATTGATGCGTGAGTGTTGCAATAAACTTACAAGTGTCACCTGTAAAACGATATTCAACTCACCGTGAAATCACGTCTTTCAACCCAACGATTATGTGTAATATAACCCTTCTTCATTTCATAGTAATTTTCTTTCGCGTCCTTTCCATCGCCTACACTCACTCATCGTTGCAACTTCAGTACACGAATTTTTCCATCAACGAGATTAAATATTATTAAAATATTCACGTTTAAATTATACAAAAATACAGCATGTAATGAAAGTACATCACATGTGCTTGCTGCATAAAGATCAACCATGACTATTTTTGAATATATATATTCAGTGTTATGCGATTCTCCACACATTCAACTTCAATCAACATCCTACATAAAACTCTAACAAAAGAATAAAAAAATTTAATTGAAGCTACGAAACATAAATTTATTTTCATTATGTTCATAGAAAAGATATCAATATTAATTATTAATCAACACGGCATTCGATTAATATGTAATAGTTAATTGCGTTGAAAAATGAATATAAATATATTGAGGAAGATTATTAACGATTATTTTTTATATCAACAAATCGCAATGATAATAATTCATGCTGGAGAAAGAGTTCACACGCTGCAACACAGAATAATATTCATGTGGGTCATACCGTCATAATTTTTTTCTCAATGAAGGAATTCTCATCTGTGGTATCATCCGCGTATATACCTAGTAGAGGAATTGTTGCAAAAAATCGCAGGGTACCACGAAAAATAGTACCAGCCGCACGACAAATTCCATCACCCACCGCTCGGCCTACCTTTACAACAGTTTCCATCCTTGATCGTCAACTGTGTGATTATTAACAGGCGTGTGCACCTCTCAAAAAGGCTATTATATCAAAATATACAAAACGTTTACACTTGAAAAATAAAATGGAAATTGATAATTTTTTTTTTATTCTTCCACAAATACTTATCAAATGATTTAATATAATTTAATCGTTTTATATGCACTACACCGCGGAGTACTTTGGTCTGTACTGAGTTTTTGTAGATCACTCGAACAACTCAACGCACCTCGAGAATGGCATGTGATTTATATAGACTGGAGACCGTCCAATCAACGCAAATCATGAAGAGAGATGGAGCAGAGAAGCAAAGATAGATGATTGCTTGGTATTCAATTCCATTTGGAATACTAGAGAATTTTTTCATTGAATTATTATTAAAACAAGATTTATAAAATATTGGATTAATGTGATGATGAAATGAAAAAATATTATTGAAAAAGGAAGGATTGCGGAAGAGATTCAATTTGTATGTAGAATGACGTTGTCTAGTAGAAGTAAGCAAAATACATGATTGTAAAAAATAAAAAAAAAATACACCACAAACTACATCTATTTTTAGATCCCGTCAGGATTGAGAATTTGAGACACTACATATTACGCCTTTGGATTGAAGAAACTTTAGCGCATGCGTTTTTACGAACAAAGGGCAATACCAATAAGAATATTGCGTTACGACGCAATTGTAATCTATCGCATTATCTCAATTGAAAAAGAGAATAAGAGAAAATAAATAAATAATAATATGATATCTGAGATTTGATGCATTTGGATTAGATGACAACTTCAATTACATCAACGCACGTTTGGTATGTTGATATCACTGAGTATTGTTTTACAATTGTTAACAGAAAAATATTCATTGAGAGTACGTGCGTGTTATTGGAATTAAAAAAAAAAATAAATTAATATATAAAAAAATGACCTTGATACGAAATTTTTTCATGTTATTGAATATTTGAATTGTATAGTTATTATACGATGTATTTATACTGAATAAAATTTTACTAGTCACCACTGGTGGCAGCATACGACAAAATTAGACTTAGAAGTTGAGTGAGCTAGTCAGAATCTTAATGTCATGATATTAGTTATAGAGGGTTCCTCGTTCCTCGTTGTACAAATGTTTCCGCGATTGTTTTTTTGATCTAATTGCTTATTACACTGATAATCACCAATAAATATAATATCTATTGCAAAAAGTTCATTAAAATAACAAATTAGTAATTAAAGGAGGGTTTAATGAAAAATACATTATAGTTCTGGAATCAAGTGAGTATCTCTTTCAGAGTTTAATTGGTTTTAGATATTATATCATCATATGAAATCTCCAGGTTTATTGTCTTTTTCAATTTAAATAACTTTTTAAAATTGCGTCATACTTAATTTTAATTATTTATCATTCAGGTCTTTTTAATTTTCTGTTCGTCAAACCACAAAGTTACTTAATATGACCTGTACTTCAACATTTATTTTCAGCGTAGTTGTGCGGTAAAGTGACTTTTCAACTTGAGTAGTAAGAGATAACAAGAGAAAAAGAGAAGAAGAAAATGATTCCAGATCAAATTTCATTTCTGTACGGTTGGTTGTCACCCAGATGCAAAATTATTTTGACGTACGACATTGTAGAATGTGGTTAAGCGCAAGTGCCGATAAACTTAAATGAAATCCACACTTTATTATTCTGATTGATATTATCACTATTTTTTTTTTTGTCCATTTATTTTCATGTAAAAAAAATTTAATTCATTCAAATTAATTTATTTTTTGTCACTGAATGCATTAAAATTAATTGATTGATAGGCAATGGTGTATTCACAGTAAATAAGTGAATGTAACAAAATTTTCATATATAATAAATGTACCATTGGTATAGAAAAGTTCTATGAACTTGTGTGTTAGTTGACATGGTAACGGCCAGGCGTCCCGGCGACCCAATGTCGCTCGATATTTCGGCGACGCCCAAACCCACCAATATTTTGCTGCGTCGCGCACCCTGTGCATAGACATTATCTATTATTTATTCAATCAATTTACGCAATTCATCAATACTCTCAATCTCAATAATATTTCATTGTTCTATGTAATGATAAGATAATTAAAGAGAATCTATTACTTAACAAATTATATCAAATAAAACTTATACACATTAAATTGATGTTGCGAATAAATGGACACATATTTGTCAACTTACTTATATCAACTGATTCATTCCAGTAATTTATCAATGAACAAGATAAACATTCGGAAATTTCTTATATAAATATACACACATATAAATAATGTTTATTTAGTTATCTGTATTTCTTTTATAACACATCGTGTGTAATTGTGTCATTCTTCCCATCGTTTATCTCACAATTGTTGAAGTTTTTTGAAAATATTCACACTACTTGTATAGTTGAATATAAATGAAAATTATTTTATTTTTCATTCATCTCTGTCTGTTGTTTAGTGAGAGGAAATATGCCACCGAGAGCTAATCGAACAATAGACGTGTCTCTGTGCGAGTGCACTCATCAGTCTCACAACCTATCATCTCAAAGATACATGTTGTGTTTCAATTATGGGCGCGGCAGCGAGAACAACGTGACATTCATTTAAGTGCTAAAAGATCGTATATGCATAATGATAAAATACAAATACGATAGAGAAATAGACAGGAAAAAAATATATAGATGAAAATTGAAAGCACAAATTTTGCGGATAGAGCTGTATGAATTTTTTGATTATTGTTTGCACAGTTCAATGACATTCAATTTAATTTCTAATGGGTGAACCATTATTTCAATGTGAAACTTATTTAAGTACATCAATTGAACAAAAAGATAGTTGACTACATTTATATAAAATATATGCAAACATTATTTGTACATGTAATATATTGTACAAACAGCACACGCGTGTGTGCGTGCCGGCAAAAGTATGTGCATATGGATTGTTCAAGATGTGCACTTGACCATGAGAAAAAAAAAAAAAAAAAAAAAAAAGATGAGAATCTTGAGAATGCATTACAATTATATTACGCAAGGGATATTGAATAAAATTATTATTTCTCTACTTTAGTGGTGAGAATAAATTAAAATGACGCAAACCAAGTTGTGGCAATAAACAAAATGAAATAAAATACAGTATTTTTACTCTATATTTTTAAAGTTTAGAAATTTATATTTCTCTGTGTCGGACGAAGATGTCACAACGACCCCAGTTGACCAACTGCATTATAATAAAGGGCCAGGTAAAAGTATATCCGGGAAGTTTGAGCCATTGAACCGAAGAAATAAAAAGGGGTCGAGAGAGAAATAAAATCTTTAACAATTATTAACAATGTGTTTTAGCCCATTATATACTCGTTAAAAAGTTTCAACATAGTTTTTGCTATTAAATCGATGATATAATTGTGTGATTCATATCACTACATTATCAGTAATTGGAGAAAAAAAAAAAAATATGAAGCACATTGTAAATATTGAAGAAATGAAGTGTTATAAGAGTGCGACTTTACTAATTAACCAATATCCACTGAGTGTCATTGGAGAAATACGAATGGAATATAAAAAGATAAATGTAATAGTTATTAACTGAATAAATGTCTAACATCGTGTGATTGAGTGGGATTAATTTACGATTGTGGTGTCTGATGTGGGTAGGTTTGACAATACGTTTGCGGTTGTGCTTGATAGTCATCGATCGCTGAAGGTAAGAAGATATTGTGAATGAGAGGGAATTGAAAATTGGAAAATATTGAAAGTAGCTTCAATCTTATACATTAGAGACATATCAGCAGGGCAATGATCTGCTAGAGGTGAGCAAAGAGTCAAGAATGACGTTTAATGAAAGGTAGATAATGTATTAAAATTATGAGAAAAAAAATCTACTATGTATATAAAAATGCAAGCAATTATTTTTGTTTATATTTTACGCATTTATCCAACCTCATCCGACCACACCCTAGTTTAGCAGTTGATATTTTAAATTTGTGCTCAGCAGTTTCTTCTGACTAAAGAAAAATTCAACTTTAATTAGTCTTAATAAATCTGTTTGAATTTTTGGAATAAATATTTATTTTTTCTTCTAGAAAAATAAGAAATTGCATAACCAAGAGAATGCAACAGTGTTCATGAGTGCACAACTGTTCAAATTACAAATAAGGCGCTAAGCAAACTCAAGTCATCGTATCTAGGAGCTAGTTTTTGCCACGTTAAAAATCTTTCGAGAGCGTTGTAGAAAGAAGGTTTGAAGGATGAGTCACACTCTTTCTCTCTGCCGCAATACAAAAATGCTTTTACTGCGCCTAACTCGTATTTTTTTACCGTTCTATTCTCCTTCTTTCTGTTTCAACATTTAAAATAAGAAAGAAAGGATTCAAGGACCTACGACCTAGATTTTATATGTTATTTTAATTCGTCGGGCAGGAAATTATTTGCTCGAGTGAAGAAATGAATACGGAGCTATAAAAAAATTTAGATATGATTAAATAAACCGTCAAGTAAACATAAAAAATCAACTTGTGGCTCAAAGAATTGAATAAGTATTTTAAAAATTATTGTGAAGAGATCAATAATAAATGAATGTATTTTCCCCCGACTCTGAATATTTCTCGATCCATTGTTGTGTGAGTGTCATAAAAAAATTGATTGTTTAGTTCCGCAATGTGAATAGGTCACAAGAAATAAGCGTTCACCATTATTTATTTTGCGGCAAACGTATGAATTTTCTATAACTATATATTTATAAACTACTGAAATAACGGTAATAAATAATGTCAATATTTTCTTCATAATTAATTGATACTACGTTATTTTTAGCTTACCTCCGTTAATGGCTCGTCTTTGCTTACATCGCCATTTTTTGGTGTTTCTTCACGAACTGGTTTATTCTTATCTTTCTTACTGAAACTTATTGACCTGAATGACCATTTTTTTTTTGGCTGAAATAAACGTTTCATCATTTGATTAATAAATATTTTCAGTATTAAATAATATTGTCTATTAATTATTAATGTAGAAACTTTATAAAATCCATAACGAAATCATACTTTATCCTTTTTTTTTGATTCTTTCGTTTCAGGTGATGTTACTGATGTTGGACTTGCAACCGTTTCCTCAGTCGGTGTTGTGACATTTTCACCACCCTCAGTCGGCGATTCAGCTTGCGTATCTACTTTTGTTTCCTCTGTTTCTTTTGTTTCCTCGCCATTCTATTATTAAAGTAAGAAAAACAAAAAGAGAAAAAAAAAATGATATAAATAAATATAAATATTCCCGAAAGATTATATTGTTATGAATGATATTAATTGTCTGTGGAGTTTAATGAACTTTTCTCTCTTAAGATATGTATGATTTAATGATGTCAGTTAAGAATAGGGAAAAATAGTTTGTATATATGCGTATTAAGTCATCTGTCAATGACTTGAAGATAAACTCTACTAAGAAATAAAAAAGAAAAAAAAGTTTGTCGATTATTTCGTTCAAATTACAGATCCTAATCATATGATTACGTATCGATTCATAGTAAATGTCGTAGATTAATTCTGAATGAAATAAATTAGACCTTGTTTTCACGTTATGACTACCTAATAGTATTTGTGTGGATTTGATGAATAATGAGATTAATAGCATGGAGAATGCGAAATTTAATGCGTTTACTTGCAGCGAAGAGAGAGGACGGAAAAGAAATTAAAGAAATCTCAGTTTTGACTGTTATATTATAACGTACATGAAGGAGAATTACTGATATATGCCGAGTAAAAACTGCACTGACGACTTTGAATGCTTCATGTGGAATGTCAGGATAAATATGCTACATAACACATTCTTCATATATTATGTATACGTATAGAATGATATGTAAATAAACCACACTGTGAATCATACTCAGATTTCAGTTGACAACCAATTGTTCAACGTTGGACGTCTCATATATGAAACAACGTGTAAATTTTTCTTTCTTACTTTCCATTTTGTATTCTCTGTATTTTGAAATTTTGATATGTGCCTTTTTTTTTATTTAGAATGTAAAAATTTAGCTGTTCTAGAAATAAATACGTGTCGATTGAATTGTTTACTTTTTTTCCCTCTATGGAATGTCTAAAATTTATGATACGCTGGATGTTTATTGTATTTAAATCCCGAGGTATATACTGTCGAACACTCGAAGCTATGATAGTTTTAACACGACAATTATCATCAGGAATTTCCGGCCATTAAAATGATAGATATAAATGAAAAATTAATGCTCATGCACCTGACAAGGTTCTTTCTACTATATTACTTTATATATACATATTTGACCTAATCTAAAACAAGTGCATTCTAATCTTATATTAATTTTATTTTCAAGAATAAAGTAATCATTCATGAGTCAATGAATAATTATAAACAGTCATATTTTACAGGAGGAAAAAAATTTAATATTGAATATAATGAGAAACATAAAATAAATGAATTTTATGCAATGGATTTGCTTCAGTAATGTTCAACAGATGGAATTAAAAAATAGTCGCGTGCATTGGTGAGGACTTGGTGCTGTGGATAATTCAAATGATTGCTTGCGTCAGTAATGAAAACAATAGAATGGTATTCTGAATAGTTTTCAAGGAGCTCCCATTGTCAACAGAGGCTAATGCTATGCATGTAATTCACCGGAACTCGGATAATGATGATAACAGAAAGGAATAGTGGAGCGGAAAAATTGGTGTCATATCTCGACAAAAGTTTATTTTGCCGTAAAGAAAAATAACGGCAAAGGAGGAAAAAGAAAATTAAATAACTTTAAAAATTATCGAACCTTATCTTTCTCCTTCTCAGTCGCTGAGTCTTTATCTTTAATATCTTTTTCCTCAGGAGTATCTATGTGCGGTGCAACACCATTAGTAGTGGGTTTAGCGTCGATTTCCTCGATTCTTTCGAGTTTTCCATCGCCAATTGTTGGTGCATCGCCACTTTCACCTGATAAACCTTCTTTTTTTGGTGTTGACGTCACGTCCATAGACCTTTTGCTGTGTCGCGCACCCATAGTCGCTTTTTGTATTTGTTTTGTAGATGTTGTTGAATTTTATTTTAGAAATAACAAAAAAACGACAGTTTTTGTTCAAATACTATAATTCTCCAAGTATCAGCCGTCTGAAATAAATTAAACACAATATATATATAATTTGTTTTATGAACAAGTGAAACATTGCATTGACATGCAAAAATAATGAGATTTTATTAATTATAAATAGGCAGAAAATTTGCGCAATAAGAAAATGACAAACTACATAAAGAGCCATTTCACTTGATTAATTTTTCATTTATTATTATGGAGTAAAAATAAGAGTATTGGAATTATTTCCTTTAGATGATAAAATATCACAAAATATTTATATGTTATAAAATACGGTCGAAGAGATTACGATGTCTTCGAAGACTTGGCAAAAAGATTTATTGTCATAGGATGAATATTGACATTATGATTATATGCACGAAGAGATAACTGTTTTTATGAACGTCTGGTGAGAAAATATTGTATTGACTCTTCGTCATTTCTCTTCGATTATTTGTACAACAAAACATATCAGTAAAGTTTTAATAATTTCTCCAATATATGCATTCATTATTATTTTTTTTTCTTTGACAATCTAATGTAAAAAATGCTCCCACACAAGCGTAAAACATTGTAAAATTAAATATAATTGTCCACATAGTTCTCTTTGTTATACTTTGATCATTCTTTCGGCTTATTCACCTATACCTATATGAAAAGCCGGAATAGGGAGAGTAAACCAGCTTATATTCGTTGTTGAAACATCTGCTCAACTCTCTCGTCTGTTGTCGAGAATGAAAATTTATTATAATGTGAAGCAGCAGAGCGTACACACTTCTGTGCTTGCACACATACTTATACACACATTATGGGGGAGGGCGCACGTGTTATGTCGATAAAAAAAATGAACAATAGATGTATATCAAAATTTAAAAAAATAGACAAGTATAAAAGAATAAAACATAAGAGATAACAATAAAGTAATTAGTTCTATCACATCAAGAAACACTTATCAAGTTTATAAATAGATAAAAAAAAAACATAAAGATAATATTATCCGTTGAAAAATTTCACAATCGAAGGCGAAAAAGTGGATTTGAATTCAGTTACAAACATTCAAAGTTGGTTATTACAACAAATATTAAATAAATATGTTAAGTTATTAGAAACAACGAGTGAAAGGCGCACGCGTGAATTCTTAGTGCATTCATCTCTGACAGTTAATTGCAACTGCTAACTATGGTAATAACTTTTGACTATTAATAATTAATAAATTCAATAGTAATAATAATGATAAAAAAAAAACAAAGATGAAACGTTCACTTCAAAAATGGGTTTTAATTTTTCTTTACACAACTCAACTCAGAGTAAAATTATGTTTAATCGTGATGAGAAAAAAAGCACCTTTGGGCTTCTTTTATTTCCTCCTTGCAAACACACTCCCTCTTTGAATTCACGGCAGGTAGAGGCCCACCCTATACATACATGCATATATACATTCATTTATTTAAGTATGTGTTTTAGCTGTGTGCAAAATCGACACAAAGAAATCGCACCACATAGCGTGTGTAAAGCTGCATGGGACTAGCAGTGAAAGACAAAACGAAAAAAGGAAGCACTATTTTTTTCTTCTTTTTTTTTTTTCGTTTCCCTCTCATTTTGCATTATTGTCTTTCTCATTCTCTTTTTCTCTTTCGTCTACACTCTGCGTATACCATCGTTGCTATATCGATTACTGTCCACTTTCAAAATGGCGGACAACGCACAGGAGAATATAAAATTATACGTAGACCAAAAGGACTCGATGAAAATATTTAATCCACCGACAATATATAAAAGTTGTTAAATCAACAGCCCAATTAACTGTAAGAAAAAAAAAAACAGTTGAACAATTAGAAATAATTAAGAAACTGTTGGATTGATTTGATAGGCAGTTAAATCTATCGAGATTAATTTTGTAATTCAAATTGAGGAAGTTTCACGCGCACGCTGGTTTATTTCCCGAATATTTTACTACATGTCTTCTCTTGTATTATAACCATCAAACACGAGGGGCGTTCGACGTTTATATACCGTTATATGACATGAAACCTCCGGCAGAATAATGACGAAAAGAAAGGAAGAATGAAAAAACTGACTGTCAGAATTTTCTTAACAAAAATTGTTTTTTTTTTTTTCAAACACAGCCCAGCATCTCAACGGTCATACGGAAAAATTTATTGCATTTTTAATATCATAAAAATGATATTAAAAAAAAAAAAATGTGTTTTCTTTTATTGAAAAAGAAAAACCAAATAGAAAAATAACGCCCTCACACCAGTATTTTTACAATATTCACCAATGCTCTTTTGTTTTTACATTCACTATACACTTACAAATTGTAAAATAACTCATTCAAGAAAACAAAAAAAAATTACACACACCTTGATTGATATTAAATTGTTGCTACATATAATTAATATATATATGTCTGTAAATAATTAAAAAAACAAACTCGCGTATTGAATGATTAAATAAAAAGAAAATGATATAATAAATGCGATATATTAGGCGCGAAAAATTGAGCAAAGGTACACTTGACAAATTGTCTCATCCACTTGGCTTGGTAACGCGCGGACGACTGGCAAGTTGGCTGACTTGGCAAGGAAGCACAATTCATGGGCATACTAGTCTCACAACGACTTGATGAGCGTATATATATATGTGTGTATGTGTGTGCAAGCGCAAGGGGCGCGATAGTATATATAGAGAGAGGTAACAACGAGAAAGAGAGCAAGAGAAGAAGAAAAACGCAACAGAGAACCAACAGTAGGCGATGGTGGCGGCATTCGTGGCGAATAAAAGTATATTTCGGTTTGCCTCGTGTGTACTATATATATATATATATATTTGCGATCGCACAACCGGCACAACTGTCTTTGTGTTGTTCTGTCCTGAGTTGGTCGATAAAAGTACTCTTCAACTCTTTATTTAGTTTAATTAAAACTTATGAACAGTGCAATTTGTTAATTCTCTCCCATATTCATATTTTTAACGTATTTATTAATTTGTCCTAACCGATTTTCACTATCGTAAATTGAATAAAATTCACGACGGTCATTGCTCATAAAGCAATACGTTAATTTGTAACATTATTAATTTATTCCTGTATAGAAATGGAATACAATTTTGTTCAAAATTAGATGAGGGGAAAAAAAAAGTGAATACGCCAAAAGTTGAACACGATGCGAATGAGAATTATTAAGCGAGAAAGTGGTAAAAGATGGAAGAGAATAAATTCGCCGGGCGCACCCCTACCCGGGGATTTTATTCACTAGGTATGGCAACCCTGACTCGCGCAAGACAAGTTCTGAATCGTGAAGCGCAAAAGGGGAATTATTATTGCGCGTGGGGGTTCAGGGCGGGGCCCTAATTTTTACAATAGTAGTTTTTTTACTCATGTTGAGAAAAAAAGAAATATCAAAAATAATATTACTGATCACGGTGATTATTTAAATATTATTTATCTTCAATCAGCAATAAATATCGTTTGATATCATAAATATTTTTTTCTTTAATAAAACATGAATGAGTCTTGTTGAAATATTGTAATTGCTTTACAATGGTCGAGTCTAACCAATCACATTACATTCCAAATGTGTGATCATAATATTAAATCTTGGTAAATTAATAAAGTGGTATATGTGAATAGGGACAACATAACCTCTCAATTTGTTTAATTCAATTTTCAACCAAGATGAATCAACGGATTCTCATTCTATTCTAACTACAAATCAAACATAATACACATATTGAAAGATAAATTTTTATCAACAAACACAAACTTATTTTCAGGTTGACAAAAAAAAAAAAAAAAATAATAAGACAAATATCAAATAATACTTGACACTCCAATGGATACCTGGTTGTTGTGTAGCTGTCGCTCGCGCCACGTTCATTACCGGAAACCGGAAGCTGCACCCTAGCCAACAGTCGCGAATGCGCGCGTGGTTGCATATACAAAGAATATTGACTGTTAATGTAAGATATATACATACATACATACATACATACATACATACATACATACAAATATTGCAATCCATTTTCCTTAAGATTAATTCCTTTATTCATTTCCAATTGATATTTTTTCATGTTTCAGATTCGATGATGATTAAATGAATAAAAGGTTAAACTATCATACATGAGAGACAAATGGATGGAGGGTTCACGCCGTATATACAAACGAGCGTGTTTATATATATATATATATATATGCATATAGAGGTGTGGAATGTAACTTTCACAATCGCCACCCACTTTGAATACATATAAGAGGAAAAGAGGGAAAGATTGTTGTGAAATGCGACTCTGTTGTGCATAAACGCGAGGTAATTCAACGCTACTCTGGCATATAACGTCTTCGATGTAAGAAATCGGTTTAAGCTACTCTGATATGATACTTGGAGAATCAATGACTCGCATAAATACGATAGTGCTTGGTGTATAATCCGTTATAATTTACTCTTTTCATTGTTAAACCAATTTTTCTTTACACTTGAATGATTTATTCCTATCCTACTGTGCAGGAACTTGTATTAATTATAGATTGAAAAAATGAAATTAAGTAATTAAGGGTATAATATCCAATTTCAATTGACATTATATAATGATTGGTTTACATTCACGCATTAACAATGCATGAGAAAGAGGCAAAGGAATTTAAAAAAGAAATAATATTCATTAAGAGTAATAAAAGTTGTTATAATATTTTGTTTGAGAGAACATAGATTATATTTTTCGTGTATTTAACCATCAACTTCCGAATAAGTGAAGACTCTCCCGGATATCCGTCGGAACTGTGGGCGACTGAGGCTCAAAATAAATTTCCCTTTTAGCAATTCATTAGCCATACGATATACAAAATATTGTTGGATAAAAATATACTTGTAAAATATCAAGTCCAATTCATTCTCACGACTAACATAATAATGCCAACATATTAAAATAGGTTTTAATATGAAATTCATTTAAACAAATTAATGTATCTGTTGGTATAAATTGAACCGCTCAATTTATGATAATATAAAATAATTTTACATTACTGTTTTTATTTCCATAATTTTATTTATTTATTTTTTTCTCTTGTCGCTGTCATCGCACCACATCTGCGATTCAATTCGCCCGGATTGAATCTCAAAATAGTATTTGCGACGCCTCTAAAATATACACACACTACTCCCTTGACTGTTTAGAGTGCGTGAAATGAACTGGAGGTTAAGGTCAAGGGGATTCTGAGTATTTTAAATGATATTTTCGTACATAAACTATTTTTTCCTGCGCTTGATTTTTTTCCCTCCCCAACATAAACTATAATTAATACCGCATTTATTATCATTCAAATTCCCATGTTAATACCAAAATGAATAAATATAAATGATTAACAATTATAATTTTATTATTATTGCAGTGATGAAAAATTTAATTTCATATTTGAAAATATATTATATATATTCGTGTATTTAAATAATAAAAATGCTTCAGCATTTTCCACTTTATACTTTCTCATATTTACGCCGTCGTCTCTTGTACGTACACTTTGCTGTTATATTACTTTGTGGCCTTCCCTCATCTCTCAACAAGCGAGAAAGGAGAATATAAGAAATATATTCAGGGAGTATTGCACTCACTGACCGAATGAGTCATACTAGAGAGTCGGAGTAAAACCGCTTTTGATATAGACTCTTGCGTACTTTTACCACAAAATATGTACATACACATTACGATACATATGTACAATCGATAATAATCGTACGGACATTAATGCAAATTTAAATATAATATTAATGTAATGTTGGAGCAGAAGATCAAAATTTCCAAATTGTTTTTTTGTCGAAAAAATTATTTGTTTTTCTTTTCATCTAACCCATATTTTCTCTCTCTATATTTTTTGAATTAACTTTACATTCATCATATGTATATGTATATATATCTAAATATAAATTTACATCCCATTATGAATAATAGTGGCCAACAGGAAACCTCAAATTAGAGTTGATATCTTGCGATAAGACCCATCTCCAATGGTATTAACTGGTTGCTTTCAAGTGCAAAGTGAATGAATAAGCGAAGAAAAAGCCTATGTAATATTTTCATATATAAATGTATTATAAAAGTGTCGCTGACCGCTATAAGATAATAAAATAAAAAAATAAAAAAATAGTTTTACAATCAAAGTCATAATTGAAATTTTATCTCGACTTTATAAAGACACCACCGTGTGTAACATTCACCACTACACTTTTTCCTGTAATACAATCTGGAAGCCATCGAAATTTCCGGATGTGTCATGTCAACAAACCGCAATATCGATGATCGGGCTTCAATAATTTATAATCTTTAGCCAATTAATTTATACACTATTTATTTTTTTTATATGTAAATTAATTTAATAGTGAAATCTAATCTGCAAATTGCCAACGATGACTTGTATTATAAAATAAATGAAACAATAGAAAATAATTTAACGTTTTGTTATGATTATAGAGAGAAATGTACGTGCACAAAACTTGTAAATTGTATATTCTATTCATATGAGCAAAAAGTTTATTGGCCGGCCTTGAATGCACGAATCTGATACATCATTAGAATATACATAAATCCCAACAATTTATTTTATCCACACTGTATCAACAGATAAAAATGATATTATTATGAAAATTCACAAAATGAACCACCAAATATTTAATTAAACAAATAATAACTCAATTTAACACTATCCATATAATTCAAAACTCAAAAATAATTATTCATAATAATATAGCTGTCAACTTGTATTTTATTACAGTTTAATTCAAAAATAAATACGCATGCTTGAGGGGCACAAAAAAATATATATATATATTGTGCATGTCAAAGTAGTTTTTTTAAGCATTGTATGGAAAATTCAAGATGACATTAAAGTGAGTGACTAAGAGATAGGGAGACAGAAAACAAGAATGACTCTCTTCGTGTTCTGAGTACCAAAAGGGGATGCACCCACACATAAAACATAAAAGAATATTGTCAGGGGCAAATATGTCAAAGAGCCATCACTTTTATGAATCATCGTTTGCAATCAATACACTGAGCTGTATCCATCAATACAACAATATCTCACTGACGCGCCACTTTAATGTAAATAAAATTTTATCATAAAAATGATTAATTATTGAAACAAATATAAAATTTAACCTTCAAATTCTTCTTTTATACATGATATTCTACATCAAAGATTGTCGTTATCCTTATGAATTTTTAATTTAATAAATGATAATTAGAAATATTATTAATGGGAAAACTCCATGGTCATGAATAAAATCAATAACAAGCGACAAGTGAGGGAGTATTTAATTTTTTTATATCAACTCTGATGTTTTATTGGAGTGTTTATCACAACGATGAAGAATCAGAGAAAATATGTGGGAGATGAAGAGAACTGAATCTATGTATATATACCTACATGAATATACAATGCTCTAGGATGAGAATGAAAGATATAGAGAAAGAAGAAAGAGAAAATTGAAAAAAAAAAAAAAAAAATGCTTGTATAGTAAGGCTAGGAGGATGGTGACCAGCTGCTGCTCAGCGGATGTTTTCTATGCCCTCATAACCCCCATGTGATTCATCATCTACATTCTATATGTGCAATGGAAAATGTGTCGTGATGATTAACCAGAGTTAAGAAATTAATCAACTGTACTAATATACAACGATATAATGACTAAGAAAAAAAATCGAAGGTTACGAATTCTTTTTTTTTTATTCAATTTTCCTGTGTACGTAATTTTTTTTGATCGAATTTATTCGCCACGTATCATGGTGTTATCCATGAAAACGTATGAAATGAAATCGAAGGAAAAAAAAAAGGAAGACAAAGAAAAAAATGATGAAAGAAACGAAAGAAAGCAAGATAGTTTGGTGGCGCAATTTCTTATACAGCCACGGCCCACAATATCTTTTCAAAGAACCAGTTCTGTTTAATTAGCGGTTCTCACGCATAAAATGATGAAGATAAACTCATTGGGGTTATTATCCATACTATTAGAACTTGAGAATTATCAGAATGCCAGTCTGACAACCACTGGTATGCGACTTGATCTTTTTTACATGGTTTTTTTATTTGTATTCTTTTGTATAGAAGAGAGTGAGCAGCATCAGCAGCAGCAGCATGAATTGATGGGAAAGCATATTAAATAGAGCTTAAAGCTGGAATAAAACTGATCAACCATATAATGTACACGTGAAATGAACCCGAATAGTAATTAAATGAGTTATTGATGAAATTTCTTTCAATAAAAATTAAGCGAAAAATTATTAGAAACAATTCTTGGATTAATACTAAAAATTGTGATTAAAATATATTTTTTCAATGAGTCATTGATAAAGAATAATACATATGACTAAGTGAACCGAATAATTTATCAATGTTGCTGTATATATTTTATTTATATTATAATTCATTTCAATTGATAATACATATTTACACATAAATATTTTTTTTCAAATCAAAATAATTGAGTATGCATGAGGAATAATGAAACGTAGAAAATATAAGAAAAATATATAACCTCCACGATATAGATGGCAATCAATGTTATATTGATGATGAATATTTTTTGAATGAATAATAGAGATATACCGGAACTTATAATGAGCGTGTATAGAATTGATTATTTAACTAGATACGTTTTTGCTGCCATATAGGAATTATAAGGATAGAATACATGAATTGTGCGTGAAAACTGTATAAAGAACTAAAAATTTCCTTGCCATGCGGTCCAAAATACAAATGTTTCTTTTACTTATTTAATAAACAATATTATATAAGCATTATTAGTACATGAGTATTTCATTTACGATTCACGAATCATAAGTTGTTATTCATTCACAACAAAATGTTCAACGCATTTTGGTAATTTATTCGATTTTTTTTTCTTTTTTTGTTATTTAAACGGTGTTGGGCAACACTGTAACGATTTGGAGGTTATAATGACTTGCAATGTGAAATAAATCATTTTCTATGGCATTGATGAAGGATATCAAATGGGAATGGCTTTAAAAACTTTTTAAAAATGTTTGTCGATTGATTAAAAGTTATAAATTTTGTTTTTTCAGTACGAAATCATTGATTAATTAATGGAAATAATTTTTTTGTTCCTTTCGATGATTTTAGTAAGACGAAGAAATTCGTAAGGGACGAAAAAAAAGATTGTTAATAAATAGGCAGGAGCCGGTTTGGTACATGCCGGCCGGCGTCCCTCTATCATGGCCTTGGCGTCTAATAGGCCATCGAATGTGGCTTATATCTATCGTTTAATATAAGTAACTACTATTGCATTAATATTAATCGTACAGTGAAAGTCTTTTGAATATTATTTAATGAAATTATGTACTCACCACAGAATTGTGGAATTAGAAATAACCGGAAGCACACGAGTATTAAAATTTTTCAGCTACACGATTGTTCTCTCACTGCTCACACAGAATACAGATCTTTCCTGACACCGGTTTTTACTGCGCATTTATTACTGCGCATTTAACGGATTAACTATTTCTTAGCGCCATCTTTGAAATGTTCCTTAAATTATATTTCTAACTTTGTCGATAATTTTATGATTTTAGGTTGCTAAAAAGAATCGCCAGAGCTAGCATCGACATTCACTGTCGAGTTGGTCTATCTATTGTGAATTTTTGTAAGCACTGGTGTAATAAACGTATATAGATAGACAGAGTGGGTCGTAGGTTATGCTTATGTAATTTGGTTAGCCATAATCGAGATGCCATCTTACGAGTTTAATCAATTCACAGGTCGACTGAAAAATTCTCTTCATATTCAACCACTTTATCCTATTGTAAGTATAAATTCATAAATATCCTGCAATATTTATCAACAATATCAATTCACAATATTGTAATATAAATATTTCAAATATATAATTAAAAATTCTTTGGTAAGCTATTCATACATATATATGCAGATATATTTTTCTTTACAGCCATATTTATGGTATATTTATTTCATACAACAATGATTTTGAAGAATATTTGTATTATTTGAAATGGAATTCATGAATAATACCATATAAATATGATTAATGTTGCATTTGTATTAATCAATTGTACTTAACCTCTATCTACGTCTCTTGTAGAAACCTGTACCACTTCCAAAAACTGAATCACCAAAAATGATTTGGGACACCATCAAAACAAAGGCAGTCAAGACTGATGTGCAGCAAACATCGGGTTATTCAACAATATCACCGAAAGTATTAGCAAAAATGAAGCATTTCCAGGTGAATACCAGTTATTTTATATTAATTTGATGATACTGACCACTAAAAATTGTTTTAGTAATTATTTTCATCAACTTTTTTTAGGCGGACATGACAAAACCTGTCTTTCTTATGGGTGGAACTCCAGATAAAATTCTCTTTGGTGTAACAATTGCACTGGGAGTTATTTGTACAATTGAAACATTTAGATTCCTCGCAAGAAATTGGTATAAAAAATAAAAATTTCAAATGTACATTAGTAAATAGAAAATATATAAACATACATACAAGATTATCGAACTATAAGATAAACTGTGTTGATGTGTTGATGGGATATTCACATAATTGATATATTCCCATCTAATCAATTTGGAATAAATCGTTAAATATGTATGACTATTCAATAATAAATTATTTCAATGTATCTAATTAATATAAAAAAAATTAGGTGAGTAAAAAAAAGGTGTGCATATTAAATTGCACAAAAATATGTGCAATTCTTTTTTTTTTTTTTTGCCAACTATCAGTACAATGAATATTTAATTCTTGACATTTATTGTATTTTCATTTTTTATGCTTAATTTCATTGCCATGAACTTTATTATTCGTTGAATTAAGGCATTAAAGAATTTTCAATAAGTATTCCAGAATCAGATAAAAGATTAAGTCAGAGTTTTTATTATATAATAAATAATCTGTATTTTAATTTGCAATTATTCATAAATCGAAGTAGATGATTTTTTACCCTGAAAAATTTGAAAAAATTAATATCTCATTTATTGTCCTAGCAACCGAATATAATCGAATGTTTTCTTTTATCCATCTTGAAAGTGTATGAAAGCACTGTTGGTTGCATTCGTTCGATTATTTTGAAGCTTATACTATTCAACTTTCTCCCTCGCACTCTCTTTTTGTGTTATGGCGGCGTTTATCAACGTCTACTTTGCGTGTTGACATTGAATCGACGTTACCCTAAGCGCTTTCACATATTGTGTTGCACAGCTGAATATATAAAGAATCATCGTTTCCTCATTATCAACCAATAGAAATCTAAAAGACAAAATGGAATTTAAAGATAATTGGAATAATTACATTAATCAAACGTACAATTGTTCTTTAATTATTTATAATTTATAATTTCTCAAGTGGGACGTGAAATCATAAACGAATGAAAAAAAAGTACGATGGCGACTTACGAAGAGTCTAATGCAACACCTGGAAACACTGAAGAGGACTTGAAGATCTTTGAAACATTATGTATTTCATCACCAGAAAAGGTTTTAAATTTAATTCTGCTCCATACTTTTTTAATATTTTATATTCATTTAATTCACTTTTTGATTATCAATTATTTTAGTGCTTTTTATCTAATGTTTTATCCCCACGAAATGCACTAGCAGAAATTATTGACCTGAAAAACGAAGAGTATACACGTTGCCATAGTGTTTTTACATCAATCGATCTTACCCCATCACTCATCTATATAAACATTATATTTTCAAATTCATATTCTTTTTTTAATTAATTAATTATTTATTTTATGATCACGAATCATTATCATGAAGAAATAATGAATTTATTTCTCATTGATTATTTCTAATTCTTATAAAACAATTAAAATGAAGTAAAATCCCAAAATGATGATTTATGATGAATATATGCATATATATATATATATATATATATTTATATTGAAAACGTTCAGATTTATTTATAAATTTTATATTTTATTAGAATTTAGTTCATGGAGTAAGTTCGTGCAAAGCACAAGCAACGTCACGAAATGCTCTATCACGAATTGATGCTTTGTATATTCTCTTTAAACTTTCTTTCTCTCTTCTGTATTAATACGGATCTATAGGAAAAAATTTCATTTATAATCGTCAGTTTTATATAAACCACGAATAGTACGACAATGTTTCATAAAATTTTGAGGGATCATTTGTAGATTGAAAAAAAGTATCATTTAAAGATGCCTAAATGTTTGAAAATGAAAAAAATTTACAGTTTCAGGATGAAGATATGACGCATGACATGACAACTAGTTTGAGAAGTGAATTGGCGGCTGTAGAATATAAACGTGACCGGCTTTCATCTGAAGTGAGTCTGCGCATCATCATAATCATTGCCTCTTGAGTTTTGCTATATCTAAATTAATTAATAGCAAATTTATCATGAGGTATGATTTATATGCTAATGTAGCTTGATTTAACTATCAATATTTTTTTGCAGTTGCAAGAAATGAAAAATACACTGAGAACGCGCGACCAGAGAGTGATGGAGCTTCAAGTGGAGACTGATCAACTTCGTGAGCAAGCTGCCAGACAGAATTCCATTATTTCAAGCTTGAAAAAACGAATACAAGTTCGAAAAAATGAATTATAATAATTTTATTATAAATACTTATTAATATTATATGATTTTATGATAATTATAAAATTATATGATTAATTTTAGGACCTGGAAGATCGCGAGAAAAATCTTTACTCTGTGCAAGGACGCAATGAAATTATGGTACAGAGCTTGCAACGTGACGTGAAATATCATGAAGAAAAACATCGGGAATATGAAAAAAAAATTCGGCAAATGGAACATCATATGGCGGAAGAAATTGATTTAAAAGAGAGAGCCCGATTAAATTTACAGGTTTCATTTTATTTATATAACATATTACATTTAAATATATGCAATATATTATATTAAATAAGATTTATGGCCATAATATGAAAATTAAATTGATTAGGATTTGGTACGAAGACTTGCTCATGCATTAAACAGTGAATTTTGTGACAATAAATATCACAGTTCAGAAATGGTAATTCACAAAGCTGAAGAGCTTGTTCAAGAAATAAATCGATTGAGAACTAAAAGCACTAATATTGAGACACACTTGACTAATGTAGAAGTGGAATCGAAGAGCTGTAGAGACATGTTGGAACGTTCAAATATTGAGAGAGATCAATTGCAACGACAAATAAATGTGCAAACAACTGAATTAGATCGTTTACGCCAGGTTAATATCATTCAAACATTTTTAGCACATAAATCAAATATTTATTTCGTAAATATAAACCTAAGGTTATGTATTATAGGATAAAGAGTGCCTTGAGATGCAGTATAGAGTGATTGAGAGAGAAGTAAACGAGCTCAGGGACAAATTAGTGAATTCAAATAGAAATCTTACATGTGCTACAGGAAATATATCGACTCAGGAAACTGTGATTTGTCAACTTCGAGGTAAACTTGTGATACTAAGATTGAATATCAATCGAAATGATTAATAAGATTCCGGTAATAAATTGGTGAATATATTTTTTTAAATTCAATTTTTAATTGCCTCACTATATTTATTTTATTTTCAAATAATATGTTTCTAATTACCTTTTAACAATCAACACTTGGCAAGATAAATTTATTTATGACTTAATATTAATATTGTAACTATACTAGATGACCTGAAAAATCGTGAAGAGAAACTCCAGCGGGTACAAAATGAATTACGTCATCTGCTTGAATCATTGGCAATACTTATTAGCACACCAAACCGATTTGTCGAGTCTCATGAAAATTCAATTAAAGATCGTATACGCGAAATTCTTGCTGAAAACAAAGATCAAATTCTTGTATGTAAAATTCCATGTATTATTTAATTTTATTTTTGCAGTAAAAATTGAATTAAATTTCATCGCATGTAATTTCAATAATTTAATAATTTATATTCAGAAAATTCAAAGCTTGAAGGAGAAAGTAGGTGCTGCTTCAGATTCAGCAAATCGTCAAAGTGAATTAGTAGAAACGAGTATGATAAAAATGCGAAATCTTGAAGAAGATCGTGCAGCATTGGAAGCAAAAGTTCATAAATTAGAATCGGAATTAACGAGTTGTGAATTAACAAAAGAATCTTTACGTCGTGACAAGCAGAATGTAAATGAATAAAAATCAAACTAAAAAATTAATAAAAAAGCAGAATATTTTTCATAATTATAATAATATAAATTTTATTTTTAGTTCACATTATTTCTGGAGCGCTTAGGTAAATCAATGCAAATGGATGAAATTTCTCAGGAAATCGGTATAGATTTACAAACTGAAGCGCTTCTAGTACGCGCTGAACAATTGGCACGTTTGGAAACCGATAAACTCGTAGATAAGGTAAATAAAATAAAATAAAAAATAAAAATTTAAATGATTAATTTGTTTAAACTGGATTTATTGCCCCTGAATATTTTCACATCTCTTTAATCTTACGTGTACTTGTCTATGCATTGTTTTTTTTTCTTCCGTGTGTACGCTATCACAGCTAGTCTACAACTACACGACGTTTCCTAGGATCCGAAGGGAGCGGTCGTTTGAACTTCCTTGTCTAAAAGAAGTAAGCCCGTAGAGACACCGGCCAATTTTTATTTAGACAGAAATAATCAGAATTAAAAATTCCTGCAATTATTCAAAATTATCCTTTTTGTATTTTTTTCATTTTAGGTATATTATTATACATATATATATTCATGAAAAAATGTATCTACATAATGTAGTATCAACATTAATTTAGTGCAACTTAAGATGCGTAGAGCAGCTGCTTTGTCATTTGACAATTTATAATATGTAGAGAATCGAAAATAAATAATTATTATTTCAATATATTTCTCTTTTTTCAGACTTCTGTTGTCTATCAACTTCAACGACGAGTTAGAACGCTACGTGAACAATTGCAACGACGAGATTTACACCTAGATCTACTGCGTAGGAAGCTTTCACTTCAAGAAGATGGCGTGAGAATTAAGTCCATTTTGCAAGCTGAAAGAGATGAAGCAAATTTACGGTAACGGTTTTTCTTTTTATTCTAATGCTTTGTTTATAATTATGAAATGTAACGTTCAAACATATCAACACGGAATCTTAAATCTTATCTTGAACAGAGCGAAAAAGTTTATGAAACAATTAGATCGTCTTCAGATGCAATTAGCAGATGAAAAAACACGTAATCGTGAATTGAGCACACAATTAACTGAAGCCGCTGATTACAAGGTATCAAAATAAATACTGTATGCATGAAAAATTAATAATAAAAGCGCTATAAATTTAAGTTAATATAATTTATTTATTTTTTTTAATATATAACATTACTTGTTGTTCACTAGATTGCTGCCTTAGAGCGTAGTCGTAAGATTGAAGAATTACAAAAGCGTCTTGTTGAGAGTGAAATGTTGCGAACTCGATATAGTCGAAAATTCACAATGTTGAAAGATCAAATGCGAACAACAACAGAAAGTGCCGATCAAGAACGATCTATAAATGATCATTCATTACAATTGCTTCGTGATGAATTATCACAAGTGAAACAAAATTTAGCTGAAGTGACACGACGTGAATCACAATTACAAAGTTTCCGTGTATCAGTTGTAAAGTTAATTTCTGAACCCATTTGTACGCCTGATTACGAGATAATTTCTCGATTGCAAAAAATGGTGGCTGCGCATCGAGATTTTACAATGTTGTCCCGAAGATATGATGAGCCATTAGAAACAAGTCCGTCACGTTGCACTAGGTAGGAAATTTTTATTTTTTAATTTATACATTTTCAAAGTAATTGATAAAAAAAATATTTTTTTCTAGTATTCATCCTGTGCACTCGGTTCATCCACCAAGATCGCCGGGTTCACGATGCACTCGGTACGATGACAGTGGATTTGCTGATCCTCCTGACCTTCATGATATTGATGATGAGTACAAGAGACCAGTGAGAAGTAGTTTGTTACCGTGACCCCGGTCAAAATTCATGTAAGGATTTTTTTTTTATTATTTTGGCTAACATGCAATATTATACGTACGATTTCTATGTGAATTAATAATATATACGTGTACATATATTATTGAATCCCAATTAGCATCGATGGTGTGTTTAATCTATAGTGAGAACTGCATGTATTGAAATATTAATTTATAATAATCATACAAGTCCTGTGAGAAAACTTGAAATTATCATTCATGAATCTTTATGACGTGAATTGAACTTTGGATTATGTTTTCGTAGAAATCACTTTCTTATATACGTGATGAAGAAAAAAACACCTTTTTTTTTTGATACTTCAAAAATGGAATATGTAAGATTCTTGTTTATGAAAATGTAAACGAGAAATATTTACAGAAGTTTAAATAAAAAAAAATTAAGTTTTGTTCATCGTACGATATTTCATGTATATATTTTCTATATATATATTTATTCTGTATGTATTTTAAAAACCAAGGCCAAGTATCTAAACGCGATGGTTTTACATTTCGCATAAAGAATGAAGACAAAACTGCAGCATTGGAGTGGTACAACCGCATTCCATGAAGCAGACGTTCACGAGCCAAAGCCAAGCGATGACCACAGGAAAGCGTAACATACACATGTATGTATATATTTGAAATTGCAGGTAGGGAACGTGTAAAAGTATGAGAAAAGGGTTGAGGTATATCATCGGAAGAGAAAGAAAAGGTAATAATGAATGTGAGAGGGTCAGAGAATGGCGATAAAGGGACGTGAAAAATAAAAAACACGAATATTCAGTGGGAATATATGTATGTATAGCAAGATAATCCTTGAGTCGGTTTCGAATTCTCTTGGAAAATTCTCATCATGCACAAGCGCGTTTTCACGAAATCGCTGTAGTTCCTCTATTATTCATTGTCATACAATTTCTCACGGCACCGGAATTATTTTCATTGATGTCCTAATTTTATATAAAAATATATAGTTTGTACTTGAATGTAAGTTAATCTTCTGACACAAATGTTTAAATATGTGATCTGTATGAGTCAATAAGTGTCCTTGGTTCATAAAAAAAATTATCTTGATATTCTGATAAAGTAATATTGATTTAATACAAAAATAAAATTAATCATAAGATCAAAGTTTACATTTTTTGCTATCTTGATAATATATATAATGTATTTTTTATTTAATTAATCTATTTTTTCGTTTGTTTAAAAATATTGTTTTATGGTACGAAATTGACTTCAAAGATTTTCGAAAATTTATTACTGTTACATATTATTCTTAAATAATGTGGGAAAAACATTAGAAATGAATATATTGTTAGGACCCAGCGATACATATATCAAATATACAATAGTATGTAATTTATGACAATTGATTTTTGTAGAACTTTTGTAGAACTACAAAATTTTGAAGTTTCGATATCTCGAAAATTAAGCGACATATCGGAATTTTTTATTCTTTAAAAACGTCTTATCTCGTCGAGTTTTACAAGAATCAATTGTCATTTGGCGGCGTCACGAAAACCATATAATCCCCATAATATGTTTTGCAGTTTTTATACTGTATTGACACAGATAATCTTTGATAATGATGGAAATATAGGCTTTTGTTCGTTTGTTGCTTGATAAAAAACAATCACCCACTATCGTATTGAGAAATGTAAGAGTCTTGAGTAAAAATAATCATTGAATACTCATAACCAGTTCTACTTTTTTATTTTATTAATTGGGAGTTGTCGGTCAAGATAATATGCAACATTTTATTGTTGTTCCTGATAATGTATAGTAATCTTTTAATGTATCATCAATTATACAATATTATACAATTTGAAATCTGCACATACAGGAAGCCTTCATATAAAAAACATTCTTGTACTGTGTATCAAGTACGGTATGTTGGTCGATATATTATTTTATCGTTCAGTGGCATCAGGATCGATTAAACTGTAAATTGTTCATTTTTGTTATGATGAATGTGAACTATTATTGGGTAATTTGAAAGCAAACTATAGCCAGACCACGATAACGAATATTATCAGTGAACTTAACGAATCAATGTACCTTTACTATTTGATAGATGAGAGATATCAAGATTTTATTATGTATAAGCGGAATGATTACGTTATCTTCGCACTCGACATAGATTATGAAAATCTATATAAAAGTGCTCATCGCATTCGGTTCATGATCACTCGGTTATCGAATGTGAATGTATTTTTTATTTAACTGGAATACTCGAAGTTTTATTATGAATATACGAAGCAGCAACATTTTTGGGATATTGTTTTTAGGATTACTAGTGATTACAAATTTCGATAGAGGTAAAAATTGAATATTAAGGATAACTTAATTTATGAACTTGATTTTCATTCCTTACTCTCAATACTGATGAAGTTAAATAAAGCGCATTACAATTCAACAAAATTTTTAATTATTTACAGTGACGTCATTTAAATGTATTTCGTGTAAATTTTCGGAATACGACGGAGCATCCAAGAATCAGATTCTGAATTATGAAAGAAATGTTTCGACAACAACTTCTTCAACCACAGAAGCATCGAATATCACAACTTCAACAGCTCCACCATTGACCAACATAACTTCAACCTCTCCATCATTTACTAACACAACTTCTTCAACTACTCAAGCATCGAATATCACAACTTCAACAGCTCCACCATTGACCAACATAACTTCAACCTCTCCATCATTTACTAACACAACTTCTTCAACTACTCAAGCATCGAATATCACAACTTCAACATCTCCACCATTGACCAACACAACTTCAACCACTCCATCATTTACTAACACAACTTCTTCAACTACTCAAGCATCGAATATCACAACTTCAACAGCTCCATCATTGACCAACACAACTTCAACCACACCATCATTTACTAACACAACTTCTTCAACTACTCAAGCATCGAATATCACAACTTCAACATCTCCACCATTGACCAACACAACTTCAACCACTCCATCATTTACTAACACAACTTCTTCAACTACTCAAGCATCGAATATCACAACTTCAACAGCTCCACCATTGACCAACACAACTTCTTCAACCACTCCAACATCGACTACCACAACTTCTTCAACCACTCCATCGACTACCACAACTTCTTCAACCACTCCATCGACTACCACAACTTCTTCAACCACTCCAACATCGACTACCACAACTTCTTCAACCACTCCATCGACTACCACAACTTCTTCAACCACTCCAACATCGACTACCACAACTTCTTCAACCACTCCATCGACTACCACAACTTCTTCAACCACTCCAACATCGACTTCCACAACTTCTACAACAACTCTAGCATCAACTACCACAACTTCTTCAACCACTCAAGCATGGAATATCACAACTCCAACAGTTCCACCATTGACCAACGCAACTTCTTCAACGACCGAAGCATCGAATATCACAACTTCTTCAACTGCAGTATCTACAAATGAAAGTACAGAGAATCCGAATAACTCTATTCCAAAATTAAAAACTGGATTAATTACTATATTAGCACCCTTCTTAATATTATTTTACATCCTTTTGTAAAAATGAATAATTCATAAATTACTTCTTCATTTAATACTAATAGATACGTGTAATAAATATTCAAGACATTTCTCCCGCAGATCATACTCAACAAAATGATAATTTACATGGTATAAAGTCGAACTGAGAAATTTACTTCAATTTTATTACATGATAATACACATAAGAAACATTTTCAATTATAAAGTTAGTATAATAATAAAAACAACTAACAGAACCTTGTTCATCAGCTACACTATTATATTGCCTGAGTAATACAAAACATCCTTTGGCCCATGTTGAGAAAGTCTGATACGCATCCTCGTTTCACTCATTATGACTGTCAGTTATGTAGTAAAATTCTTCCTACAGTTGTCATTCTTTTTAAGACAATAGAATATTTCTCAAAATTCCATAATTTCTACACGAGTCTTGACTTTATTCTCTTCAAACATTCAAATGTAACATTGTCAAACATTTGTCAAATAACCAATCCAATATTTATTGTATTTAAACAAATAAAATTCATAATTACATATACATACACATAGTTTGATTCTTAAATCAAAGCAATTATATTTTTTATGTCCTCATATTGAATTTGATTTGAAGTTGATGCTGCGCAAGTGCGTGAATTGCTCTGCTCTGGATTACCAAAATACATCCTACATATGTACGTATTATATAGAATGGATACATATGCATATATATATATACATATGTAGATATTGTGGAGCTCGGTGGGAGGATCCAGCTCCTCCAGCACCTTCAGCTCTCCCGGCTACGTCGCCTCGCCGCCATATAGTAATTGTGTGACGCACGGCGCGGTGAATACTCTCAATTCTGCTCAGTCCAAAGCCATTCCTCAACGAGGCACCACTGTTCCTCCTTCAATAAATAATTCGCAGTAATATTTCTTCTCTTTCAACATCTTCCAAATATACCTAATCTGTGAACAAAGTTTCATTAAACAAAATCTTCTCATAATTGTCATAATAAAATAAAATACTTTACAATTAATAAATATAAAAATTCAACTGATAGTGAAGTGGAATTGAAGTGTGATATGATAAAAATTATTGATAACTATGACTCTTAATTATTTTCAAGTGATTGTTGATTAAATGACAGTGAGCCATGGTTATTATTTAAGCTTGATAAATTTATCATTATCAGTTTGAATATCAAAAATTCATAGCACTCACATTTTTTTAGGTATGATTTACTTGGCTTATATATTATTATATCATAAATATTAATTTCTCCTTTCTCTTTTATTGCAAGTCCTATCGAATTTCATTAGAACTGTATTGTTTCTATATAATTTGCTAATGTCAATTAATACAATGAGTAATAAAAAATAATATTAATTACATATGAAATGAATTTTAACAATAAATAAAATTACAAACGTATATAAATATATTTGCGACGTGGTCTTATAAAATAGTAGCTAAAATAATTATCATTATATCCTCATTATTTATTTATTTATACAACACAATACTTTTGCAATGAATATTGTTCTCAAATGAGTTCATAGTAAGACTTGACTAGATTTTATATATAAAATATATTTATACAGATTCGTTTGAGTGTAATTTAAAAAAATTCATTTTATTTTTGTGCATGTTTCATAATTATCAAAGATATTTAAAATGCTTAAAGGAAAATAGACGTTTGTGTATTCTATAATATAAAATACATGCAACACGCAATTTTTTTATCTTATATACACACGTTTATATTCACCGGGTAAATACATATTTTACATACATATGTACTACATAATTGGGAGGCGTTACCACATATTATATGATGTATAAAATATGTAATGTGGCAATTGGTTCAGTATGTCACTTGGATCCCAAAGTCAGTGTCATCAATAATAACATACATCAAGTCATTATTATATATTATTTATTCACTTTTTTTTTTAAACACACACACACACACATATATAATTGTACATATTTGTGTGATAAATCGTGTTTTAACAATTATTCTGATGGCTGAAAAATTTAAATACACATATGAATACATTGTGCACTTTTTTTTTCCTTTTAATGATTACACAAATGCTAAACGAATATGATTTATGAAACAAAATAAATAAATGTATGTTGGCACGACATTGTCTTTGGAAAAACATGTCTCTGATTATTTAAACTTTATTTTTTTTTTTCGGGACAGAAAGATCCTTATAATCATGTGATGAATAAAAAAAATTATCATTGTTATTTCGTGGCCGTGGACACAAATGTAAATTTATTGTTGAAATTTATTTTTTCAATATCAACAAACACATAACGCCTCATGTTTTTATATGTACATGTCTATATACTTTATATGTATAGATATATAACTTTCCCTTGGACATGCGGGACAACATAAAGGCCACGCATTTATATGTGTATGTTAAATTATCGTATACGTATATAATATAATATATTGGTTCTTATAATGAGAAAGCTCAAGGTTTTGGATATACCTATCATCTCAGGTGCAACATTAAGCCGGTAAATGTGTTTGTCAAATGTCTTGAAGCAAGAAGGAAGAAACCAAGTAGGTATATACATACCTACTTGTACGCACATGAGCACAGGTTTATATGAATATCTGCAGACCTCGACTTGGTTCGTTGACCGTCTCCTCTCCTCATTTTTTTTTTCTTTTTTACTTTATACTGATGTTTGCTCCTATACCTTCCTGTCAAACCGCTCTCTCTTCTTCATCTTTCTTTTTTCGCCTTCGAGATCATTTCTTCTTTTTATTTTTTTGCATTTCTTTTTTGGCTTAATTACAACAACGAATGAATGTGTCTACCCATGTACCAAAACTAAGAAGAATCACCTGACAGTAACCCACATTGCTTCATTTGTATGTTATTTCCTGCTTTATTTGTATGTGTATATAATTTATATAGTATATTATTTTATATATATGAACAAGTATTTGTTCTTATAGTTCAATTGTAAACTTGGTCTCTAAATGCCATTATGATAAATATCTATATCTTCATTGCGAATCCTCATTGTCCTTAATTCACGTGTGTTCAACTAACAAAAATCAATCTCTCGCAATATTCGAAAGTTATTGGTATAACATGATGAACACCACCGTAAAATTTATATTGCTACAAAACAAATTATGAATATTCTCTTGGCAATGTAATTTTACATTTTTTATCGACTTTCACATTTAAATAGAATGTGCCATAGATAACTACAGTAATATTAATCCATCCAATATAGATAAAAAATATTCATCAGACTAATTAAAATTCATGAAAAAAAAAAAAAAATAGATAACATGCCTGGAATATTTCAAGTAATATCAAATTGTATAACAGACATATTTTAGCTTATTTTTCCATCACATTTGTTTCATATTACAGTACAATTTTCTTCTACAGTTTCCCAAAATTTATAAGTCCAATAACAAATAATCTTTGCCAATATATTAACATTATTACTATATATCTATATACATGTATACAACAGTAAATCAATATACTGTTGCTATTCTATTTTTTTACGTCGTACATTCCAAGTTTCTCATGAAGCAAAACGTGCTCGATCACACGGAAAACTTATATATTTCATCGATGATCAAATCGCATATTTTTTTTATTTATTATTACACTTAATATTATTGTTATTATTCTACAGTTATGAATTATGTTTGAGTTTATATACATACTATATATATCTACTACTCACACATTGCTCACAGCATATAGAAATACATCCTTGGACCAATATAATTTTCTCACAGTATTTTATGCAGCTGATAGTATGCATCATCTATTCGAACAATGAGTCATCAACTCATCCAATGTTTCTTTCAATTAATCAGTCCTCATCAAAAGCTTAGGGTGTCTGTATTATATCCGGTTTTATAAGATAAAAACGTAGATCAAATATCTCCTAAAATTACACAAAAAGAGAAAAAAACAATGGTTCTGTGGAAAATATTATAAAAGAAAAAATAATAATATTGATAAACTGAATAATCATTATCGTTATATATTTTAACCAATTCAAGTTGAAATGATAAAATATAATTCTCGATATGGAATCATATTTCAAATAAATATGTGTTGAATAAAATTCATTTTGGTATGGATGTGTTGGTATAGAACAAAGAGATTACTCACAAGTTAAATAAAGTTTCTTAGAATTTTACCTATACTACGGCGACGCGTGATGCAAATATTAACAGGAAAAAAAAAAACAAATATAAATATGCAGAAATAAGACGGAGAATATATTACGTCAGTGCATCTGCATAAATTGCTTTGACTATGAGAAAAAGATTAAAAATATAATCTCTACCGTTGAGAATATATATGGTTGATATTTTTGTGAATACAACTGAAACATAAAAGAATATAAATTATAATTTGCACAAAAAAAAATTATGTTTTCATTTTAAAGGTTGTACATTATATATATACACAACAATAATGATGTCATACATTATTATATATTTAATTCATGTGCTTTTTGAATTTGTCATAAAGTTATAACCGTATAAAACTACATAGAACATTAATTAATCTTATTATTCTATACCCACACTCGTTGGTTTTATATTTATGTCATTTACTAAAGTCAATTTAGAATTAATCGTGGTCGTTGGTTTTAACAGTTGATTGCTCAGCTAATATAACTTGTCTTAGCAAATTATACGGGGTCAAATAAATATTATTTTCATAATGACCTTTGTACACAACAATATATTAAAAACACATCAGGTGTATTTGTAAAGTAATTAATTATCAAGTTTACCTCTAGTATTTTATTTTTCCTTCAACATTGCAACTGTATAAAATAGTGATAAAGGAAATATTTGTGATGAGGAAAAAAAAATTATGATAACGCCTGAGGCCAGGAAAGTGTGTCATTAATGTCTAGCACATTCCTCTTGAGACATTAACAAAAACATTGAGAGTGAGAGTGACAAAAGATGATTATAAAAAGAGGAAGAAACTATGACAGTGAAATATTAATAATGTCAACCATTTGATCTTTTATATAAAATGATATCGATAAAGTATATATCGTATCAATAAAATGTCAAGTTCATATTTAACAAAATTATTATTTCAATCAAGTATATAAAAATAAATTGAAACATTATAATATTTAATTATAATAACTTAATTATCATCATCGAAATTTTTGCGGTCAATTAACTGACAATCAATTTCATTATAAAGTTACGCTCCATTAAATTTTATATATAAAGTTACTTATGAGAGTATATGCATGCATGTATACATTACCATGAGAATATAAATGCATATAGTGAAAATATAATAAAATGAGAATGAATATAGAAGTTTTTAAATTCTTTACGAGTGACCCATACAGCGAAGAGCTAAGGTATAAAAAAATGAGAAAAAAAAAAGAAAGGAAATAGGGAAGGAAGCGTGGGAAGAGCGTGCCGTGTCTGATTGCCTGAGAAAGAGTGCACACACAATATCTCGATGATGTAGGATATATATTATATGTAGACACACATAAAGACTTGACGTGGTGACGATGAAGAATGAGTTGGAGGTGCAGGCTTATCATACTCTGTGAAAAACAATGCCCAGGCGACGGAACGACAGACACGAACATATATATATATATATATATGTATACACATCCACTTTGGTATTTACATCCTCAGCCACATGTACATGTGTTTGTTTACGTGAATGCACTTCCGGTGTACGATGCGCTCTTATAATATATTTATTTATAATAAATAATTATATGGATATGAATAATTTTATTTGTATGTATTATAGAATTGTTTTTATCAATGTCGTATATGTATAATTGGAATTGAATTGGTAGTATTGGCATTTAAACAACTGATGTTATTGGACATGAATTTTAAGATTCAATGGTGATTGATTCAATGAACGTTTAATTATATGCAGGAATTTTTTTGTTTCAGTTGTCAAGATGAACGGCGCAACATACACGTCTTCCTGTCCAACACTTCAATCCAATCTTTCTCTTCACAGCTCGTCTTACTACAATGAGTATGGTAGTGATAGTCAAAGACGACGATTGTCATCAACAGGTGAAGCAGACACATCAGCTACATCGAGTTACGAAGGGAGTGAAGGCAGTTCTGAGAATAATGATGAAAATCGGTTGGAACCAGTCAGTCAAGTAGAGAGAGAACAAGTTGAAACATTTTTTCGTGGATTAAAGTCACAGGTATGTATAATTTTTATTCATGGTATTATTTATTTATACATTTTATTAAATGATATTTAATTTTTTAGGTATTTGTTTGTGAATCCTTGGCTAATTTATATGTAGGTAATGCAACACAGGGTGAGCAATGGGAGCTTAGATTTACAGGAATTCCTGTGGTTGTGTTGGACTTGGGTGAAACACGATCACGATCTAAACGACAAATCCAAATCCTTCTTGCAGAAAGAGGAAGTTGTTTTACTTTGTGGCGTGAAACAATAGACAATTTATCGTCATATAAGGTAAATAAAATTGGTAATTCTACGCTCTAAATAGCAATTTAATTAATTTATTTGATAATCATAAAAATAAATATTAAGATTAATTAATTAAATTATTTCTTTTGATTGATAGGTGTCTGGTCCAGCTTTCCATACAATGTGTTTATCATCAGATCATTCACGTTTGGCTGGATTGAGCTTTGATAATTCTAAAGCAGCAAATGATTTATGGCAACATATTGAACAGCTTGTTGCCTGTCCAGAGAATATAAGTCTCTCAGTACCTGGCAAAAAGAAGAAGAAAAAAAGTCCACCACCCAAAAAATTTGTTTTACCAGCTAAAAGTAATATCAGTCAACCGTGTCAATTTCAGCACATTACAAGTGTCGATGTGGCTGATAGATCGCGATATTTTTCACTACAAACACTCGTACCATTGAATGAACTCGAAAATTCTGTTGAACCACCAATTTAAAAATTTTTTTATTTCATTAATTATTATATCTTAATTTATTTTAAACATCTAGTTTAGATTCAATTTTTTCATTTCATCTCTGCATTAATATAAATAATTTTATTATTCCATAAGATTTTCATTCAAATGTAAAAAAGACAAAGGAAAATATAATAGAAATCGTATAATATAAATATGATAACAATCATCGTCTGAGTGTTTGTAAAATAATTAGACAATTGTTAAATGCGGTGCAACAGATAGACACAAATTAAAATATCTATATATATATATATATATATATATATATATATAGTTTAAATATTTGTATACTTATAAACTTTGTTCCAATTTACCTTAGAGCTAATTAGACACATGGTCGTTTCATCATTCACGCACGTGTGCAATGTTATTCGCGTTTGCCGTGTGCATAATTAATTTAGTGTTTGTTGTCACACGAGACAAACGATTTCATTATCGTTTACAAACGCGTTGCATTTAATACACAACTTGTTGCAAGAGAACAAAATCTCTCATGTAAATCTTTCACGTATTGATAATAGCTTACATATATATATTTATGAAAAAGTAGAGAAAATAAATTCATATATTTACAAATATATATATTAATTATTGCGAGAATAAATTAAACATATTGTGTCGTGTCACAGTGATTTGATTAATTATACGTGAAAAATGTCAGAAATTATTATGCTAAAAAACTTTTTTTTTCATCTTTTCAATTATATCATATATATAAATATATATACATAAAAGTTAAAAACATTGAAAAAATTCATACATAATTGATCTGTAATAATCATTAACTAATTTCTTTTATCTATGACTGTGATATAAATGGTATTTTTTATTATTAAATTCTGTAAGATACGTATATGTAATTAATAATTCACTATATATAAATATAAATAATTTTGTTAGATAGTAAAATAGATAATGATCGATCATTAATGCCACATAAATTAATGTTGTATACACACAATATATATACGTGTATATTCTAATAAAGAATAATATACGAAATAGAAATATGAATAATATGTATTTATATAATTTTGTTTTTTTTTTTTTTTTTTGAATACTTAAAATATTATTTGATGAATTCCCAATGATATTTATACTTGATGATTAATTTTTGTGATTTCACGTACTTGTTTGGCATATACATACAGAATTCTGTCAGAGAATTAAAAAAATTAAATAAAATAATATTATTTAATTATAAATAATGAATTATTTTCTGGTATAAATCGATATAAGAATACATCAATGAAATAAGGATGTCTTTTCTGTTACAGTTCAACTCCTTAGAGTCGTGTGAGAAATACTAATGGTGTTGATGTAGTGACTTCATTTCGGTTGAATTTAAAATTCTTTTAGTTATATGCATATAGGGTATATAGCACTATTAATATTCTTATCGTGTGTTCATGTAATGTCTGATTTGCGTTTGTGTTAGTTTTCATAACAAAAAGTCGGTCACGACCATACATTTATATTATATATTGCCACAGGAAACGTGACTAAATAGACAGTTAAACTCAGTTCCGAATAAGAAATATTTAATAAATTGAAGGACAAAAAAATGATTCATTCCCATTCAAATTATTTTTTTTTCTTCTTCCAATAAACATAAATAAATGAAAAAAAAATTTAATATTGGCGCTTATTATTTTGATAATTCTAATAAAAAATTTGGACACTAAATAATTTTGACTATTTGTTTAGGACATGATATTATATGGAAATTCCATGATTGGGATAAATAAAGGAAAGTATGGTTTGTGAAATTTCTGCCAGGAATGATTTGTAATCAGTATATCGTATGGATATATATACACACACCAAGAGATTTTATCGCCTCTTGATCTACTGCTCGACGACAAGCACTTCAGATATACACTCCAATACCAAGAATTGCTTGGCTTGTCAGTGTGTTTCTGGAACTCACGTAGGCATACATGATGTTGTTGGTCTTGTACAAAGGATAGACGAGAAATATGGATGCTGCAGATATATATAAAATGTTAAGGACTCAAAGTGATTTCTACGTATTCAGAGACTCCAGTTACAATTTATATACTATACACACATCTGATTGAATATGGTTGGATGACGACACGATAATATTGAGTTAGTTTTTCTATCGTTCTAGTTTCCTCTACTGGTGCAATGAGGACTGCATATCCCGTATGAACGTGTCAACTACGTTCCACATTGTCAACACACTATCATGGGACATTGGCACCTTTTCTTCACTTTTCTTCATTTGTATTTTTTCCTTTATATTCTTTCATTATTCACCTTGACACTAGATCTACATCAATTATTTTTATAATTCAATTCAGATTGTTCATTTTGTGGCTTTGATGCCAATGAAAAATGCATAATAAGACACACCAGGCAAGTGTGGTTTCAAACTCATCAGCATTCGGCAGGTGATAGCAATATGTCATGTACCGCGTGCCTAATAGTTGTCATCAACATCCAATTGACCGAACATAAAGGTATACTTTCGCCACGCGAAAGTTGTCGTCAAGAAGTTATGCCTCTAACCGACATTCAGTCACAATAAATTATTATACAATGTAAAATACTTTTCAATCGGTATAAAATCTTTCTATAATTCTCCTTTATTTGTTAGTATATTTATGAATTATACGTATTTAAAGAAAAAAAACTTTATCGTCAGGTACAAATATTATGTACAAAAATACATTTCAGAAATTAAATAATACAATATATCAAATAAATAAACAATTTTAATGAAGTTATTAAATAATTAAATAAATATAAAATGATACGCCACATGCTAGTGAGTAGTGAATAATTATTCTTAAAATTATTACAATAAAAAATACGGCACTTGATAATTTAAAGCTTTCATCGCACATAGATGTGTATTATTTTATATCTAACCGCATACTTGTACAAAATGGGGTGCCAAAACCTGGACAAACAAAATATCCGGCTAATATTCACTGGCTAAATGTCATGTCCAGTCAAAGTGATGCCATCGCATTTCTTTAACAAAGGGAAAATATCACAAAAAAAGTTTAAGTGGATGGCGTTTGTGAGGCCGTTTATTTTTCAGCATCAGGACAATGCGCTGGTTGTCAAATAATGTTGATATAGTTTGTTCCAAATAATTATGACTATCCAACAGTCCAGATTTAAATTCTTTAGACCACTCAGATTGAGATTGGAAATTGTTATCAATGTAAATGGAAAATTGCATTTTTCATGCCCTTACCAAGTATTTGATAATGAAATTTTTTGTAAATTTTCTGGTTTTTGAAATAAATCCTTTTCAATTTGTTGAGGTTTTGACATCGCACTCTGTGCATAGTAAATATTGACTTACTGAAGTTTGTCTTAAACAGAGCAACTCAATTATTAATATCAAAATATGAATGAGAAGTTGAAATAATATTAATTATTTAACGAATTTTATACTGGCACTGGCACATACGAAACAGTTATTATCATCGCATTTGAATGCGAGCCTCTCTGACAGCATTTCATATAATATATATATATATATATGTATAAATCAAAAGAATAAATTAACAACTAACTGCAATATTATATTTGGGTTAGATTTGATATTCTAGTTATTCAAAGAGAGATAAATACGGTGGCTGTGGTGATGATAATGATAATGATGATGATGATGATGATGATGATGATGATGATGATGATGATGATGATGATGATGATGACGATGATGATGGTGGTGGTGGTGGTGTTGGTAGTGGTGGCGGGGATGCAGTAAATGCACTCAAACCACTCTCAACAAGACTGAGTAGACTATCCTGTTCCATTCGTTTCTCTTTGGCTTTCACCTCGTGATTATTCTCCACGACGCTTCTCCTCGTTGAAGGCACAACCCTCGTATTATCATTAACAAACTGTTCAAACTTTGATATAAATCGTTTCGTTGTAGTCTCGACATCAATCAAATTATGTTCCACTGGTACACCATATTTATTCACTATTGGTTTATATGTTTTCACTTTCGAATGACCTTGAATTATTAAATACATAGGTGCATTTATTGATTCTAACGATTGTTTATAATGTGAAAATATTGAATCTGTAGTGGATCTAATAGTTGAAGATATTATTATAGGAGCCGTAGAGGTGGTTGTTGACATTGATATCGATGTCGGTTTGGAATTCGTACTATTTGTCGTCATTTTTGTCATTTTTTGACGGTTTAAGATAATTGCCAATTGCGATTGATCGCGCAACATTTTCTCTGGAGTAGTCATTGATTGTTGCATCATATCTTGATTACTGTTTATGTGTATTGTCATTGTTGGCGTTAATGTTGTAGATAAATTAGAATCATGTTGATTTGTTTGTTTAATTTGCACAATTCGAGTTCCGGTATTCCGTGTAGGTATTGGTGCAGAAAATGTTGGCGTTACTCGAGGCACTAACGTGCTTATGGTTGAATACTGTCGTAAAGGTGATAGTTTCATTGATGATAGAGTTGATGCAGGCGTTGTTGACTCAATAGTAGTAAATTTTTGTGAACTTTTCAAATCAGTTTCAATCTCAACATAATTTGACGGCATCACCACCGCAACAGTGACTTTTTTCAATTTATCATCGTCTCCATTATCATCGGACAATGTTGAGGAACTGTTTGCCAACACAATATGCATTTTTGTATCTATAGTTTGACTACTATTATTATTGCTGATATAATTATAATTATTCGCATCATCATGAGATTTATTTTTCAACGGCGGAGCAACTTCCTTTCGGCCCAATACAACTTGTTCATTATCTCCGATATCACCATCTACAATTATATTCGCATTTTGTCCAACGATCACTTCGTGATTTGCTGACGCAGCGACATTATGATCATCTTCATAATGATCATAAGATTTGACATTATCATTTGCATTCCAAATAGCAGAATGTCCAGATAAATTATTATTATTATTATTATTATTATTATTATTATTATTTATTGCTGGTTCCCAACGGTCGAAAGTTTGGCTTGATTGATAAATAAGATTTGATTTGTCAAATGTAATTGATGATGAAGTGGATTGTTCATTCGTATTGGAATTTGATTGAGTGTGTAATGGACGGGGTCCAACTGGATTAATATGAGCATCTCGATTTTCATTCATATTCAATAAAATTGATATTGGAGCCTCTTCAGTTTGCATCCCATACTGATGATGTCTAATATCAGATTGTTGAATGGGCGGTGGCATCATCATTGTATACGGTTTAGATTTTTCATCATAATATGGACTTGGATAATAACTCGCCGGTATATTTTGTATTTGATTTTGATGTTTAAGATCTAATGAGTTTGTGCCAATGCTGGCTATGCCACCGCCATTCCTGAAGTTAATCGCACGAATTATATTTGGTGGTTCAGCACCAGAACTACCCATAAAACTTTTCCGATAATTTTCTTCATTATCTTGCTGTTGTTGTTGATGATGCATAAATTTCGATCCGTCGAAAAATTTAAGAAAATGATTGGGAATTTTTGGACTTGTTTTCTTTGCTGTTACACCCAACACTAAAATATCGCGTTTAGATGATGCCTCAGTGCTTGATTGTGAATCCAACCAATATTGTACGCGATCAAGCACTGGCGGAACATAATCAAACGTTGGATCGTTTTTCAGAGGATCACCACGACCCAATGGCGTCCATTCATCATAGTCCATTCGTGGTGAAAATATTCTCGGCCTGATGCTTGTTGCTTTGGTACCTAATTGCAATTGACATCGTATAAATATATTCGGTAAATAATTTTCATTTCTTATTTATCTATTTATGAATTGTCATAAGATGTGTTGCGAAAAAATAGATATAATATTACAATTATGTGATAATAAGAATGATGATGATGATGATGATGTGATTATGAAGAAAATTCATCGTAAAGTCGTGACATATTCATTGGTTAGATGCAACCCAAACATGTAGGCATTTAGTAACAGTCTGAGAACGTGCGACGATTGAGCGCCAGGGCTCTTAGCACCAAGTGGAGTATGACCTACTGACCCGCGCATGTACAAACTGTGCACGCGTCTACTCACCCAGTCACTTCAAGCCGTGCTCTTTTTTTTTTTTTTTTTTCAAATCCTTTACTTGAATATTAAATTTAATTGTAGAGAGACTGCATAAAGCTACTCACTAATATTATGTTGAAAGGGTTGTGAAAGACATTGACACGCGATGGAGAACAGGATAATTGCCATTGTAGACCATTTTGTACGATACATATTTGCTTCCATCATCTGTAATCATACATTGTTTTTCGCAATTTAATTAAATAATTTAATTGAAATACATGATATAAAATATCTTGAAATTTTTATGATAATAACTAATTGTAATGAACTTTGACAAATTATAAAGACAGTGACCTTGAAAATTAATTGACACATAGATAGACATTAACGAATGAATCGAAATAAAACATCTATTTCTAGGATCGATTGAGCACTGGCGTATATAGTAGTTGGCACACTCGTACACATGTGAAATGGCATCAACTACCTAAACGGCCATTGCGAGAAAGTCTTCTACCGCATCAGCAGTATAATTTTGCTATGGAAGTTGCGCGCGGTTTCACCTTGTTCACCACACATACCGATTACAATTCAACTCTGAATTGGTCATCGCTATAACCATCATTATTATAATATTTTTATAATAAATTATGCGCGTATGTGTCCTATATGTTTAAAATATTAAATACATTATCAATATGCAATTCAATAAATGAAAGCCGTGACAGACCATATAACAACATTGTTTACCTAGCAATGTAAATTAAAAAAAAAAAAAAGTAAATAAATAAATTGGTAAAAAATGATAAAATAAATCGGTCGGATAAAATAAATTGTGTCGTGAATATGCGGCAATAGGATGAAAACAGGTCCATTGAATGGGCGGCACATGATGAGAGTTGAGGTCTACCCAACACTGAGCACGTGGTAACGGTAGACGACGCTGCGGGCGTCAATCTTCTCTTGCGAACGCGCGTTCTCAGCCCTTGTGGTTTGTGATGTGTACCACACATCGTGCAGTGAGGAAGATGAAAAGAATGAGAGAAGGAGCAAGTGGATCGCTTTGTGCGAGCCGCCACTTGAATTGCAGGCTCGCGGAAAATCAAGATCGACGAGCTGTATGACCAAGTAATTGGCACGACCCACGTCCAAGACTCTGGCGCGTTCTCACACTCTAAAAAATCATGAACCACTTTCACTAAATATTATTCGCTGCCATTGAGTAATGGAATTGAATCTTTATCCTCTTATAAATATATAATATAATTGTCGTTTTCTTTTTACAGTTTCATTTAAAGCAGAGTCTCCTGAAAGCTCAATGCATTCCTATTAAAGCACGAATGATAAATTTGGGTGGTCTTTGAATAAATATAAAAATGTGAAGGTGAAAAACAAGTCAATTGTTTGAAATTCATCCATAAATCCAAAGACCAAATAGAAGTATGTAAGAAGAAAAAAAATAATATATAACCCAGGTAATGATCAAAACATACGTATATATTTGGATGGAAGTACCAGTGTGTGAGCACGAGCCAGAAAGTATTTAATTCAACGATACGAGACAGCGTGGCCCCGCATGGGTTCGCCACATTTTTTTCTCTCTTTCCTCAATATGTATATATTGTCTGCATATATGTATATATATGTGCATGTACATAATAAATACATATATCTTCAACGTTCTCACGCGCGCCGTCACATAAGAATTTATTTTTTATTCGTTTTGTATTTTTTTTTAACGTACATTTTTCTTTGAAATTGATTCATTGATTTTTTTTTTATTGTTTTATTATATAATTTACCTAAATACCACAGCGATTTTAATTTCTAATTTACTAACAAAATTTTTGTTTTGACAAAAATGCAGATGATGATCAAGATTAAAAAAAATATTCAAGTTTATGCCAAATTTAAATCATAGAAATACGATACTTTAAATAATTATCAAACTTTATTTGTCCTCAATTAAAAAGCTATTAAGAGAAATAGTCATTATCTGTATTACTTTTACCATTTAGCTTTGAATCCACGCGTAAACTATTAGTACATGGTGAAATATGAATTAGAATTAATGATTTATAAATAAATTGATGTTGACAGTCGCTATGAATTAAATTGAAAGTGAAACAAGAAATGTACATGTACACAAGTTTCACTATCGTTGACTAGCCCGAAAAGTGAAGAGCACTGAAAAAAAAAACCGGATCGGTCTTTCGTGTACATCATGTTCTTGATGAAAAATATATGTACAGATAAAACAAACAACATTAAATAAATAACTGACCTGGCAATCCGAAGCAAGTGTTGTAATGTTGTATTGAACACCTCAATGTTTAATTTTTATTTATCAATTTTTTTTCTCTTTATCTTTCAACAAACAGAGAATTAACTGAATTTTAATCATTCATCTGTGATAAGTGACAACACTCGATCATATTTACCATAATCTATAAGTCAATATTTATACGATAAATTGTCATACATACAAAGTAAATGGGTAATATATCTACTATGTATCACGCGCAATCAAATCGGTTGGAAAAATGTTGTTTATAGCTCAAAGACCAGAAGAGAACTGAACGCGTGAACGCAACTGAACGGTTTGACTGGTTGCCGGCCGGCGCGTCTTCCATGTCACCCATAAGCTCTCCATAAACTCTTACTGTCTTACCTTCGCAATCGAATATTTAACATTCACATGACTTCAAACCAATCGCTGCTTTCCTTAACCCCACGTGCATGCACAAAGCAACAATCATCTGTATATATTATAAAATATATTAATGGTAATTCAATATGTATTTTCTTCATTTTTCTTCACAAAACTGAAGATTGTATTAATCTTATTATCAGTTCGAGACGACGACTTTTAATACCTAAAATAAGTATTGAAAATTTTTCATCATAATTATCAGTGTAATAATAAAGACAATGCAAATAATACTAATAATTTGATTTAAAAATATAGGTACTTGTTTTGTAAGGTGCAACAAGAATTGATGATGTTAATGATGAGCTATACAAGGTGAATGGTGATTTGTGTGAGTTTAAGGCCAATCCCCTAACCCTATACTGTGAGAGAGTTAGTCGTGGAACGTGATCGAGGTCTCACTTTCGAGTCGTCTGGCCGATTATCCATTTCCTCCACAGACCATTAAGACACTATTTTTTTCCTACATAGTCTACAATGCAGCGCTAAAATCCGAACGTGGAATAATTTTTTCAAATGTAATTTCTATTTAAAAATTGACAAATATTACAAAAAATTTTTTATTAGCAAATATTTGGTAAGGTTATGAAAAATACAATTATTCAATATATCTCCCATTTGTATTGATGACGATTTCCAATTTTCAATTTTTTAATCAACTACCTTGGATCCTTAAAAATCAGCTCCTGAGCTCTTTGAACAGTTTCAGTCGTCCTGACGTTGCAATCTTTCGTCTAAGTTTTCCACGCTGATGTTGAGGAATCTTTGACATTGTAAACAGATGATCTCAGGTTTCCCCGGAAAAACTGAATGATTTCCAATGTCGAATCACCAGCATAAAATTCATGCCATGAAGACTTTCAATAATCGCGGCTATTCGGTTATATACTTTGCACTTTATTTTGAAATTACGACTGTTTCGAGGTTATGATGATGGTTAATTATGGGTCAGGTTATTTCGGATGACAACAGTGAAAGTGATATGTTACGGCGGTAATTTTAAATTGAAAATCGCCCGGATTTTGCGCATCACACTCTGTACACAATTATTGCACATTCATTCATTTTACTTAATAATCATTATTCAATATCATTATTTATTAATAAACTATAAATACCTAATTATTCATGAATCAAAAATTATCCATGAATTGAATTCAATCAAGTACGAGCGAGCCAATAAGAGAATGTTTTCCATAGTTGTAATCCAATCAAAATGCCCAGTTGTACTGGGGATTTGAATTGACATCTGCTGCTGCATTTTCATATTAGTAATTTACTGAAATATTTTTTAGATTAAGAAATAAATAAAAAATAAATAAAATAATATGAGGGAAGACTAAATGGGCAAGCTATAAGGATGGATTTACGCGACTATAATAAGTAACACTCACTTTACTAGCAGGCTTTAACCTCATTTTACTTTCGACAACGATGAAATCTTGCAATTAATATAAGCCATAGAACTTGAAATTAAATTCCTATTTGCTCAATTGAAATAAATCAGTATTAGTTTATTTATGAATTTCTATCATATATTTTTTTTTTTTTAATTCTTACTGGTAATATGAGAGTATATTACAATATTTGAGAGATTTCATTCTATAAATGTCCTCAATGTAGATTTAACTTGCATATATGGTTATTGATTGAATTCTGGTAAATATGGATGGCGATCAATTCGTGTGAATCTCCCGGACAATTTTTATTAACGAGTGGATAAAGATACCGACAGGTTTAACCGGTTTTGTCTCAATTTCATCGGAGGTACACACTACACAGGAGGTACACTATGTGGTGAACAGAGACTAGACTAAGAAATTTCAAATACTCTTCACAACAATCTGTCATTTGACATTTCTTGACAAGTGGGTCGCATTCATTTAATATTGATTTGCGACAATGATTAACAATATATCATGTTTAATTTTCATCTTATAATAAATTATACATTACTAAACGAAAGATAAGCAAAAGCATAATAAAATACAGTTTAGATTTTACATGAAACATTTTAATATATGGAATGCAATATATTTATTATTTCTGAAACGTACAGCGGAAAAAATATATTTTATACATTTTTATATAATTTTCTGATCAGACAAAAACAATAATCTATTTTATTCACAATCATATACTAAAATTATTTTTTTTTTATTTACTATATAATTAATGTAACTGTAAATGTTACAGATTTTATATGATTACGGTAGCACCAGAAGAAAAATATATTTTTTTATATTTATTCATATTTATTATCTGTGTTCGAATGGCTCTGTAAATAAAGCTTGGAAGAATTAAAATAAAATATAAAATACATATAATTATTTAAATTAAAATTATTGAAATTAAATTGAAATAAACAAATATAAATATTTATTTTACTGAAATATGAAGATTTGTTTTTAAAATATGTTTTACTGTATGATATATGATCATAAATGCTGATAAATTTAAATATTAAATAATTTAAAAAATAAATAATTCTGTAAAATTAATGCACAATGTTTTAATTAGAGAGGTCACCTTTGATGTTTATCTGTAGATATTGCCAACAAGCAAAACATAATAATAATGCAATGACAATTATTATAAAAGACATCAGGTGAAACATTCTCGAGTATGTGCACATTTAAAATATTTTTGTCATTATTCATAGCATAAGAATTTGGTAATATTTTCATGATTACAATGATGATGCATCACGATGAGGTATATTTGGTAGATTCGCCATATCCCAACTAAAATTCGGTGGTCCACGTGTGAAACAATATTTCATCTCAAGTGGTTCATCATTTTCCACATAATACATTAAATAAAAATTGCACATTTCATCATTATTAGTAGCACCAATATTAACTCTCCAATCATGTATATTATTCATAGTACATCTTGCCGCCAAAATATCACCTTTCGTTATAGCAACATAATTGGATGTATTGTAAAACATTTGTGGTGTTAACGGATCACGTTTGCCCAATTCAATCCATCGATCACCTTTGATAACATAACCCGAAACAACTTTACCCAATGAATGTGTATGAACTCGATATGCAAACGGATGAATTACTTTATTTTCTGCTAATTCACATGCTGTCTCCATGTACTCAATTGATCTGGAACGAATTGATCCAGCAGTACCCAATAAAAATATTCCCGCAAGTTTATTCAACGGTTCCATTGTGTAATGCAAATATATTCCGGAATCATCAGTTACACCATGCTTAAAACGTTCAATGTGAGCATAATGTACTTGTAAAACTAAATATTTTATCGGTGAATTAGCACCAACTTTAAATCCAACATTATCAGGTAACATTAAATCAGGTGCGTCTCTTGCCCATGCGTACAAAATTTCTGATCCTTCAGCACACGGACTCGCTGATTCATTATTACTATAATCTTTTGAATGATGAGACATCATTTCACCGCAATTCCATATTGATTTGGCTGCACCAGGTGTAGTACAACCATAAAGAATTATATGATGGGCAACATTCATAGAAGCTTTTGGTTGAAATCCAACAATGTAATACGTATTTGAACTATTGATTTTCACCGGTGTACATAAATACAATTCAGACTGAAATAAAAAAAAAAAAAAAAAAAAAAAAAAAAAAAAAAAAAGAAAATATCAAAACAATTAATCATCATTAAATTAATAAAAATCATAAATAATCGATTTGTAATTGTTAAAATAAATAATGATTACAGATCTCATTAAGCTGAATTACCTGATAAGGTTTGACATTTGGCATCAATATAGGATATGTTTCTGTGCTGTGACAATATACATCTTGTGTCACTAACACTGCGATAATAAATATTAAAAATATCGAATATCTATCTTGCATTATTGTATGATAATTTTATTAATTTATAACATAAATATATGATGATAACTCTTTTAGATATCTTTACGACAAAGTGACACGTATAAATCCACCTGTCACACACGGGAGACTGATCGATATGTATATATGATACAGTGTTGTTAAATATATGTACAAGGAAATATTATGTACGCAGGAGCAGCATCAAAATAATGTAGGCACAGCCCTCAGGTTGCAATAATGAGATAAAAATTCATCTGAAAAGATAATGACGTCAGTAACGGCCAATGGATGTTCGATTGCAACGCCATCTTAAACTGTAAAGGGTTGCGTGCGCAATAAAAAACTTACCGCGCATATGTTAATACCAATAATAATAATGATATTATTAATAACAGACGATAAATAAAATATTGCAATAATGAAGATGCTCAATTATAGCAGTGTAATTATTAGATAAGATGTTATTTTTCTTATTGTTATGAACATATATAATAAGTTGTTTATATGGCATTCTATATGTATATATATAATTAATATTTAAGGTTTGAAAAAATTAAAAATATTCTTCTCATGTATTTTTGGATGACATAAGCTATTATTTATTATTTTCTTTTGTTTATGTAAATATCACGTATTTGATCAGTGAGCCATTCAATTGCTGCATGCAATCCTTCGCCATTTAATGCATTTGTTGCGCGTATATGCCATGGTTTATTGTGAATCCGATCAAGTCCAAGGCCAGCCACTAGTTTCACTGTGGTTAAAGAATCTGGCAAGTCCATTTTATTAGCCAGAAATAAAATAGGAATTTTCCGACCTGAAAAACAATATAGAAAATCAATATATTTAGTGTTTTTTTTTTCTCGTATTATTGTTGGTGAGATTGAATTAATCTACAAGTACCTGCTATTTCAGGATGTTGAAGAAGCATATCAAGCTCTTCTTTTACTACAACCAGACGTAATTTATCGCTACTGTCAATTATAAAAATAATTCCTTGACAATCTTTATAATAATGTTCCCACAGTGCTCTATATCGGTCATGGCCTGACATATCAAATGCCGTAAAATTCACATTTTTAACTACAACCCAAAATTATATTTTCAACATTATTAGTGTTGAATTGATTGAATTGCCAGAGAATATTTAATTGAATTATACCGCGCGCTTTTTCCCACGAAAAAATGATAATCGGATATTTCCGGCTTTTTTCGGATTTTTTCCTAGCTCTTCACTAGTGACATTTTATTTTTCATTGACCAATCTCAGATAATCAATATTTCATGTTTTGGCGGGTAATTATTGTATATTTGTTTATTTTGATAAATATATATTTTTGCAATTATTACAGAATATTTTATGAATAATTAAAAATTATTATGAATAAAAGCCATAATGATAATAGCACCAGTTCCAAAAATAAACATGATGAGCAACAAGAGAGTAAGCTATTGTATTTTGTGTTGTAACCTAACCTTCAATTACTTGTTTAACCTTACATTAAAAATTCAACAAATTATTTCAGGATTGGTCGATAAAGAAAAAATTAAAGTGCAAAAACAAATAGATAATTTGAAAAAACTAATTTCAGATATTGATTTTCAACTCGAAATAACTACATATGGAGAGTATAAAATTATAGATGAATTTCCATCACAAATTAGTGATTCTACATCTAAAACTCAATTTAATAATATTGATAATATCTTGCAATATGAATTATTTCAAATGTCAGGGATATATTGTGCTAAGACTGAGGAAAATGAATGTGTTTTCAATTTTTCACCCTCATCGTCTATAAAATCACCTTATTCTGTTCAAGTTGTCATGAAAAATCAGACAGCACAATTGGGAAGTTGGGTGATGCCTTGGGGTATCAACATCGACAATATTGTATCGGAAACTCCTTTAGAGCGACCTAAAGATATTATAGCTTTTTTAAGAAATTGTAAACGAAATATTGACTGTCATGCTGAACGTACAAAACAATTTGATGATTTGAAGGTACTGTCACTCTTTCATTATTGATCATAATGGATAAGTATTTTAATTATTAGATAAAAATAATTAGTTATCCAATCTTTTTATAGAAATCAACTTCATTGATAAAAAACGTACGAATCGATGCGACATTAGGATATATTACAGTTTTGTGTTATTTTCTTAATATACACGATAATTTGATGAATAAAAATTTTGATCTCACCGTCAGAATGCATTACGGGACATGTAGAGTTAGACCCAGTGTAATAAATTTCGAGTGGAACTTGAGGGAGAAGCTATCAGAACAAACTATGATGAAAATGAAAACTTTTGCTAAATATTTTAAAACTCAAAGTTTGTCTGATGCTTTTGAGAATATAATGAAAAAACCTCATCCAATATATGTTTGGAAAGCTGAAGAATATGATAATAGTATATTACATTCAAAAAGAATCAGTTATTCTTTTGAACGTGTTTCAAACACAGAAATATCTGATGACGGAGATGAAGATTATTTTCCAAAACAATATAAAAAGGGTATACGTAAACGTAATGCCAAATCTTTGTTAGGAACGGGGACGAGAAAGAAAAAGTCATCTGAAACAGCAAAGAATACAGTAAACTCTGATAAAGATGATGATAGTAATAAACTTGATCTGTCGCAAAATATTTCAGATCCAGAACCACAACTAAATAAATCTAGCAAACAAATTTCATCTTTACCTAAAAAGAGCAAATTGAAAACAAGTTCAAAACTGATCAGAAAAAAAGCTGAATCAAAACTTCACCAAGCTAAATTAAATTTTATAGGCTCTCCTGTGAGTCGAGTATCGATTAATAAAAATGAAAAAAAGAAAACTATGACTAGTACCCCTATGAGCTTGCGTCATGTCACCAATAAACACCAAACTAGTGTTTTATCATTAGAAATTAGTCCAATAGTAGAGGAATCTATCACAGCAGTAAATACCAAGATAAATACAAAAAAATTAGAGAATCGGAGGAAAAAAAAAGTTAAATAGAGAATATTGAATACTCTGAAGAAAATAGAAATGGAAAAACGCCGAATGGATCAACTATAAACACAATCTGCTGATGAATGATAAAACTTACATGCAAATTTCTCCACATTAAACCCAACTGTAGGCACTATATTTATGTGACGGTCATCCTCGCGTTTGAAATGATTTATCACCGTTGACTTACCACTATTATTGAGTCCCACAACTAAAACATTAACTTCTTTTCGTTTCAAGCGTAAAATATGACTTAAACGATCAAATAACTTCATTGTTCCTCTCGTGTTTTTTTTTACTTTTATTCTCTCATTAAATTGGTTTCATTGATAATCAAATATATTCAATGAACTTGTACTTTTCCAAGATACTCGTAAGCGAATCATTATAAATTATGTGCTTTGTATTATTTATTTTATGATAAAGTGGGAGAAAGCATTATAGATGTAATGATGAAGTTTTAGGTAGTTAAATCAATAGAAAATAGTGTACAGTAACTACAGCTTGTATTCCTGCTATACAAGCATAGTTTATGCCATCCAATAGCATTCTCATTTATTGTTTATACATTTAATTTCCTTATATATAATAATAATAATAAAATTGATTCAATTCATAATATTGCACATATCCTCTTATTATTTTTTATATTTGTTTTTCTTTTAATAATAATAAATATAATAATTCAATTCAAAAAACATGTACACATGTAAACGTAATTAGGCATGCGTATTTATGTACACATAAGTATATATAGATAAATATACATATATTTATTATTGATAAACAAAAATAGAGCCTTGCATTATTGTATTCAATAATAATATTAAATTAGAAACTAATTTTACCGCGAACCTTAAAAAAGCCCAATGATGTACGATTATGTAGCAATGCACCCAGTCCCAAGTAATTTTCAATTATCAATGGATGTTTCACAAACATACATGTTTCTGATAATAGGCTTAGGAGTGCCGCATGTAAACCATTCACGTCAAATCGAGATTTTTCCTCATTTATACCTGTTAAATATAACAAAATAATGTGAGCTTGACAAAAAATGAATGTTATTTAACTGAATTATACTATTGGAAATTCGTACCTTTATGCCAATAAAGGGGATGGCTAGTGTAAGTCAACCATGGAATATGTTTTGCGAATGGATTCCATTTTTTATCAAAAGACAATGGTTTACCTTTGCTCCACATAATTCTTATTCCAGACATATTTCGTTTTCTATAATGTGAATTTTATTAATTTTTCAGCATACCAATTGTATCAGGGTATGCTATATCACTTTGCAATTATATTAAATCACTAATGACGGACTAAATTAATTACAGTACAAATACAAGATTGAAAACCAAAACAATGCAACTGCTAAAAAATACATGTGGAAAAATTGGAAATATCTAAAAGTCTACAAGCGATACCTAGGCTCAAATTTAATATCAGATCGTGATGCGATTGATGACCATTGTTGACGAACTGCACAATGTATCATAGAAGAGAAACCCTCTGCAAGACCATTCAATCGTCTAGAAATATTTTAAAAGTAGAAAAAAAAAATACCTTAAAATATTCTGTGGGATTTCAATTGAATTTTTTCTGTCCATTATATATTTCTTTCTCGCATAAATATTATGGTTACCATTATTTTATACAAATTAGAAGAAACTTACGGAACTGCTGATTTTGGTGGATATTCCAATTCCCCTTCAGCGATCGTGTCAATTTCCGTTAATGGAGTTCTATTGAATTGCAATATTTTCATTGATATAAAATCATATTTGATTGTATAAATTGCATTTTTTGTCAGTAAAACTATTCTCTCTTTTTCAGTATCCCACAAGCTGATTCTATCAAATTTCATAGCACAATTAATAAAAGCATATTGCATTTGTATTTAAAAATATATTAAAAAAATTAATTTTATTATATAAATTACTCTGTCAGTAGCCATGTTCCAATAATTTCATCATTCTGATCAGTTGACAATATGTCATGACACTCTTTCACTGCTCGTTCAACCACCTCATTTCTGTCCGAAAAAAATGTATGTACATCAATATTCTTGAATGGAATACTTGGTACATTGCTTCGTGCAGTTGCAGCATTTGTTGAATTTTCTTGATTATATGATTCATCCCGTAGCTCTGTAATAAGTAAAAATTATCATATACCTTTAATAGATTATTTTCGAGTACATATACAATATTGCAATGAATAAGATCAAAATCACTTTAATGAACCACGTATTAATTAAAAACTATTAATATAAAATATTATTTATAAAGGAATACCAGGATCATCGGTATCCTTTGCCATTCGTAATGTCGCTGCATCAAAATTCACTGTTGGTGCTTCGTCCAATTGATTATGGTCTAACATTTATTATCTAGGTTATTCTGCCCAGCTGTCAGTTATCAATAAATAATGATATAATAAAGATTATTATAAACATTCAATTAATATATAATTCTATGAAAAATCTCTTGATATGTGATGTTTCAAATAAATCAGATTAGCACAATTTTATTGAAGAATCCTTTCAAATTCGACTGTGTGATTGAATATGTATCAAGACTGACGTTTGCAAGATAACATTGAGCTCGCGTCGACGCATATGGCCATACACTGGAACGTCCTCAATAATAATACAACGTATATTACACTACATAAAAATTGTATCGCGAATGCGCAATATAATTTTATTTACCTCTGGCAATTTATTCATTAATTAAAAATGATTGTGAGTTGATAAGTATATTCAAACAGAAAGACGAATTAATTTTCAAATTTTTTTATTCAAGTATTCTTTTTAGAGAATTACATTATTTACAAAAACTTTGTGACAATTATTTACATATATTATTAATATCATCTTTATTTTTAATTATTATTTAATCAAAAAAAATATATACTTAACGTAGTTGTGGACATTATTTCTCAAAGCAATGCATTGCTCAACTCAATTTATAAATATAAGCTGGATAACATCATTTGGTGAACTTTAAATAAAAATAGAAACAACAAATGGTGCTAATAATTGAATTATTAATCTATAGATTCATTTGTTGATATGTTTTGTACGTTATGCAATATCATATGCAACAATAGGTAACTCTATAACGAATATCTTTTGGCATTCTAACATAATTTTTTTTTTTTTTTCAACAAGTAATCCCATCAAATTGTCGCGTAAATCAAAAATACAAATCAGTCTTAAACACTTATAAGTTTACGGAAATATTATAAATTTCTCTTTTACTTTTTATCATTATGTTTTTTATTTTCGTAATGTATACGAAAAAATCCAATGGATTTAATTGTATACTGAAGAGTCACAGCCAATTCTACCAATATTAATGTGAATATACAGCTTTTAATTAAATAACATATGATTGTAACAATTAAAATGAGAATAGTAGAAAATTAAAATGCAAAATAAAATTCACTTCCAATATATATTAATTATTTTTCAACTTATAACGTAATGTATAATTTAATTTTTGAAAAATTCACTTATAAAAGTGAATATCATCTAGCATATTATCTGATGACATTAACGTTAAACTTCTTTCTGCGTGCATTCCTTTGGCATTATTAATTTGTTGTGATACCCTTTTGGCAATTTCTTCATTGTCACAACGTACTTTAGGTCGACGTAGTAATTCAGGACCGTCAACAACATGCGTTGTCACAGGATCAATTCTTGATGTTAATTCAATATAATGCAATACAGTATCATTGCTTTCAATTTTTTCTGTCTGTTGACATTGTACTAAATCAGCTAAGCTTACTTCGGTGACAACTGCTTTTGTACTACCAGATATAACACGAACACGTTCATTTGAAACTAATACACGAAGATTTTCTGTTCCACCACAAAGACACTCATACGCAACAAATAATTCTGAATAATTTCGATCATTAATATTATACAAAAACTCTTGGCCCTCGGCTTGTTGATTATTGTATGGTGGTAAAAGTCCAGCAGGACCACTAGCAACACGCGGTAATCTATATCTCTTTGGTATTGTACGATGTGCACTTCTACTGGATTCACGCACAGCAGTTGCTGTTTCTGTAGCAAAATCCAAAATACCAACAACGGGTTTTGTAAATGTACCAACGATGCCTTTTCCAAATCCTGAAAAAAATCCTGGAAATCCTTCTGTGACAGCTCCATCATAAGTTTGCTTCACAATACTTGTAATTCCACCGTATGCACCATATCCTAATCCCTTTATACCCGCAACTAAATGATCACTGCTGTGAATTGTATTGGCACGTATTCGTTGACGCATTTCTTCGTGATTTTCATCCATTATAACACGACCAATTCCATCGGATAGCGATTCAGAAAATTTTGCAGCTGAATTCGACAAACCGTGAGTTACATTTTTCACTAAAGTTTTTACATTGCCTTCATATAACAAACCAGAAACTCCTTCAGATACATCATTTACTAAACCAAATGGATTACCCAAAAAATCTACTGAGCCCAATATTACAGCAGCTTGCCACTTTAATTCATCTTTATAATGTTTTACAATTGAATGGATGAGAAATTGACTACTCTCGAATGGATGCTTTTTCACAAATGGTTCCAAATTAATTGACGCATCTTCAAATTTAATCAATGTTAAACCCAATTTGCGTTTTATTGATTGAAGGTGACGTGGTAATTTTGTTGTTGTAAGAACACTCAATTTAACTTGGCTCGGTACAAGCTTCAATATTCCAAAGTAATAACGTTTAGAATGAGCTGCCGATACTTGAGAAATAAATCTTTGGGCTTTAAAATCATTTTCATCAACTGGCGCTTCTGAATCAGTTCGAGCAGTACCAAGAAATGCTGCCATTTTTAGCATCAATCGCTCTTCAAGATGAACGCAAAGTGGTTTTATATTGACAATTAAATGCTTGTAAATTTCGGCATTTTGATTTTTGGACGGCAATTTTTCCGTTGCGATTTCAATTGCTGGTCGATCATCACTTTCTGACCTCAAGGGTCGTGTTACATATAGTACCGAATTACATTGTGCCTCGAACAACTGATTATCAACTTGTACATCGGCTATACTCAAATTTAATATTGAATTTTGTAAAGTTTTCAATAAATCAAAGGAAATACCAGCAAGTCGTGCAAACATTAATTCTTCCACTGGTCGCCTTGAAACAATAGACAATCCCAAACCAGCAGGTAAACCAATTGTTAATTGTAACTCTGAAGAGCCATCGTCTCTTTCATTATTGTTCATTTGCATTGGTCGGTGTGCAACAGCAATATGCGACCAGTCACGTTCTTCAAGCAGAGCAAATGTTTTTTTCTACAAAAATATAAATATAAATTTTCTATTGTCCATGAAAATGTATATTCATTTTCTTTTTATCATTTACCCGCTCTTTAATATCCAATATTTGCAATACTCTCGTTGGACCATCAGTTGTCACGCGCACTGAAAGAAAACCAGAGCCAGGTCGCAGTCGTTGTCGGCCCACCTGTTGTTCAATTGGCGGAGGATTACTGTGTGTCTGTGGTCCAAGGACAGCTTCACTCCCTGCATTAATAAATTCATTTCATTTCAACATTATACGAAAATTAACAAACAAATTAACTGTGTATTCAATAACATTCAATAATAATACAATGTGTAGGGATGAGATGGTGTTGCATGAATTTAAAAGCCAAATATTATTTGTGAACGTTTGTTTTTACGTTATAAATCATAAGAAATTCGATTGACAAATTGGAATAGCAATAAATAAAATAAATAATAACGCTTTGTAGCGTATTCCGAATTGATACGTACACATTTGCCAACGGGCGACACTGCCGCCTGCAACATGTATTATCAAATTTATGTCTAAACACATTTTTCTATTATTAAACTTATTATATACAAATTGATATTTACGAAAATTAATACTAATTCGCAAATTCATCATACGGTGTGAGAACGAAAAAAAATATACAATAATGAAAGAAAATGAGTTTCATATGCAATCAAGCTAATACACAATTGTTACAAACAATAAAATAGAGTTATATAAGTATTATTTACCTTCGTATAGTCCCATAAAACCGTCTTTAGATTGAACGCACATATTTTTATGGGCACAACACAATCGTCCGTCATCAGTAAATCGCCAAGTTTGTGTTGAACGACGTCTAGAATCAGGTCTTCTCAAAGCCAAGGCACAATAATTAAATGGCTGTGGTGCGGGACCAGCAATGTCAAGTACTAAAACCGAATCTGATGTTCGCGAATGTTTATCACGAGGTGGGCTTGAACCTATTTGATAAAAAACAATAATAATAAATATGAGAAATATATTTTTCAGATGAAAATTTATGTATAATATATTCTTTTTTCACCTTCATGTTGCAGTTGACCATCGCCAGTCATTCGCCAGAGCTGTGACCTCGCACCAAATTGTATTCTACGTAATGCCACCCATCCACCAGGACCTGCCTCCAATACTAATCTCTGAGTTTCAACATCTAGTGGATCCAATCCACCCTCACCAGTACCCAAATCTCCATCCATTTTAAAAGTTCCTGTTAAAATACAATTAATATATTTCCAATGAAAAAATATATTCAAGTAAATAATAAATGATAAATCGTTACCAGTAAAAGCAATATAGATGAAATTTTCATAGGTCAGTCCACGATTTTCACCAAATACATTCAAATCATATGACGCTGTAACGCCACCAGGCGCTGTAACTATTAAATTTGCGCTTTGTGTTGATTCATCCAGAGCATAAGGTACTGATGAGTGAGGCCGCACAGTCCACTGGAGATTATCAACAACTCCTGCCTATAATAATAAAATATTATCCACATTCGAATGAATAAAATTCACCATCATGAAAATTAATTAATATAATGAGAAATAAAAATACATTTACTTGATTAATATTCAGTGGAACTTCAGAAAAATTATCAACTCTAATAGGTGGTGGCATTGTATTTGCATCAGTAAACACGATAAAATATGTACTGTCTTGTAGTACAACGTCAACACGTAAAAAATTCATTTTTCCAGCTGCATCTCTGATATTTATAGTCAATGAATGATTACCATCAAGTGTTATTCCACCAGACCACATACAATTTGGCACGTCAGTTATTCTCACGCACAGTAATTGATCTTTGTCTAAACGTGGCCAATGGAATGGCATATGACAATCAGACATTGCGGTAATATAAGTAGCTTGAGCATCAGGATGAGTGACTGTTGTAGTGAAACATCGCTGCGCAAGTTCTAATGTACACGACGAACGATTATGTAGTTGATAGCGAGGTGATAATGTGACGACTGTTGTAGCTCTGTATCTTCCTCTGGCTGTGCGTGTTGAAACTCCAATTAAATAAACAATATCTGGTCGACCATCGCGCAAAGTAATTCTCAATCGATGAACTTGAACACCCGGTTGAAGATGAAAAGGTTGAGACCACTGTGATATTCCCTGTGGATGAACGCCATTACCAATGCGGACTGCGAGTGTTCGGCTTGCTTCTTCATCGCTAAATGAAAATAAAAGCGGCGCAACCATTCGCGCCTTTTCATGCTCTTCAAATTGTCCAGCAGCATCCATGCCGACACCTTCTTGACGAAATACTAATGGCAAACCTGTTTTATTTATAATCCAATATGGTGCAGTGATATTAATTTGAACTGCAGAACCTTTTTCAACAATAACAGCAGCATGGATATATAAAATTCTAGAACATGCATCTGATAATCTCAATCGTGTCACAAATGATCCGGATATTTGAGATAATAATAAAGTTCCAATGCCAGGATAACCATCTAATTGTATTGAAATTTCCAATTGCTCTTCTTGTATATTGATACCGTGTAAATCAGCGCTATTACCCGGTAATATTCGTCCACTTTCATTCATTACTTGATATAATAATTCATGCGGCAATAAATTTATCAACGTAACAGGTGGCAATATTGTGATAGTATGCGCAGGTAAAATATTAGTACCAATATCACTTGGATAATTGTCACGTCTAATTGCCACACACATTTTAAATGTTGCATTTTGATTCGTTCTACATGTTGTAATCATTTCAAAAATTTCAAGAGGCTTCTTCACCAAAGTCCAATCTATTGGTTCCATACAATATTGAAATGAATTTGTAGGATGTTGTGGCTTCAAACTCATTTGTACTCCTGTGTGAGTTATTGGTATTGAAATAATTGATTGCGCCGGTACATGTAGTGTTCGAGGGCCACCAATAGTATTAGGTAAACCCACAAAAAAATATCCAAATTGATTTAACGATTTTTCTAATTTAATATCAATGGGATATAATAATTTATTGACAAGCTGCAGCGCTGATCGGACAGTTACTAATTTTCGTGCTGATCCCTCCAATTCGACAGCGAATACTAATCGTGTTTTCATTGAAGTGGTATCCAAATTTTTCACAGCTACAGATGCATGTCGAAAATAAATTCCCACTCTGTCAACGGTGACCGGATCAACTGGTCTCCATCCTTCTACAAGTACAGCAACTTGATGTCGACGCACTGTATGCGTTGAATGATGACGAAATTTTCCACGTTCCTCAAATGTAAATGGTATGGTTTCACCTGGTGCAACTTCGCACCATGTCAAGTCACGTTCAATTAAATTATCACCAATTACACGATGATTTATTCGACAAGCGTCATCGGTAACAGCAATAAATGTTTTAAACCATAATTTTGTACCAGTTTCATTTTTCAATGCAAATGGCACAAATGGTGATCGTCGTCGATAACTTTGTATGCTCAATGATGTTTTATTCATCGCTGTATTATTGTCTTTGCTGGATAAATAATAATCTTGAGTCCAATTGTCTTTAACTAATTTAATAAGTTCGACAAAAGTTGAGGTGATATTAACATTAACAGAATCCTCTGATTCAATACATATCTGTAATCGCTTTGAATTTAATGTATTTCCGATGGTGTATTCCCATTGTATTGTAGCATTCCATGATTCCATAAACGGTTCCCATCCACTGAGTACACGATTATAATAATCAATTCCAAATGTAGCACGCAAACAACCAGGACCATTTGGAACTTGTTTCAGCATAAAATTAAGTAACATAAGCTCCAATAATGGCACATCAGCATCTCTACAATCATCAATAATACATATTTTTAAGCATGCTGACTCAATATGAATAACATGAAATTTAAATGCTCCTTTATTCTGATCTTCACAATTTGGAATTGCATTTTGCGTTAACCATAATGCTGCATCGTCCAATTGTCCATTGCATTTGTCTAATGCTGCCTCACAATCAATTTCTGCAAAACCAAGAGCTGACAATTTCATAACATGACTCATGGCATTGGCGGGCGGTCCACTTGAACTATTGGAACGTTGTTTTGCCCATAAAGTTTGTTTTGGTAATGAATTCAACATTCTTCCAAACATAGTAACATCGTGATAACTGAGTTTGACACTCAATGGTTGTAATTGAATTTCCAATGATTTTTCTTTTGTTAATTCAAAACTTGCACCAACTGGATCAATTATGGACAATGCAGTTTCTTCTTCCATACCCAATATACACGAATAAACTTCACAATGTGATAAATTACACGAAAGTGGTTTCTCCCAATCCTGTGGCATTGATTTATATGACAAAACAGCTGTTGATTTTAGAATAACTGCATTTGTATCCCATAATGAAGTGTCCTCGACAATTACCAATTCTGAATCAGTTATATTGAGTTTTAATTCAAATGGTAAAATATTTTCGGTTGTTTCATTGTCCACTGTGACAGTTGGTGGATGGATTAATTCATATATTGGTTCGGGCTCTGATGAATTTAATACCAAAAAATCTTTAACGGCTTCCCACCAATCTAAAATTGCTGTTAATCGCATGCTATGCAATAATATTGTTGTGGCTGCATTATTTTTTCGTTTACGATGATGTATTTCAGCTTGTACTCTATTTTCAGTGATGCCAAAATTTTTTAATGGCTGTAAAATACTGGTAAAAACATTAGAACGTTTGTTAACCGGCTCATCTTGAAATCGTGTATCAGTAATTAAAATTTCTTGTGATACTAAGTCAATGTCCTGCGATCCATCACTGAGAGAATCTAATGTCAAACGTGATTTGATAAAATTAACACAAGCTAATGCTGCTATCCCGTGATTTGGATGTAATTTTACGGTAACATTAACAATATCTAAGATAATACATGATTTCGTCCAAATTTTTCCCATTGACGTATCTTCTGTCGTTATAAACAAATCATTTGTATCATTTAAATCGTCGGAAAATATATAAATGTCATCTAGATTCTCTCCGATGTTGTAGGACAGTAGACCACGAACAAGCATATATTGAGCAGGATCAACAGCACAATTCATTGTTGATAGTGTTCCATGAATACTTAAATCAGGTATATCGCGATTAATATAAATGTCTAAATTTCTCTCAATTCGTAAACTTAAATGACATTTTTCAGTTAAAAATGATGGTCCAAATTTATTTAAATAATATCCACCCAACATCAAACTGTCATTTTCATTTTCACTACGATCATCACATTTAACTCTTTTTGCCGCATAAACATCCATGTTTACCAATTCTAATAACATTACATCCAAAAGACATTTATCATTGCATTCAGAAGGATGAAATGAATTGTGAGCAGTCAATTCTCCAAGATCAAAAACAATCAATTGCTCTGAGCGTGAGCTCACTGGTAACAAAATAATTGGTGCACCCGCATGTAATTCTAGTGATAATCTTGTACCCCGTTGATGTTGAAGGAAATTAATCGAAGAATCACCTGCTCGTAATTTTGTCATAATATAACGTAATTGAGAAAAATGTCGAAAAAATGCTTGCAATTCCGCAACAAATCTTTGAGTATGAACATAATGAACAGCCGACATTTCAAGCTTGAGTTTTGCATCGTGCGGTAATTTATGTGAATTTTCATAGCTTGAATACTGAAAATTTAGCGCTTTTCTACCAGATGACAAAAATCTTTCACGATAAAATCTTCCATGCGGTGTTAAATCAAGTAATGACATAGAACCAAGTGATCCTGAAACCGTTGTTTTACCAATACCTTTCACAATATGCATACTTGCACTTGAAATATTTGCCTTGGCAATTTCACGATCTATTCTGGTAAGAACTAATGTCAATGATCTAACTTCAATGTCTGTTTCTGATCTCGTCTCCCAAATATTTTCTGTGCCGTCCATATAATCACCTTGATTTGGATTTAAATCTTCTAATTGAATAGTAATATTTGGACTAGTATCATTGACTGTTCCAATACCAAAAAAATCCAAGACAATCATCCATGATTCAACACTTACAACTAAATCCAAACAATTAAAATCAATGCAAACAGATTTGTGTCGAGTGGGTCGTGCCAATGGGTTTAAATCCTTGTCCGGTATCGTCTCCGTCATTGTGATATTAATGAGAACAAGATTTTCCTCACAAGTTATTGCGCCAGGTGATGGAGGCGGTGTATGAGGTGTACCAACCACCGATGAAGCTTTTCTCCAATGCATTGGTACAGTACCGTATAACGTATCTGTTTCCAATCTATCTGGCAAACTTCCACGTCCATATTCACATCGCCACTTTTTATTCAATGCTAAATCTGGACAAGATTTGGACACACCAAGTGGTAATCGAGCTCGAGTCGGTGCTGATGATTGCATCATGTAACGATGTCGTGAACCCACAGGACATAAAAGATCTTCCATAAGCAACGAACGCAATGACACCTGAGTTGTTGATTCTTGTTTATGTAATTTTTCATATTTCGTAACAAAATCTTGCATAGACAATTGAACTAACGGTTGCTCTGAATGATCTTGTTTTAGTTGAACGCTTAACATTGGCAATTCGAACAGTACTTTTAATGACAGCTCAAAACTTTTTTCCGAATAAGCATTTTCTGGACTTGCAACTGGTTGTTGAGTTATAGATGGTTCCTTCGAATGTGGCGATGAAAATATACCATGAATTGTATCAAGAAGCTGTTCATATTGTCCTCGAGATAGAGACACTTTTAATGGCGTTGTTATTACACCGTGAACTTGAACCAACGGTTGTTGACCCATTGGCGACTCCTGATCGATGAAAAAACACGAGCCATGATGAGAAGATGTAATAAATGCTTTCTCAACAACAATTTTTAATGATGTATCATGCAATATCGGTCTACCAGAATCTTTACAATTATACAAATCTTCTGCTCTGAGTGGTAAATTCACTCCAGTGACTTGTCCTATTCTAGAAGAAACATCCAATGAATATAAATTCATATCACGTACTTCAAGACTAATTGTTTGCGGTACTGCAACGTCACCCGATGGCTCATGTTGCAACGACATTGCGCCTAAATGTGCAACAAATACTTGTGGACTGTGAGGAGCTCGAGGAATTACTAATACTGGACTGTCGAGAATAACATCGAGTTTAAGATGTAAAACACCAGCTGGATTTTCATTTCCGTCAATCATTGAAAAACTTGGTAAACGTTTTCTTTGCGGAACATTCCAGTCATCGGCTTGTACTAATCCAATAGCCATATCGGTAGCAGCAGCACCAATGTGCCTTGCTAAATTACTCATGTATTGTTTAAATTCATCAGCGCATGAACGCAATTCAGATATTAAATGTGGTGCATGTGTGTACCAAACGCTACCAACTCGTATTGAAACATTTGCTTCAATAATTGGATTGTCCAATTGTGATAAATAATTTGTATTTCGATTTGCTGAAAATCTGAATGCCTCATTTTGGTTCAATAATCCGGAAAAATGTTCGAGTGGCACATTCATTGGATCTACCAATGGATCACGACCAACACTTATTATTCTTTGATGTGTCCTACCAATAATTGTTTGATCGAGAACTTGGAGGCCACCCAATGATCCAGATATCGATGTATTTGTAGCTAATGTTGCTTGAATTCGTGCATCTGACATTGTGGCCGTCGCTATTTTTTGTCCAATCAAATGACTTTCTTGCATCACTGCGCGTAATAATAAAACATTCAATCGATGGAAATCAAATGATATTTCAGTTCTTGTGGATTTACTTGGTTCCGATGATTGGCACACCACAGAATCTTGTCGGGCAATTTTTCTCGCACGTTTTTTCGATGGTAAAACCCTCCTTACAAATCCCATTAATTCAACAATTGTCTCCTGATTAGCTATGATATCTAAATTATTAAATTGAATATTTGCCACACGAATATTTTCCAATGGATTTTCAACAAAAATTAAATCTACAACAATTAATGCCTCATTACCAAGTTCATCAATACCAATAAGCGAATTATTTCTCGGTGAAAATGGATGCTTAACGTCATGTGCCAACGTTGTTAATGCACGTGTCAATGCAACAGGTGATGTTAGTCGCCTGGATAAACTTGGATCAGGTGATCCAGGTGATACTGGTGATGTAGGCGATGTCGGCTCAGAATCTCGTAAGCTTCCTGAAACACTATCCATCCCAACATGCTTATGACTTGCCACAAGTAATTCAAAATCCGGACCGTATTCTTGCATCGCATCCACCAATAATAAACCATGAACGGATAATAAAATATTTAAATCCGCAATTCTTTTAGTCAATACTGCACGCACACCAGATACTTGAAGTTCAGCAACACTGCGGCCTCGTGATTGTAGCTCAAATGTCATTTTATCAATGATGAATTGTACCATCATGGCGTGTGTCATTGTACGATCTAAATTTTCTTCTTTTTTCGGACTCTCAGGCTCATTATTTCCACTTATACGTTGTGTAACATCTGATGTAGTATCTAAAAATGTTGAAAATTGCTGAAACATCGATTGTATCACTTCAACTTTTTGTTCATTCACATGCACAACCAATCTTGGTAAATTTCCAGAAATAGTTAATGATGGATATTTCGGATCCATTGTCGATACAACACGTCGTTCTATTTGTAATGATATATTAAATCGCTCGAGAACATGAAGCGTTGACATTCCCCTTGTTCTTGCGTGCTTCCAATTATCTTTAACTTTACCAACAATTACTTGTAAATCAAATAAATCTATGCTATACTGATCGTATAATTTTTTATGTAGAGCTGTTTCAGAAAGTCCTTGATAATCTGTCAATGATTCATTCTCTTGGCTACCAGGTGGTGTGGAACAAGGCGTTTGAAATCTCTCATCTTCATCATCGTCATCGTCATTAATGTCTGCTATATCATTTTTAATATTCATTTCATTTATATCATCATCGCTATTAGGCGAGCCCGGTCTTAATACAACTTTTTTATCACCAATATTATTTGTTAAATGTAATTTTCCAAAGTCCACAACGACAACGGCTGCATTAGAATCAAGAAAATTTTCAACTAAAAGAATTTGCGGTGCTGAAATATTAAATTGTAAATCCCATGACGAACGATAAACAAAACCACCTTCAAGAATTTGTTCCCAATTTTTTATAAGCCGCCTACGTGTTCTACGTTTCATTGCTTGCAATTGATAATTTGATGAATGTTTATGTGGTTTACTAATAAAATCAATTAGCCATCCAATAGCTGATGGATTATAAACAATATCTAAAGATCTTGTTGTTAAATGTAATGAATGATCCATAGATATATGAAATGGTTTTTTTTCATAAATTAATTCGAATAATGGTTGCAATAATGGTTGCGATTGGAGTTTTTCTGATGAACTTCGTAATCGTGATGATGAACCACCACCACCAGCTGCCACTTGCGGTTGTATCAATATGGGAAACAATGAATTTTCTGTTAAAAAATCATGTAAATAAAGAGCACCGAGACTAATAGAGAATTTATGAGATCCTGATCTTGGTCTTGATTCATAAATTAAATTAACACGCTCAAATTGTAATTCCATAATAGTTTTTTCTGTATCATTATCATCAACAGAACACAAAGAAATTGCACCTTTTGATAATGTGAAATTAAACAGACCAAAAACTGTATCACGTCGCAATAAAGTATTATCATCAATTGTGTCAGATAATACATCAAGAAGTTCTCCATCAAATTCTGAAGAATTAGTTTGCGCGCTATTTTGAGGCACCTTCGAATACCAACCCCACCATTGTGGAAACCATTGAACTAACATTCCACGAGCAGCTGGCACTTCTGCTGCAACACTAGAATCCTGTGAAGATTTTGGCGGTCGAACTTTTGCCATTGCCAATTCTCGAAGCACTCGTAATTCATCAAAACTGCGCTCATAATCCACTCTATCTTTAATTGATTTAATATCCGGCGGTAATATTGTCGTAGGTGCATCTAATAATTTTCTAATTGCTTCAACATAAACGACATTATCGTGAGCACGTTGAAGTATATCGTCCCATGACATTTTTGGTTTGAGGGCATCTTTACCAAGATGACAACGTGCTCCATATTTCCACCATTGTCTTGGTGCTTCCAATATAGATCTTAATGGACGACATCTTCTTTGATGACGACAACGATCAATATCCTCTAATTGCTTTATACATTTTACTATTTGTTCATACTGAACGTCTGTTAATGACAACGGTACTTGGTCCAATTGTAAATCAAGAACTATTCTTGGTCGTAAAACAGATCGCAGAGGTTTTTCTGATCTATTGCGTTTAATATGAGCACGTGCACTTACAGGCGATAATATATATTTCCATTTTATATTTTTGGATTCACTCATTGCCATTGCTAAATCACCAAGATTTAAACGACCAAACATTTCATCAACATTCAAGTGATTCCAGTATATGGACATACCATCAAGTTCCATAAGTTTGAATGATTCATCATCGAAATTCCACGATGTTGAACCTGGTGTCCAACTTGCATCACAACTTTGAACTGTTAAAGCCTTTATTGTAACACCTAATGCTACTCCAATGCCATTTGAGAGTGAAATATCGTCTTCATAACGTAAGTGAACATCTTTGATGTTTAATTGTAAATTTTCTATAATATTTGTTACCAATGATGTACCATAATTTATCCATGAACTGTAGCTAGCAGCATAATAACCAGGATCACGTTCTGTACTGGCTCGCCATCGGGCTTCTAATGCTTCTAATCGACTTTGTTTATAATCTTGAAATACTTGCTCCTCAGCTTCACTGTCATAATCCTCTAATTTAATTGGTCCAGCAACTAAATAAAGTTGTTCAATTGCAATAACCCAAGATGCTGTTCTAATTTGTCTCACCGGTACTTGTAATCTTACTTTGCCAATAAATCCTGCTTTGATTTCAATTGGCAATCCAATGTGTCTCAGTGCTTCTTTCTTCAACGGTAAATTTTCAAGTTCAACTTCACCTAATCATCAATTGATAAATTAAAATCATTCATAAACAATAAAGAAAAAATGAATAATTAGTTGAATAATCTGTGAATATCCAAATGATTATTTAAATTTGTAAGCTTACCTGATAATAATGCTATACTAAGTTGATCAGTATTTAAATTCTCAACATATTTGCCCAAATAATTATTGAGCACCCAAGCCACTAATCCTTCCAACATGTTCGAAAATGCGTAATAACTCGAAATATTATTGCATCAATCATAGATCCATAAATATATGTATTCATATGCCAAAATCATCCGCTGGCAATAAATTCATTGACAATGACAATAGTTTTACAATAAATATTTCAAACCAATACATTCATGTGATTGTTATTGACAATAATACAATTCGAAATACCTGTAAATTTAAAATATTATATTGGCAAATGAACATTGTTATGTCTCAAAATTGAATCACACAAAATTCAATCAAAGGTTACTTTTACTCATGGCGCGACTCATTAATTTTTTTTGTTTGGCAGAAATAAATTTAAAGATGGCACTATCTATCATACTTGCTGCTGAGAACTCTTCTTTGCCACCAATGGGTAAAACATAACAAAATAATAATAATAATAATCAAATAATAAATTAATAAACAAATAATAATCTAGTTTATTTACAGGTATATAGTACCTACGTTTTATATTATTGAACACATGCGTATTTAATTTAAAAATAAACTTTATTATTTAAATAATATGAGAATCAATTAATTTTTTTGCAGGATAAATAGTGAATAATGACAATTGAAATGCCGATAAAATACAACCGAGAAAATTTGGCATTTGTATAAATGGATCATTCAATAATATACCATAAGCAAACCATTGACATGAAACAACAAATGATGCGATTATCACAGGGAATGGTAGGCTATCAGCATTTTTTTCTCTAATGACATGAGCCTGGAAAAAATTATAATAATAAATATATTACTCTATTTTGTACGATTGAAATAAAATAATTGTTTTCTTACCAACATTGTCAATGGAGACGCAAAAAATAAAATTGTCAAAGCGCAACTGAGTAAGCCGATTTGTGACGTAACTTCGGCTTTATCTTGATTGATAATACTGTAGAAATACACTACAGTTATGAATATAACTGACGTTATGAATTGCTTTAATATTAAACTCTTCTGTGTGCAATATTTGGTGTAAACTGCTATATAACTCAGTTGTAAAAATGTCCCAGTAATATTTACCCATATTACAAATGAATCACCAATCAATTGACCATATCTCAACCAAAAACTACATCTGAAAATATTAATTACATGTATAAATTTTATACAGTCGTCAAGTATTATTTAAATTATAATAAGTAATACATACGACAGTAGACATGCTACAAAAGAAAAACCTGAAGTGTCTCCCGTTGTTCCATTGATAATATATTTTTTACATACCAATCTGTAAATATAAATGAATTACAATAATAATACAAAAGTGATATTTATGTTAAATGGATCTATCGGTATTTATGTATGATGCATAAATTTGCTTACATGCCCGCTAAAAATTGTAAAACTGTACAGATAGAGGCAGTTGTTGCTAATAATTCCTTATATGATTCAGAAACCATGATATTATCGTCTTTGTAACATTATTCTGTAACACAAAAAATGATTTTCAGTTATATTCGTTGTTTATATAAACTACATAAGAAATAAAACAATCTTATTGTCACGTGAATAATAAATACATACGTGCACATCTATACACTACGCAGTATTTTGATAGTCCACATATATGTGAAATATACATATCGGGATTATATGATACGTAGGCAAAATATATCGTCCTGGTGCCGCCAAGACTATAATACCAGCAAATGTCAATTTATATATATTTCTTATCATCATGATAAAATATTTTTTAGTGTGTATAAAACCACCCGATATAGTTAACTACATAGTTTATGGCTGAGAATAAAAATGTGTCATGTCGTTTTGAGAAGTCTATAGAATACCTCATAAATAAATAGATATTGAGAGTGTCCAGTCAATCGTCCATTGAATTAGTTGTATCAGGTGAAATATAAATTTCAATGGCAATTAGTAAATATACGTCAATTAACAATACGATTGGTCAACATTTTTTCGTGAGTAATGAAAACGAAAAGTATCATATTCATTTGATGTACTTTTATTATGATGATAATCAAGATTACTCAATTGTCTGTCGTTGTTATCTGATCTTACATACCGGTGTTTTTTATTTCTCGTTTTGAGATAAGAATGTCATTTTATTACGGCATATTACCGCACATTTTGAAACCAATTGAGTATTAGATATTAGCATAAATTTTATTTATTTTTTGTATTATATAATGGAATAAAAATTTGTTTATGATGTTGCAGGTAAAGAAAATCCAACGGAATTTTTGTAAAATTACAAATCACTCATCACTTCGCCCAGATATTATATTAAGTGATGAAAATCGTGAAAAGTGTATTAAAAATTTGAAGATATTCCGATCTTTAAGTGAATCAACAGAAAATACAAAGAAAGCAGCTGTTTTGGTTCCATTATGTTTACATAATAATGAGCTAGGATTATTGTATACATTAAGATCAACAAAATTAAATACCAATCGTGGTCAAGTATCTTTTCCTGGTGGCATACGAGATATTGAAGATAAAAGTTTTGAAGACACTGCATTACGAGAGACATGGGAAGAATTAAAAATCCCAAAAGACAAAGTAATTATCTGGTCGTCTGCAACTTTAATTGGAAGAAAACATGTTAATGTGATGCCTATTTTGGGATATATTGGTCATGTCAATCCTGAACATTTAAAAGTGAATCCACAAGAGGTGGAAGAGGCTTTTGTTGTAAGTTTAAAAAATTTATGTGATCCAAAACAATGTAGTTTCACACAATTTAGAAATAACTACACATTACCAACATATCTTGGTGGTAAATATCGAATATGGGGTTTAACTGCTCTCATTACACATATTATAATGAAAGCATTGGTACCCAATGTTTATCGTCATGAGCTACCATTTTTACAGCCTATTGAGCAACTTGTAAAAATAACTGAAAATAATAAACCGTTGACTTGAGGTTTATTATCAAATTTTCCTACTTATTTATGTAAAATAATAAATATTTATTTTATTATAGTATATAGTATAACGATGATGACTTTTTGTATACAATAAAATGTTGGTTTTTATTAAAAATTTTCATTTGAATATTCATTGGCAAATGTAAATTTATAATTATGAGAATTTTGTAAATTAAAGAAGGAATGTTATTTTCTATAATAATTATATTATCTATAAAATATCATATTTGTATCATGAGTCATATTAACTCTTGATATTTTGTAATGGATACTGTATTATAATTGACCATGGTGACAATCTTGATTCGTTTACATATTTGGACTTCCTGAGAGTCCTATTGAAGTTTTTAAGAGCTCTCGAAATAAAAATAATCTTTCTCCTGTAGTTTTTCATTAAATATACATACTCTTGCATTGATGTACACATGAAAAATGTTCTCTATATGTACATACATATCTTTTTGCGAGGGAAAAAAACAAAAATCAAAATAGTGTGCGCATGCGCCAACAGATACAGAGAGAACATATGTACATATGGTAAAAAATACTCTCGAATTTCGATTATCGATATCTCTACACAAGAAGCGGAGGAGTGCGGACATAACATCGCGTTTGGGCACACATATACAGTCCGTATTTTACAAATACAAGACGTTTATTGGCTTGCTGCGTCCATTTCAAACTTATTATTATTATTGAAATTATAATTTTATATATTCACAAAAGAGATATAGTAATACAACTATATACATATATTTAGTGCGAGTTGCGAGTGTTGCGACTAAAGGCCAATCGTGAGTTTCGTGAACATGAAGTAAATGACGCAGCAATGAGGTTGTGAGTTTTCTTCATTATATCAATGGAATTTCGATATATTCCGAAGAATAAAGTTTATGCTGTGTCATATAAACATTTTATCTGACCTTTTTATTCGTGAGAGATTCAATATCTCTCAATTTTTTCGTCCATATATAATTATCATAAATTCCGTGATTATTTTCGTAATACATAGTGTTAATGATTGATGGTGAATACATTAAATGTAATATGGATATTTAAAAATTGATATTGTTATAAGCTAATACTATCTCATTGACAAGTAGTGTATTTTTATGTAATCTCATTGATTAGATAAAGAAAAAAAAAGAGATAATACTAAAGAAAAGAAAAATGCGTTGTCGGACTGGTCATCATCAGTCAAACAGCGCTATGTTGTTGATGAATATTATGTCGTTGAAAGCAGGCCTTTTGTGTCTTGCGCTATTATCTAGTGTTTCAACGGTAAGTTATTTTTTTTCATTTCATTATTCATCATTATTAAATAACTTTATTAAATTAAATATCGACAATAGAAAATTTTAACAGTTATCCCGAGTTGAATTAAATAATTTAATGTATATTATAATAATATACACCACACCCACATTCAATATATTAAGGTTTATTAGTCAGACATCTCCTTGGTGAATTGTCGGTCTTACAAAGACATTGTTTAATTTATTAAATTCAATTACATGCCCCCCTTCTCACTCTTACTCTTATTATGACAATCTTCCTTTTTTATTCATGGCTTCTTTATAATACCTTGAAGACATAAATTGTCAATGCATCTCGTGAGCTATCTTATGGCGACCTTGACAAATGACTCATATTTTTACTAAGCAATGATAAAAACAGTAAAAAATCCGGAATATTTTTGGTTATGCGATTTATTAAAGCAGCAATTATTATCAGTAAAGCTAATTCTACTTATGTGTAGAAGAATGTCGACAATTAATAAAATCCATCACGGACATAGACAAAATATATTTACATATATTTGGAATATCTTTGATATCTGAAGGATAAAGTTCTATTTCTTTCTGTTGAAATTTTTGTAATTGTACTAAAAATATATGGCAATAGACTGAATTACTGAACTTGTAAGATATCTATGTTTACGTGAATGAATAAAATTACATGTTATTCTATTTATATTAACAGGTTGCCAGCGCTGAAGATGATGGACATTGTGTATGGTATGGAGAATGTAATGAAGATGCAAATACTCATCGACAAAACTGTTTCTATACAGGTCCAGCAAAAACGCTGGATCCTGTTGGATTAAAAATACTTTCTCGACGCTGTCCACACCTTATGCATAACAATGGTCAAGATACAAAAACATGCTGTAGTACACCACAACTCGAAGCTTTGGATAATAATTTGGGAATGGTTGCAAATTTTTTGGCACGATGTCCCAGTTGTTTAGACAATTTAATCAAGCATTATTGTGAATTTACATGTAGTCCATTTCAAAGTACATTTATGAATGTAACTGAAACAAAACAGAATGAGAATTCAAGTGAGTAATCTGTTTTAATCTTAATTATTTAATTAAATTACTGAAGTATATCCCAAATACATATAAATTCATAAATTTTTTTTTTGTATATTTAAGCATACATTACTAGGGTCGAAGTATTTCTTTCGGAAAAATATCTTGAGGGAACATATAACTCGTGCCGTAGAGTATCTGTGCCAAGTACTGGTCAATTGGCATTGGACATAATGTGCGGTGAATTTGGTGCAAGCCGATGTTCTGCCCAAAAATGGTTTCATTATTTGGGTGATGCAGATCATAATTCATTTGTTCCCTTTCAAATTACGTATATAGAAGGTGACAATAAAGTTGGTCCATTTACTCCAGTAAATCCAAAAATAACACCGTGCAGTGAAGGAATAAATGTGAGTAACTTGTTTTCCATCATGAATTTATATAATTTAGTTTGATGATATTTTTAAAAAAATTTTAATTTCACAGTCAAAAACGCCAGCATGCAGTTGTGTTGATTGTGAAGAGAGTTGCCCTGTACCACCTCCCGCTCCTCCACCACCTCAACCGTTTACATTGTTGGGTCATGATGGAATCGCTGTTGTGATGACAATTATATTTATTGGTGGTTCGATATTATTTTCATTCTCAGTGATATGTTGCAGAAATCGGAAACAAATTGGTAAGTAAATACAGATGTCACAATTTTTAAAAATCGTCACAATTATGACTAATGATTATATTGAAACATTAAGTAATATTTCAATGTTTAATTTCTGTTTTAAAATAAAACGGTGCAATGATTGTTTCCTTTCATTTGAATTTCATCTTTTCATTCAATGGCAATTGGGGTACACATCATTTTTACATTATTTTATATTTAAACTACAATTTTTTATTTATTTTTTTTCTAAGCATTTGTTACATCAATTTGACTAAATTCTGTTGTTTATTTTACGTATATAAACCACAGTTTGACCAAAACTTTGGTAAAGGTTGTGGGAAATGAATGAAATTTTCGCATAAAAAGTATCCAAAAAATTACAAGCAATGCATTCCAAGAAAAATAATACATCTAGTTAATATTTATAGCATTATAAAGTTTTATTTTCTCATTACTATAATTCATTATAAATATATATAAATTTGAATTTAGAATTTAACTAATCATATAATGTTATTGAATATTCAAAATTGACGGCGTATATTGTCTCTTTAATGGATATACGTATAGTTGCACGAGGAGAGGAAGTAGGAAGACAGGTTGGTAGACGTCTAACGGCTGGGCTACATCATCAAGGAGATGGTGCACGCATTGCCCTTGCAGCTGACCAAGAAGACAGTCCACTGCAATCTAAACGTTCTAGTACGTTTCCGTGTATTTAACTATAGGTCACGTCAATTGAGTTTTTCAACTCCGCCTTATTTGTTATTTTTTTTTTCTGTGTTCAAAGTTTGAATTACGTCTGATGCAATCTATACCTGCTCATCAGAGCAATGATTACTGCTTACTATATCGCTATAATCCCCTTTGCATGTAATGCTTAATGTGCTGTATTATGATTGTTAATCAATGTCACTAAATATGAATTTTATTTTCCTTATTATGTCGTATTTTAATGTTTTGTTGTACTATGGAACTAAACTTTGTGCAACTTGGCTTACGATGTTTCTTATTTTTATTTTTTTGTTAATTTTTTTTTTTTCACAGCACTGAAACACTTTAATGAAATTGTGATGAATTGTTCAGTACACAAATGAATATTTTTAATAGAAAATGTATATTAAAGCTTTGTGTCGTTGTTTCGAGCATTTTACTTTGTTTATCACTGCAGAATATCTATGAAAATAAAAATTTTTCAGGTGTAATATCAGCAGATGATTTACCGCAAGAAATGGATGGTGAATCAACAGCAATTGAACGACTTGGCGCAAATACTGATATATTTTTACAAGAATTTTTCCGCAAATGGGGAACGAGTGAGTATTTATATTTTTATTAATATTATTTTGATGATGATTATTATTATTATTATTTTCATGATTCTATTATTATTTTTTTTAGCTTGTGCTAAGCATCCATGGACGGTTTTAGCGCTTGGTTCAATTTGTATCATTCTTCTCGGTTTTGGCATACAATATGTTCATGTCACGACAGATCCAGTTGAATTATGGGCATCACCTATGTCGCGCTCTCGCGTCGAGCGAGATTATTTTGATAGTCATTTCGAACCATTCTACAGAAATGAACAGATAATTATCTCATCAATTGGCTTACCAAACATTGTACACAATACATCTAATGGGCCGATTACATTCGGGCCAGTATTTAATGCAACGTTTTTGAAAAAAATTTTTGAACTTCAAGAGGGAATTAAGCGTATCGTTACGGAAAATAATTACACACTGGCTGATATATGTTTTGCTCCATTGATAAATGCATTTACTGGGCCACCAAATGTTGAAAACTGTGTAATTCAAAGCATTTGGGGTTATTATCAAAATGACATGGATACATTTGATAGTGAAATTGTGGAGGACGATGGTTTTATTACGAATTACCTGGATCGATTTAAAACCTGCACAGGCAATCCATATAATCCGGACTGTCTTGCACCATACGGTGGACCCATTGAACCAGCAATAGCTGTCGGTGGATTTTTATCACCTGGCCAATCACTTAAGCATCCACCGTATGAGAAAGCTACAGCAATTGTCCTGACAATATTGGTGAATAATCATCATAATAAAACAAAGTTACAGCCGGCAATGGAGTGGGAAGAAAAATTTATAGCATTTATGAAAAATTGGACATCTTCAAAATATCTACCACAATATATGGACGTTGCATTCACATCTGAAAGATCAATTGAGGATGAATTAAATCGTGAATCGCAATCTGATATATCAACAATTCTCGTTTCATATATCATAATGTTTGCATATATTACCATTTCATTGGGACAGATGAGATCATTCAAACGATTGCTTATTGATTCGAAAATTACACTTGGTCTGGGTGGCGTTTTAATTGTCTTGGCGTCCGTTGTATGTTCTGTTGGATTATTTGCCATCATCGGTTTACCAGCAACATTAATTATCATTGAAGTAATACCATTTTTGGTATTAGCTGTTGGAGTTGACAATGTTTTCATCTTGGTGCAAACACATCAGAGGGAAGGTAGACGTCCAAATGAATCAATTCCTGAACATATTGGTCGTACGTTGGGTCAAGTTGGTCCCAGTATGCTGTTAACAAGTGTCTCAGAGAGTTGTTGCTTTTTCCTTGGTGGATTATCAGACATGCCGGCAGTCAAAGCATTTGCGCTGTACGCAGGAATGGCATTACTTATCGATTTTCTGTTACAAATCACATGCTTTGTAAGTTTGTTAACGTTAGATACAATACGACAAACTAGTAACAGATTTGATATTTGTTGTTGGATTTATGGATCGAAAAAAGATGCCGGCGAAGAAGTCGCAGATGGAGTTTTATATAAAATATTTAAATTTTTGTATGCCCCATTGCTGCTGAAAAAATGGGTACGCGCTGGTGTAATGATTATTTTCTTTGGCTGGCTTTGTACAAGTATAGCAGTTGTACCACACATTGAAATTGGTTTAGATCAAGAATTATCAATGCCGGAAGATAGTTTCGTATTAAAATATTTTGTATCACTCAATAAGTATTTATCAATTGGACCGCCAGTGTATTTTGTTGTGAAAGGCGGTTTGAATTATTCTGAACCAAATACACAAAAATTAGTTTGTGGTGGACAATATTGCAATCTGGATTCTGTATCGACCCAAATATTTATTGCTGCGCAACAGCCAAACGTAACGTATATTGCAAAACCAGCATCTTCATGGCTCGATGATTATTTTGATTGGTCACAATCCGATTCCTGTTGTAAATATTTCACGTCTAATAATTCATTTTGTCCGCATACAATAACAAGGGGTTGTAAATCGTGTGAAATTCATACGATGGAGAATGGTCGACCAATTCCAGCAGACTTTGAAAAATATGTTTCATTCTTTTTGAATGATAATCCCGATGAGGAGTGTGTTAAAGGTGGTCATGCAGCATATGGACAAGGTGTAAATTATATTACAAATCCAGCAAATAATTTATCTACTATTGGTGCATCGTATTTTATGGCTTATCATTCAATTCTTAAAAGTTCAGCTGATTATTATGAATCTATGAGAGAAGCAAGAAAAATTTCTGCAAATATTACCGCCATGTTAAATGAAAATTTAAAACTTAATAATCAAAATACAACAGCTGAAGTATTTCCATACAGTGTTTTCTATGTATTTTACGAACAATATTTAACTATGTGGCCTGATACACTGAAAAGTATTGGTATTTCACTTTTGGCTATTTTTGTTGTCACATTTTTACTAATGGGCCTGGACATCTTCTCATCTATAGTTGTTATCATAACGATAACAATGATATTGGTCAATATCGGCGGATTAATGTATTGGTGGAATATTAGTCTTAATGCAGTGTCACTCGTTAACCTTGTTATGGTGAGAATTTTATGAGTAGCACATTTAATCGGAAAATTCTACTTGTGTCTGATTTTAATGTCTCATTTTTGTTATTATTTTCTTTAAAGGCCATTGGTATATCTGTCGAATTTTGTAGTCATTTGGTGCATTCATTCTCAATGTCAGTCAAAGAAACAAGAATGGAGAGAGTTGAGGATGCAATAGCGAATATGGGAAGTTCGGTATTTAGTGGTATTACTCTGACCAAATTTGGCGGTATAGTTGTATTAGGATTCGCCAAAAGTCAAATTTTCAAGGTTAGTGTAGTATCATTTACCTATATAGCTATCTATATTCAAATGAAAGAATAAATGTTATACGTGAATAATAATAATAATGATTTTTTTCACTATCGTTTCAGGTCTTTTACTTCAGAATGTACTTGGGAATTGTCCTATTTGGCGCAGCCCACGGTTTAATTTTCTTACCAGTATTACTGAGCTATATAGGTATGACTTTTTTAATTTATCAGAAAAATAGAACAAATTTTAATTTTTATTCTTAAATGACATAAACATTAATTAATCATGTTATTGAAGATATTCCACCGATTGTTAAAACGCTACGGCCCAATGATTTGTATTTCAATTATTAAAAAAATCGAAATTCCGTTTTAGCGTAAACATTTAATATAATAATAATATAACTAATATATTATTATTATTTTTGATTTTATCAACGTAATTATGCTGTGATTACTGTATAAGTTTTAAAGGTGTGACGTGATTAAATGAATAATTAATTCAAATGAAAGAATATGCATAATAGGATGTAAAAATTAAAATTAAAAAATTTGTGCAAGATTGAACTGAAAAGCAAAAAAAAAAAAAAAATATTACTGGTAACTGACGGTGATTCCAGGATCACCTATGAATCGAGAGAAGCTGGCAAATCACAGGAGAGCTATGAAAGGAAATCTTGACAACGTTCAAGAGACTTCTTTGAACCATCGAGTAAGCAAAAACAATTCATCTACCACACCCATAAGTACTTATCGAGTGCTTGATTTTGACTGATAGGTACGCAGCCTATCCATTTTTTTTTATTTTTTTTATTTTATTTCTATATATTTGATTCTCCATTCAATTATAATAAAGATATTTGACAATTTTAAGTTAATTTAATTTTAAATAAATATTGTTTGTATTCAATGGATCTTTATATTTACATGACTAAATTGCTAAAAAAAATTTTGATAACCATGATAATATGTGGAGAAAAAACATTTGAAAATTGTTTGAAAGAACATAATTTATTATTACTATTGGTCATTTATTACTAATTAACCACTGCGTTTCATCAATCAGTGGAGTCATTATCACTATCATTATCATAATTGTAAAATTACACAGCAATAATAAAAAATGTGTAGACCATTAAATAATACAATAATCATTTTCTTCTTATAGACGTGATGTCAGGTGGTAGAAAAAAACGCATCAAGTCACGGAAAGCGATGCTCAATAACAACCAGACCGCAAGTCACCAAAATATTGACGTCACCACTCCCCTTGTCCAGAATGTTTCCGGTAACCCAACCACTTCCTACGCCAGTGTAAATTATATCAATGGGTGATGTTAAGTGACTATGCGTATATAAACTTTATACAGACGACAATTGTCTCTATATATATTTGTGATGTAAATCTCAATTTTTACTTTAAGTAAAACATACGGTACACATTGTTAATTTAATTGATTTGAATCAATTTAATAAACTGTGTTCATCATTGTGATATAATAGGGAAAATTTCAGATTTACATTACATTATAATTTATTTCATTCTTGGCGAATCGATTTTAAAATATAAAGATATGAATGAATTAACATTGATAGTTTGGATAGAAATAAAAAAAAAAAGATAATTAGTAGTTATCTTTATGCATTTTGATGTAAAACAATATTTAATAATGGTTTTTTCAAGAGTATCGCGCGTATGAGAAGTATTATTAATATCTTTAAAAAATTCTATAAATTTAATAATTCAAAGGACAGACAAATATTTTTATTTATCTTTATTTAGTTTGTTTAATTGAGTTGCGCGCAAAGTCCACTGACATTTATTCAAGTTAAAAAATTGTAATTTTTTTCCCCTTTGTTTGGTCTGCATGTGTGTGCACTTTTCCGCATTTAGAATCTCAAGGTATACGATAAAAAAAAAACAGAATTTAATAAAAAAATTTGTTGAATACTATCAGACATATAATAAAGTGTATTAAAAAGTAAATTGTAATAATTACCATGAATGAAACTCTACTGGGTGCGTTATTTATTGTGACTGGCTACGGATCTTGGATAAAAATAAAAGAAATTTGTAAATGTACCATTTTTTACCGTACAGATACTTTTTATACAGTAAAATAAATTCATAAAAAACACAATAATGATAGACAAATGATGAAATCACATTAATGTATATAATAGTGGACATGGGTAGACTTTGAATTACACAATATATGTTTATTCGTATGTAACTGTAAAATCATAACACAACAATAATATTATATATCTGAATTTGCTTAAGGTGCGTGTGGTAAAAGTGGTGTTGACTTTAATGTTCCCAGAATAAATGTATTAATCAAATAATTATTATGAAATTCATCAGTTCTGACGTAAGTAAACTGGTGGTTTATGTAAAATGCGAAATAAAACAGCATATCAAGTATGAAATGGCAAAATTGTGTATAATTTACTTGGACAAATATGGCAAAATACACACCTGTGCAATCGAATTTAATTGCAAACAATGACTAATCCATCAGATTTGCATATTTACACTAGATCCTGAGATTACTGTCTCCCAAAATTCTTTTTATTCGTAATTTGTCTTTTTTTTTTTTTTTTTTTTTTTTTTTTTTGTGATACAAGTATTTTTTCTTATATATAAATATTGAAGTTTTAATTTTTCATTGATAATTAACATAACTCATGTAAAGGTCCGAAAAGATGTACAGCCGGACAATTTTCATCGGGATTACCTAGAAATTGTGCGTAAAGTTCCTGATAACGAGACAACGTCAGTCCACCTCGTTTTCTGTCATCGTCCTAAAAATTAAAATTGGTATTTATATTTCATTGTTTCCTAATTAAATTTATAATGCTAAATATTATATATACCGTCAAAAGATGTTGATATGCTTCATCTAGAACGTTGATACTGTCTACAGGGATTCGCGTTACACAATTATAGCGAAATTCATCTGCAGCAATTACTCCATCATCTGCCAATGAATAAATTCCACAATAATGACATTGTTAATTAATATATATTAGTGTTAGATATTTCTTTCATCTATTTTACCGTTTATATCGACCAACTTGAAGTGACTATCTATAAACATTTTCATTGCTTGAGGAAAATCACGATATTGACGACCTACACAACTTTTTTGTACAGCTTCTTTGAATTCTTCAACTGTTACTACACCATCCTATTATAAATAATTTTTAATGTGAAATATATTTTATGGAATTTTATTATATATAATTTTAATATTTTCGCTTACTTTATTGAAGTCAGCGAGTTCTGCTATTTCTTCCCACAAAGATAACATTATATGAAGATTTTCTTGATAACGATTGTAATTAAAATCTCCTTTTCCCTCAATTAGCGTCATCTTCAAGGCCATACATTCAAAATCATGCTGATCCAATACTCCATTATTGTCAATATCTATTAATTTAGATGATTTATTAAGAAATTAAAAAATTAACGAAAGAAAAAATAAACAAAAAAATCCATTCTACTGACCATACAAGAACCTGACTATGAAACTAACACGATTGTCCCAACTATATGCCATAATTTTAAATTAAATCGCGACTAAACACTTGTATGAAAATTTAACTTCAATATTCGCGCACACAATTAGTTAATTTTTTTACTCGTTATTTAGAATACTAATTAAAAATATGAATCTGGATATATTTTATATATTATGTATGTGGACAAATGTCTTATGCAAATGGGAGAAAATAAAGTGTAAAATATATTTGATGTGCACTGAACCCACGAAGAATCGGGTATGATCTAAGTTTAGATCTTTTGAAAGGCCGATGACGGTGAGTGAAAAGCTTGCATATGAGATTAAGCCGGAAGACTAAGAGCGCGCTGATCTAGTCGTCCGTAACTAAAGTAATTGCTGTGTATCTACTTTTTTATTATTATTTGTGCTGTTTAATAGATAGTGAATGTCCCAAAATGTTGCCAATATTTGCCAATTATTTCTGAAGCTGACCTCGACTGAAACACGTTCGTTGTTTCTAATTTCAACAGAGGTCAAATTTACACGATCTTGGGAATCTCCCCTTCGACACTGCTTAGTTAGACTCTCGTCCTACCCACTCACATTTAAAACTTCCACTACTTCGTCATCTATCGGTGTCGTCTACTAATGTATTTTTGTATTCTTCGTTGCAAACATCAAATAGCTGTTTACCAAGTGGGCAAACACCGTAAATATGTCATTTTACATTGCGTGTTGCGATTGATACTAATCCAAACTATAATTTATTGTTTAGTTCATTGTAATGTAGCATGAATCCTCAATTTTTCTGTCTTATAGTTTTTCATAGTTTTTCTTTTTTGGGAAGAAAAAATAATTTACTGAGCAATATTGGGAAAAATTTAATGAGAAATCTTCGAAAATGTATCTGCAAAATTTTATTATTGTTTATGTAAATACATTTTGGCGAATCCATAAATTTTAGTTTTATCTGTAAATAAAATGTTAAGTAAATTAAAAATTGATTACACACATTTAATTTTATACTGTTTCTCACCTGAAATTTTTTTTTCAATTAATAATTTACTTATTTCTCTGCACGTTTTTTTAAACGTATCTTTATCGGGTATACGCTTTGATGGATAATGTCTCATGAGATAACTTTTCAAAATTTCAGCTGTTTTAAAGCGGATACTTATTGTTGATTCTTCAACTGGCATTAGTTTTTTTTCCGATACACTAGAATTACTTTTATCTCTATGTTTATCAATTTTAATATTTTTTTGTACTTCAGTTAATAACTCCACATTTTCGGTACTATTTTTCTTTTGTTTTTTGAGTGGTGGACTCATCGTATCAAATGACGTTGTTGCAAATGGACGTTTGACATCTTTGTTTATATTAGAAACGTCATTGTCTAAAGTTAGTACTTCATCTTTGTTTTTATCTGAACTATTTTTACTATTTGTTGCAGGAAGAGTTGTTTGATCTTCCTTCTTGATCAAATATTTTAATAAAGAATTTTTATCTTTTTGTACATTTGTTTTTTTCGTGTCATTTTTTTTAACATGATTTGGCTCACATTTTTTTGATTTAATTATTTGATTTGGTGTATGTTTAGTTTGGTCAGTTGATAAATTTGTAGTTTTGGTTGCTTCCATCTCAATTTTATGGAGATCTGAACTTGTTGAAAATCCACCAAGCACAAAAGAAGACTTATTACAATTATTATTTTTAATGCTGCATAATTTATTTGAAGGTACGTGTATGTCATCATCATCAATTCGTTCAAGATCTGAACTCATGACGAATCCACCCAAAGTAATTGAATTGTCATCAATATTGCTGTTATCAGCGTTTAAATTAAATTCTTTGAAATATTTATACATCTTATTTTGTGCGGTTGACGTCCGAACTTCCGAAATCTGAAATTATCAATTTCTTCAATGTAAATAAATATATTTACTCAGTATGGGGCTATCGATTGATACATATGTATTTGTATTAATATAATTGTTAACTTACCAACTGTGATAAATCCAATTTGTATTTATTGGCAACTTTAATGGCGCGCAATCGTTGATATTCCATTTTCCGAGCTATATCATATATCGCTGACTCATCAATATATCCTGCCAAATCTGCTCGGAATAATTTATAATTTTCCAATAACGCCATTTTCAATTGATTAAAACAATGTTCACGAATTTGTACTGTTAATCCTTTAACTTTTCGATCTGTACTCTCTGCAGCGAAGACATGTGAACTTTCTGCATCTATTTTATTTTGTTGTTGAATCTATAAAAAATTAAATGGAATTGAAATTATAATTATATTGAAATATGGTTCATATGATTTCGTTTTCAACCTTTTGAGACATTTTTTCATTGCCACGACGAAGCGCAAATTGTTGATGTATCAGAGCTTTTGCTTCACGTTTTTCTTCATTGATTATGTCAGCCCTTGACATTACTCCAAATGTTCTTTCATCGCCACTGCATAAACAAATGATAAAATTGCATTTAACGATTTTTAATTTTTACTATTTCATGATGAATAATTGAATATTTATTTGAATTTAAAGAAAAATCCCTACGATTCATCATAAGCGTCGTATTTAGGTAGAGCAACACCATCAGATAGAGACACACCATTACTTCTCTGTTTTGGTTGTGATTGACACAATTCAAATTCACCTATTCGTTCTCGCACCAATTTTTCATCCTTACACACGTCACATCGATATTTACATTGTGGCGGATTGTCATTGAAGTATTTTGAAAATACTCCGTGTCGACATCTGAAAGTTATAAAATTTATACAACTCCCATCACATATCTACACATATCAATATGAATGTACATATTGATGCATGTTTGATATACTAAATAAATTATAGTCCATATTATTACTTTGTTTCCAAACAATATGAAACAACTTGTTCGAATTTTTTATATTTGTTTTTGACAATATCAGTTGTTTTTTCCGTCTCTGATTGTTTTATAAGGAATGATATAGCGCGAGACTCGTCGTTAGTAAAATAAATTCGACAATAAGCAGATTTTCCATCGCGACCAGCTCTACCAGATTCTTGATAATACGCAGCGATACTTTGCGGTACCGTCCAATGTACAACAAATCTAAATAAGGAAATACATATTATTTCAACATGTTATCTACTTTTATTCACTGAATGCTCATCACTCGTGTGTGAATTAAGTTTATATAATGAGCGTCTAATCTTGTTTTCAAAATGAAAACCCAGTGATATGTATATGTGTTCCACATTAATGCGAACCTAACCGATCCTTTGTCCACTCCCATTCCGAAGCTGCATGTTGCTGCAATAACTGGCACTTCTCCCGATGTCCACCTATCTTGAACACTGTTGCGACTGCTATTATTGAGTCCTGTATATATGTATTTATCGTCAACAATTGTCGGTTGAATCATATTAAAAGGTCAACAACTCGAAAATTATAATACTAAAAATTTCAATAAATATACAGACCGCCATGATATGCCAAAGTTGGAATACCCAATTTGCTTAAAGTTTCTGCTAATACTTCAGTAGTTTCTTTTTTACGGCAATATATTATACCACAATTTTTTTTATCTTTAGGTAAGCTTGTGTCGTCTGATAATGCAAGTGCATCAATAATAAAATTCTTCAAGTGATTTAATGGGTTTGGTAGAGCATTTCCAAACCAAACGTCGTAATATAAATTTTCCCGAAACACAGGCGCAGAAAATATTAATGGATCTTTCATTTCTAAAGAATGAAATATATCTTGAACTACCTGAAGTATATAAATTAATTTTTTCGATGTTAATATGTATATTTATATATTAATTTATATGTATATGTATGAGTGGGTGTAAATATATCGTGACAGAAAAATTAAATATCACCTCTTTTGCTGCAGTCGCAGTCAACGCAATCATTGGCACATTAGGACATGTATTTCGCAATGATCCCAAGTTTCTATAGCTCGGTCTAAAATCATGGCCCCATTGACTCAAACAGTGCGCTTCATCAACAATTAAATACGATATAGTTTTTAATTTACTCATTTTCGTCAATATATTCTATAAAAGCATAAATCATTAATATTTTTTCACTGCAGATTCATTATATACTGAGTAACTAAATAATATATAAATTGCGTTGAATTAGTTACTTGAAAATACGTTTGAGTACACATTTCAGGGGTTACATAGAGTAATTTTATTGTTGGCTTTGTGCTGGCTAAATCTTTCATTATTAGATCTCTTTCCTTCACACCAGTTTTCGAGTTTAACGAATGTGCTTTAATTCCTTTGCTATCTAAAAAATCAACTTGATTCTGTTGGAAATAATTTTCATGTTGAATTTCAATTAAATACATCAAGTAATATCATACATGTATCAAAAAACAAACAAAATAAAATGAAAACATGTGTATTTATATACCTTCACAAGAGCTAATAATGGTGAGATTACTAATGCAACAGAATTTTGTGTTAAAGCTGCTGGTAACTGAAAACACAATGATTTTCCGGCACCAGTTGGCATGCAAACATAAACGTCACGTTTTCCTGAAATGATAATTTCGATACAGTAATTTAAATATTTATAAGTAGTACTAAGATAGGTTATATTAATAGAACACACGTACTGTCGTATATGGCTGATGTTGCTTTTGCTTGTAAGTCATTTCTGAAGTCATCATATTTAAATTTCTTTTTTAGTGCTTGCTTCAACATTGTTTCCTTTATTTTTGTTTTTCACCAAGCACGTAACAAAATAATGGTTTACTTCCACGTTGAAAAAATAATTAAAGACAGTTTGAATTTACTTGCAAATTCATACCAGAAAAAAAAAGAAACACTTGAATGATAATTTATGTTTCTTTAATAACAAATATAGTAAATTTACATAAAAATTTGTCATTTATCTAAATTACCCAATTTATTACGCTATATGATATTATTATTATGACTTGGTTCGTTTTGGTTTTGATGTTAGTGTGTGAAATTCATGCCGCATAACCCTACTTTATTTTTATGCATGTATAATGTATATATATATATATATAGAGCTCTCACTGAATTCATCGGACCAATGGTATAAAAGTGCGCGAATTTATAATTCATTTCTCGCAATATATAAAACAGAGAGCTAACACGTGATAAATGTTAGAAAAAAAAAAAATTATAGAAAATCCAGCAATGCACAGAGAATTTTCGAAACAAGATGCAAATGACATTAATACTATTTATTATAGAAATAACATACAATGACATATTACCTACATATTACATAGATATTGTTTAACTGAATGTCACTCATTGAGTGTACACGAGGTGTTATCAAACAAAAAAAAAAAAATCACAAATATCAACCTGACGGGGCAATTTAGTTACTTCAATTTTTATTTACACTTGTGTTATTCGGTTCTCAGATTCATAGATTCATCTTAGACAATATTCATCAATGGAGGATTCCGATAGATTATTATATTTATCAGTACAGAAATGGGAATGCTAAAGTATGCAGATATATAAAGTTTCATTATCACTTAAACGTAAAAATAATATTTTTCGGCATTCACATATTTTTCGTTTTATTTTGAAATATACTATTACAATGCGATACGAAAAAAATTTAAGTTTGCATTATATTATTTTATCGTACGTCAAATGCCATGAGTAATTTTTAATGTATGAAAATGGCTGAGCCAATGATATATTTGTTTTTTTCTTATCTCACGTACATTTTACTTTTTAACCCTACACTCGATTGACATTAAAAAGTACAAGATATACTGTCTGAATGACATTACCATTTTCATTATCAGGCAAGTCTCACATCATTGATAGTTTTGATCGTTTCATAAACTCATATACATGTATGTACCTTGTCAAATTCAATTTGAGATGAAAATTTTCAACTACAATAAACGAAAAGGAAAAAATAATAGATAATGAACATTAGGTAGGAGTGCGTGAATATTTACAGACGTTCAATAATTTCTTTTTGTTTTTTGTTTTGTATCAATTCATGTTGGCAGTTCGTTGGCTACAGTCCGCAGTTTTATTTTTTTTTTTAGTTATATAAAAAACTGTAAATTTATTGAATGCAACAGTTGCACATCGATGATATATTTGCACTGTGTTCTATACATTTTTTTTTACCGCACAAGAACAACGATGCAATAATTAAATGTTATTATGATAGTGAGTGAATACACCATCGGGAGGGAAATTGAAATGATAAATTCCGTTCTTACACGATGGAGAAACTTTTTACTTTATAAATCTTGATTGATATCATCCGCATGTGATGTGTTATTATCATTTTAAAAATTGGTTGAACTGTTTTTTTGACGTTTCCACGCAGCTATCCTCTCCTTCAAATCAATCTCTATCCAAAGGGAAAAAAAAACAGTTAAAGTATCAAGAAAATTAAACAATTTATAATTGAATAAGAGATCGTTAAAAGAATAAAATTATGAACTATTGTACCTGGTGTAAGCATATCTTCGCTTAATGGTTGACGACTGAAAGGATCTGTTGAACTGTTGAGTAAATGTCTGATAATAACCGCTTTATCCATTACAATTCCGGATGGGAGCTTCACAGGATCCTCCATAAGAGTATCCATTAGTGGATCACGAAATTCTTCAGGAGCATCACCATAATCTTCTTCGCGTGCACGATTATCACGCGCAATTATCGTAGCACGCTCGGCCAATGCCATAAATCTTTCGATTTCTGTGGTTGTTTTAATAGCAGCCCTTCCCAGTCTATTGGCTGCATCAGTAAACAACTCTTTACAAAAGGATCTCTAAAAATGACAAAAACAAAAACAATTATTATTTCAATTGAATTAATTTTATTCTTACCTAGATTTTTTTTAAATTACTTTTTAATTATTAGAAATTAAACTATGAAATTTCGAGTTTGTTACTAACCTCATCACTAGCTAATGCGGCAGCGAAATTATCACAGTCAAGGTGCAAATAAATGTCAACTAATTGACCAAGTAAAGTTCGTGGTTCCCAGCCATATTTTTGTGGTTTTCTTACTTTCAAATTTTTACATTTTGGCCCACATAGTTGTTGTAAATTGAAATTCAACATAGCACTCAATCTGCCAACAAGTTCAGGTCGCAAAAATGGCTCTGTTATATCAACAGTCAAATAATGAAACATGGAAACTGTTTCCTTGGCAAGTGTAAGATATGATCGTGCTTGACGTTCATCTGCAGACAATTGTCGCGATCTCGATTGTTGTTGCTCTTGTGATAATGCTGACCATGCACTGGCATCCGACATTAATTCTTGTACTTCATGAATACGTTTCAGTGACTCCAAACTTTCGTCAAGTAAAAATGTCGTATCATTCATCAACATATTGATAAACTTAACAAATTGTTTTCCATTATTACTCTCATTTACAATTGACGCACGATGGACTGGACTATCCCACATGGATTTTAAAATTAAACTGATGTGATAACGAATAGAGAATTTATCATAAAATTCAGAGCTAGAGCCTGTTGTCTCAACCTCAGTGTAGAATTTCATTAGATAAGATGCCAAAAATGTTTTCGATATTGGATGTGACATCACTTGATCATGAAGAGTTTCAGTTCTTCCCTAAAAATATAAATAAAGTATTATCATAATTTGTCTAATAAATTATGACAAGAAGAAAAAAAAAACATACCTGAACACTTGGATTGATGACAAATAAAACCTCAATAATTTTTGCAATCAAGTATGGATTTCTTATACAATGTGGAGTGCAAATAACAACAAGTAGCCACGTAATTAAAGAATTATCCATGTTGCTTGCAACCACACCAGGACTAAATTGAAGTGCAAAAAGCAAAAATTCAGCAATATCTTCGACATACCATTCGGGCAGGGCAGTAAATTTTTGTGGTACTTCAAGAGGAAGTGGTAACGATGGAAGTGCTACACCTGGCGATGTTTGTGTTAATAATCCTAATAGTACTTCAGCTACTGATGTATAGAAATGTAGAGAGCGTCGAAGGAGTACAGGATCAATTAGACCAGCATCGGCACATGATTTTGATTTTCCAAGACGTTTTAATTGTTGTTTCCATCGTTTAATTAGCTCTTTATTGTGTCCAGCAAAAGGAGCGTCCTTCCATTGTGCTTCAGTTGCTTGTAACTCATCCAACATTTTTTGTAGCTCTCTCAATGCCCGTAATTTTCGTTGATATTTTTGTAATGCCGGCAATAATGCCACATGATGACAATGTAATGTAAGAAACCAACATTGAGTTGGGAATTTTGCCTCAGTCCATTTATGAGTTTTTTCAAGTTCTTGTAACCATTCGGTGACTTCTTGTGATGATAATTTTAGTCTCGTGTCATTTTTTATTTCAACGAAACTTGACGGATGGAATGGATACAGTGTATCAACAGTATCTAATTTAATTTTAACTGACAACATTTGTAGTACCGAAAGAAGATTAAGCATAAAACCATCACCCGCGAGAGCAAATTCTTCCGTTTGAATTTGTGCACGTTTCTCATTATGACGTAGTAATGCTGCTAAATAAGCGAGTGTTGCTTCGCGACACGTAGTAGTTGCAAGAATTGCATGTAACATTTTATGCAATGATGTTCGTGCACTCTCTAATTCTTGTTGTAATGTTAAATTTATAGATTTATCACTGGATGGATTACCGCTGAAAAATTTTTCGGCAACTTTTGGCTGATCCTCAGCAAACACTGACACAGATAAAAATGGCCCGAGAAATGATGTACGAGCTAATTCACGTCCTACAGCAGTTGTCATAACGTCGGGTAAAAATTGTATTTGATGAGTTATTAGGCGACATATTGGCCTTATATTACCACTTGCACCGCAACGGATATCAATTAACTCCTCTAGCGCTTCCATCGGTCGACGATGAGTGTTACCAACTAAACTTGATTGTTGCATTGATAAATAGAGGCCTTGTAATAGTGGTGTAAATATTTTATTGAATGCCTGTGGATTTGAATGAGTTCTCGCCACAAGTTCGTGTAAAAATCCACGTGGGAGGGTTTGTGTTAGTACGGGATAAAGAAGAGGACTGGTTGACGTGATATTTGTAATATCATTCACACCAACGACTCCCTGTAGTACGAGACTTGCATGTTGAATACACTGAGCCCGTAAACAGGCTAATACATCGGAGATGGGTGGTATGCTCGAGCGCTTTGGATGATTTCGTTCTTCAACTGCAGCTTTGGTATAGCAATCTAATAAGTAAAAAAGACTTTTGGGCTGTGAATTTTTCTTAGCTGATGTGAGTGTTAAAGTTGGTAATGGATATGCTGAAGACGACGATGATGATGTCGCAGGATGATTAGCTGATGAACTTGTTTCAAGACAACTTGTTTTACTTTCAGGACTGTCTTCACCATCAGATGACATATCTGAAGTTATTCCATTTAATGGATCCTCACCACGAGTGAATATATAAAGTACTTCCATCAATCCTCGATTCACTATATCAATGTAATCAACAGTATTTTTCTCTTGTCTTTCATTTTCTGACATTTCAGGTAAAAAAATTGTTTTTTCAATTGCCTCTTTCCATGAAATGGACAGTACACGGGATATTACTGCTTGTATTTGATCAATAGTTACTTCAGTGCTGGAACTCGTTGTCTGAAACAATAAATAAAATCCAAGTAAATAATTGTGATGATTAAATAGAACTTTCAAAATTTTTTTTTTTTTTTTTTCATTTATACATACCCGTGATCTAGGCGCAACATCTTTTCTGTCTGGCTCTTCAACTTCCATATTTTCTATTCCCGAATCCACATCAATGCCAGAATTATTGCTCTGTTTTTCACTACTCTCTTCAGTGTCCATTGGAGTATCTGATTGATTAGATTTTTGTTGAGATGGCTGTAGTTGATGTGGTTGGTTTTGGGTTGTGGGCACTGTACCAAATCCCGACAATGCTGAAGATGGGCCTGAAGTACTTGGTGAATTCAAGCTATTAGCTCCATTTGAATTTACAGTAGCACCATTAGAATCCGTACCACCTAACCGTGCCAATCGTCGTCTTCGCATCTGATAATTTAAAAAATGTATTAAATAAAGTGACAAAACACATATTGTGATAACATTGGTGTGATTATTTTTTTTTCTCTTAGAATTAAAGAAGAAAATTTCTTTGGCAAAGTTGATAACACAGTTAAAGAAGCCATGAATGTCGACATTATTCTGAAACAAAGGATCAAGGCGGAGCGTGATGCTAAATTTACCCAGCGATTCTGGCTCTGAATGTCATTGTACTCGAGGAATTTTCCATTACTTATATTCTTGTTTAAGAACAAAGACTTAATAATAATACAAATTATAGCTCTAATTGATAATGAAAGAAAAAAAAGTTATAATAAAGTTATATAATATTGTAAATGATAAATTGAATATACAGAGCAGTTAGCATAAGAAAATTATTCATTTTGAAGAGTAACAAAAGAAATGCATTTACTAATTTCAATATTTAATCGAATAAAACACAAGAAATATATAATCAACAGTGATTGTAGTAAATGTAATAACTCTGCAATATAATTAACATATAGTTAGTCATTAAATGAGTATACAATATCAACTTACTTCTTCTTGACTTAATTCACTCATGATTCCGTCTTTGTAGATACACTAATTTTTATTTAAATAGACAATTAAGTTTGTGGCTATTTATCTTTACAAATGTATAAAAGATTTCATATGAAAATCGTATGTAACTTCGATATGTCAGAAAATTTGGACAGTCACTCTACATCTGTTTGAGTTTAGGCGTGGAACTAGAGATATCATGACAAGTCACGGTTGGTCACGGTCAATCACTGCAATACTGTTGAGAGCGTTGTTGAGAGCTGAATAAACGATAAAAAAACGCTAAGAAATCGTGATACGGCTAAATTGTCGCAATTATATATATGTATAATAGTAGGTTAAAAGGTGCATTCATATATATACATAGGTAGGCACAATGTGTGTATATAATAATATTGCATATATGTATGTAAATAATCTTACTGATCGTTGTTGTTCAATTTGAAATACAGAGAGCGCTTCGATCGCACATTGCGCGTGCGCATAATTTGATAAAATGTATACATACATCTATTGAATTTATTGTGTGTGTCAGTGTGTATTGTGATGGAAAATATATAAAAATGGATACATAATAAATGCATTGTATGGAAAGTCAAAATTGTAAAATTCTTAGCAGAAAAAAGTTTCCCAAATTGAAATTACATTATGAAATCATCTTAATGACGTGAACAAAAATCTCAAAGATTAAACAAATACATTTGTTAATTTATAATAAAAAAATGAGTGATCCAAATGATTGGGATTTTTTTGTGGGGTTAGGGTTGGCGCTGAGTTCAAATTTATTTATAGGTTGCTGATTGTTTACACACATTACTAAATAAAAATTGAAATATTTTCAAATTTATAATTATAATAATTGTGACTATATTGCATATTTATATACAGGTTCTAGTTTTATTATTAAAAAAAAAGCGCTATTGACACTTCAACAATACGGTGTACGAGCAGGTGCTGGTGGTCATGGTTATCTTCGTCAATGGTTGTGGTGGGCAGGTCTCATCACAAGTATGTAAATTATAAAAAGTAATTGTAAATCGACATCAACATGATTATAATTTATTAATAGTAATCTTTATTGACAGTGGGTGTCGGGGAATCTGCTAATTTCGTGGCGTACGCATTTGCACCAGCTGCTGTTGTTACACCTTTAGGAGCATTGAGTATCGTTATAACTGCTATTCTGTCATCAAAGTACCTTAATGAAAGATTAAATATTCTTGGTAAAATAGGATGTATTTTATGTATATTGGGTTCCACTGTGATACTTCTTCATGTGCCAAAGTCTGAAGAAGTAGAAAATTTCGAGGATTTTATTATCAAGATACAAAATTTTGGCTTTATTAGTTATGTTTTTATTTTAATTATTCTTAATATTTATATAGCATTTTATTACGGTCCTGCTCATGGCAAAGATAATTTAATTGTTTATATTATTTTATGTTCAACTATTGGATCATTAACTGTAATGAGCTGCAAAGGTTTAGGTTTAGCATTAAAAGATACAATTTACAGTGAGATCAATCAAATGTACAATTTGTTAACATGGACATTTTTATTTTCAATAATACTGTGTATTATGATACAAATGAATTATTTGAATAAGGCACTAGATTTGTTTAATACTGGAATAGTAACGCCAGTATACTATGTTTTTTTTACCACTTTTGTTATAATTGCATCAAACATTTTGTTTCAAGAATCCAGATATATGAGTTTTGAAAATATATTTGGCAGTATTTGTGGATTTTTAATTGTTATTATAGCAATATTTCTATTAAATGCCTTTAGTGACATAAACATATCATTAAATGATCTGAAACAGATTTCAATATTAAAAAGGGAGATTATTCAAAAGAGAAAAATTCACCATAGCAATATTAATAACGAATACAGTATCTTACCGATTATTCCGAGGAGTGCATGACAGAGAAATAGATAAATTGATTTTATTCAACAGATGAAAATACGAATAATTAATTCGTAGTGGATATTCTGTAGATTCGACAGTTGACAAATATTGTGTTCATAATTAGCAAATATGTTTTTGTAGCTGTGATTTCTAGTATTTATTTATGTACTTCTGCTTGCATGTATGAGTTGTTATCGGATTTTTTTTTTAATAAATAAATATTTTTACACAATGTTTCGAGAATTAATTGTGTAACAATAAAATAAAAATGTATATTATAGTAAACTATTCAATCGTAAGATAAAAATGGTATCACGTTTGTTTTTCATATACAAACAAGAAAAATAACTGTACAGAAAATTAATAGCATTCAATATATTAATTAATTGTATAAATAGAAAGATGTGAAAACTTTTTTGATCAAATATTAATTACATTTACGTTATATAGTTTTACCAAAGGACCGATCATAGGGTGTGCAAAAAAATTATTTAAACTCCAAACATAGCTCAGTAAATAAAAGACTTGATAATAACCATTGTCGTTTCTCTTCGTCGCATTCAATCGTATATATTTACAGTTAGTTACATAGAAGGCATTTGAAGCTTGCTACACTGTCGATTTTTTTTTTTTTTTTCATTATTCGTAGATTGCATTACATATACACGCTGATTATAAATTCATTCAAATTCTTCGCTCAATTTTTTTTCCCATCTTAACTCTCGCGACTTCTTTTTTCTTTTTATTTTTTATTTATTACATTCCAGGAAGGCTTTGTGTTTTGCAATCCTATGCTTTTTTTTTTCCATCATCCCCCTTGCATTTTCATTCTCGCCTATATATAATTCATTATCCCCAATATGGAATGTGTTTCTAATCTACTACATGTATCAACTAATATAGTTTTTTTTTTTATATTATTAAAAATGAGTTCAGTCATTTACAACATTCTGCTTTGTGAACACTTCCGAATAAAATTGTGAGAACTTTTTCATTTTATAAAATTTGTTTACAATTAATCATTATTGACAATTCCATAAGAAAAACAATATACGTGTTAATTACATATAATGAAGATAAATTTGTAGAAAAAAATTGTGCAAGAAATAAGTTTCGATATGTCTATGTGATTTTAATTCGATAAAACTCTCTCTTAAAAGCTAAATATAATTTATTATGCAAAATGATTTAATAAATATCAAAAGAAAAAATTAATTCATAATCTATTAACAATATATACCAATATAATAAATTGTAAATCATTGATTTGTTATTTTTTCATTATATGAGCAATCTTTGGTATAAAAATTATTTGGTAAGCTCACATGTAAATTCGGAAGGTCATTTAGCAGCAATTATAATGATAATATTAATTAATTAATTAATTAATTAATAATAATAATTATTATTATTATTATGTTAAGTGATGATGATACTTTGCAGGGAAAAAAATATTAACAACAATGATTCTTCAAGTATCAACAACATTAACAACATCGGTTTCATAAAATCTGCTCATCACATCCATGACTTAATGAATTCTTTTTTTTTTTCTCTTACAATAGGGAGATTAAATATAATGTGAATGTGTATCTTTCCAAAATTTGCTTTCATCTAATAATCAACCGATAAGATATTTATTTCGATGAATCTATACTTTTTTT